>VZTR01014618.1:55551-110624 GCA_013400775.1 Chaetops frenatus | reverse complement strand
TCCTGAAAATATAAAGCAAAAACACTTTATAGGAAACATCTAACTTATCATAAAGATAAATATTTTTTTGAAACAATTAGTAAAGAAAAATTAATGACAAACTATGAAGGAGTTTCTTATCTTCTCCTTCAGTTGACTCTTCCCTAGACTCTCATCCACCTGCCTCTCCTGCTTCCATCCACCCTTTGATTCCCTCTCAGGCTTCAAAACTGAATCAACTGTGCTTCAGATCCACATTCTCAGGTAGTTTATCCAACAAAGTCTGGTCAGTACAATGGAAACTCTGTGCATGAGAAATCAGCAATGATTTCACTATCTCTTCACATTTCAATTCTTGTCAATAAACTATTTTGAGTCTTTCAGTGAAAAAGAGCTACTTACTGCAAGATGCTACCTTGGTCTGAAGATTACTGTGCCATTGCGCTCAGAAGGCAAGATAAGAAGCAGCAGAAATCCCCAATATTCACATTATTTTAGGAAATCCCCAAATAGTACTTAGCATGTTACATTTAATAAGCATCCATTCAGCCATGTGCAGTTTATGCCTTACTGAATTCAAGCTTTTATATTTTTCTACATTTATTTGTGTACAACTGCTTTTAAGTATTCTCTGTCTCTGAACAAGTGGTGACCTGACCTACCAGGGATTATACATATAAATAGAAACACTGTTGTGAGAAGAGTAAACTGGAATTCAAATCAAACCTTTTCCCTCTCCCTACAGCTTTTTAGTCAGTTTGTGGCTTCTTATCTAGAGAGTTTCATATCCAAATCAGTGGAAATAAACAGGTCTAACAAGATTTGAGGTTTATCTCAACAGATCTTTTTTTCACTGAGTTTTAAACTGAACTTGCATGCAAACCTGTTGAGTCATATTTGCATAAAGCAGAGTGTGCTTCTGAAATCTCGAAGGAAATAAAGGCTGTCCTTACTAAGATTTAAACTGTAATTTAATGATTATGTTCTTGGCTCTGGGCTTTTACCGACATTATATATTCATGCTTAAGGAGATTAAAATTGGTAGGAAATAGTTTGGTCAACCAACATGAGAAGTTTAATTATATCAGGCTCACAGATCACTTTCCTGTCCTTCATACTCTGCAAATGTATGAGGAATTGTTAATGCAGTAGCGTGTCTTTTATTTTACTGTAATAGTTTCAGCCTCAGTATTATTTTCAAGGAATGTGCTATTCCACCTGCACAGCCAGCATACTCAAATTAAAGCAAGGCTTGTTACAAGTAATGAGCCTCCAACCTAATAACTGAAGCACTTAAGTCCTCTGCTAGAGGTCTCTTGGAGGTCTACATCCTTTTTTTTCCCCAGTTCATAATTCCTAGAAGTAGATTCTAAATTTCCTGGAGAATATTACTCATGAGTGATGAAGAACTAGAAAGTAGCTTCTGAACTGAGGATCGAGAAAGTGGCTAGGCAGTGTAGAGCTGAGTGTAAATGCTGCTGACAGACTAGGACCATAAATCTTGAGATGGGAAGGCCAAACACATGTATTTATGCCATATCTCCTTGCTAGTTTACTGTTGTTACATTCTCCTAGCCTGGTTATTTAATAAAGCTGGATGTAGCATAATGTGCACAAGTTACTGTGATTTGGGTACCTTTTTTACTCTTATGTCAGACCCAGTATGGAAAAATAATCAAAATGCAATTGCTTTAACACCAGCTTTTTATACATTAAAAAAACACCACTGAGACAAACAGTTCTATGAAATCATAAGGGAGCAAAAGCAGTACAAAGCTAATTTTTGAATAGTCAATGGTAAGCATATTTGCAATGACTAATCACTTCTTATAATGATTTAACTGGTATCTCTCATATGGTGCTAGAAGCAGCTGGAGACAGAGGACTTCTTTAAAAGGTTTAGTCTATAAAAAAGCAAGAAAAGGCTGCCAAGCAGTCCATTTTTAGCAAAGAGCAAATTGCTTTGTTCTATTTGGACAGAGTCACTCCAGAATTATTACATGGAAACTTGATTAATATTTATATTTTATAAAATACTTTTTTACTCTCCTTTTCAAATAAATGTACTACTATCTTATTGCAGGATAGGCAGTTTGTTATTGATCAAATTTCAGAAGCTGAGATGTACTTCAAATTTTCTCTGAAGCTTTGAGCACTAAAAATAACTTACCTTGAAATTCAACTTTCAATTATTCTGTTTTCCTTAATAGGAACCAGGACAGAGAAGATCAGGAAAACAAATATCTTCAAACTGGCTAGATAAAAAAAATCAACAGGATTTGGTTAATTAGAATATCCAAGATTTTTAATTTGTACTGTTCTTTTCATTAACTCTGGGAAGTGGAAAACATCTGGAATGCAAGACACACTGCCAGTCTGCCCTGAGCAGAAGCTGGGGAGTGAGTCCACTCAGAAGTACTTTGTGCCCTGCTTTACACAGCCACGCAAAGGCATTGAAGAACCAAGAAATGGTTCCAGGTTTCCACATGTCTCCATGCATCCCTCCTGCTTTCCTCTTTGCTGAAATGTAAAAGCAATCTTCCCAAGTTACTTTCTTACTTCCATTTACGAATATTGTCAAAATTATTAGAGCTGAATCAAAATATTAATAGAATACTTCCAGATTTCCTTTTGTATGTAGTAAATAGCTTTAGGCATGTGGAGTTTGAATGTGTTCTTTGTAATAAGGCCACTGATGAAGCAAATCCCTTCATGCTTTGTCACTGCACACAAAGCTACCGAGCTGTCTTCAGTTTTCCAACCCCAATACTATTGTTGAAATACTCAGTGAGTACTTGTCCAGCTATGACAAATTCAAACTCCATCAGGTTAATTCATAATAATATACGAATGGGGAATAAGAAACAGTGCATTTTAATTTCATTATTGTAGACTTTTGCTTCATTTTTAATTTACTTAAGCATCATAATATAAAATATTAATATAGTATTTACATGCTTATTTTCACTTGCTAACTATTGTGTGATTAATTCCTTAATAAATGTGCCACCATAAAACCCAGGAAAAAGCTGTCATCTGCAGGGACTTGATCTACTTCGTGCTACTTCAGTTTCTACCTCTACCCCACGCCAAGCAAGCCACTGCATACATTTTTTATTCATAATATGGTTCTCCACAAAACCACTAGTTGTCTTTCACTACTCCTTTCAGCCTAGGATGGACTTCGTTGTTTTCTTGTGATCCCCTTGTCAAACTCAGAAGCTGTTCTAGATCCTCTTTCCTCTATGTTCCAAAGAACTCATCTAACAACACGCAACTCCTTATATTCCACTAAATCCCAAAACTGTTGCTTAATTTAGGAAGCACCTGAGCTTCCTAAGAGCCATAGCATAAACTTTAAAGCGTCCCAAGGCATTAAAGTCATATTTGGTTTGAAGATTAGGAGCAAGTTAATCGCATATCATGCCTAAACCTGGTTAGCCTCCAGAACATCGACATTCTTCTTCAGTCCCCTGAGGAAAGCTCTATCTACCAGGCATTCCTGGGGAGCACCTATTAAGTACCAACAGGAACTGGTGTCTCAGGAGATGTAATGGCAACCACAACAGTTTTAAGAATTAAAGCTAATTGTCCTACTTGCCTCTTTATACCCTACCACAACTGCTATAACGTTAAGGGCTGGCATCCTGGAGGGGTGTGCTAGGGTCCAATTCTGGTTTCCAATAGTTTTTTCGACCCACATGCAAATGATTGTAAAGCATTGGCTCTGTCCTTGGGACAGCATTAATAACCTTACTCTCTTCTCTGACAAGTAGAACCAAGTCCAGTTTTTTTGTTCTCTCTGGACCAGAGAAGCAGATTTTACCCTCATCAGTGGAACTCGTTACAAACAAAGGGAAGACAATCTTTCCCAAAGCAAAAATCTAGTGCTTAAACTATTTCCCTGAAAGATGGCAGCCACCTGACCCCTGACATTACACATGTACAAATAAAACCGAAACTGAATTCCTGCTTATGAAGTCCTGTAACAAAACTGATTACTGCATTAAAAGTGCCATGAAAGATACAGGGAGATAAAGAGAGTGAACAGGTAAGAGAGATTTTTTCAAGAAATATACTACCCTTACAGCTTTGTTTCTCTACTGATATTTTGTCAACCTAAAGGCTGAAATATTGTTAAACTGGGCAATTTTTCGAGTATAAAGTTTAGAATTCTAATTAAGAACTGTATCTTCTTTACAGGTTTGTTAGGTTTAGGGATTTATTTTTTTGTGTGTAAGAATCATAGAATCACAGAATGGCTTCAGCTAGAAGGGACCTTAGAGATCTTACAGTTCAACCCCCCTGCCATGGGCAGGGAACACACACCTTCCACTAGACCAGGTTGCCAACTAGCAATACCTTTCAGCAATGCTTTTACTTTCATCATCAGAAGCAGCTGCTTGCTGGGAAAAGTGGGAAGAACTAATTTAGGAGGCTAGCTTTTATATAGTTTGCTGGGAGTGTTCCTTGCCACTTTTTCATCCCTAATGATTTGATGAATATAGCTACTTTGAGTCAGAGGTACCAAGTGTTTCCAAGTGTTGTGGTTTAATTCCACTAGGCAGCTAAGCAACACACCGCCAAATCCAGAACACCGAGGTGTGTAATACTGTCTGGGTCTAGGAATTTTATCTTATTTTTTAATACATAATTTCCTATAAACAAATACACAAGGTGTAAAGTAAACCACTGTTAGGTGAGTTACCACTCCCAAGGAGTGCCTCTTTGATGTATATAAGTGTTTTAAATACTGTTGCCATTTGGATGGAGCTTTAAAATGTTTTGGAATTATTTTTGCATTGAGTATATAAATAAAATATATGAAGTATGCCATAGAAAGGATGCTTAGAAAACAGAGACAGTCTGAACTGTGAGTCTAGTAGTAAAATTGAGCCATTACCTTACGTGGGTATATGTATAATTTGATTTTCAAAGGGAATTTTAATTATTAATGTTTTACTAGTACTAGCATTGGTTAGTTTTACACTGAGATCTTTGTGCATACTTGAAATAGATGGGTTTTAATATGTAATTACATATATATATATAATTAATTGTGAAATTAGCATCCTGCTAATTCAGTATAAAGGATCTATTGAGTCACATAAAAGGGCTTGATGACACAAGATTTCCAGTGTCACTTTTCTTTGTTTTGATGTTTAAGACCGCATTACTTAAGATATAGAAATAACTGTTCCTGTCTTCTACTTACCTCTGTCGATGTTTATTCTTTCTGTAACCTTTACAAATGGGGACAGTTAGTTGTCTGGTTTGCTCAGGTATTATTACCAATAAAAATGAAATCCCAAAAAGGTCTTCCAATAAGGAAAGTCAACAGTGGAATTTAGTTTGGAGATGAAGTTTCAAGAATTAGTAGTGGGTAGAGCCAATGCTACTTAAATAAAATTTCTTGACTAGTTTGCAATAGAAAAACTGCTCACACGTTTCTTAACTGATTGCATTTTCTTGTAAAAGGAACAAACCAAAGATACATTCTAGAAATCAAGAGGAAGTAACTGACATAGATTGGGCCAGTTAAACCTCATAGCACCTTAGTTTTGAGACTGTTAGGGAAACTTTGTAATGTTTTGAGTGAGATTTATTGTTTTTCATAAAAGCTGACAGCTTTCACAGATCTCTAGTAGCAAAGCTAATTTGGGAGTTTACCCGTGCCCAGGGGTGTTTGTTCCAGTGGATGAAGAAGGGCAGGATGCTACTGCCTCAGAAATTGTGCCAATTCCCTGCTTGTAAACCCAGATTAATTCTCTAATCTTAAAAGTTACAAAATAAAAAAAAAAAAGTACATCCTTTCTTTCTGAAGTCAGAGGGAGATTGAATTAAAGCCCACCTTTGGAGAGCTTGTTTCCTGGAGGCAGACATGGTTCAGCAATCCTGCTGCATTTCGCCATTTCCTTTGAGTTGGGATCTGCAGTGCTGCACTTTACCCAAAAAAAAGGAAGACTGTCTCTCTCCGAGTCTGTCACCTTTATGACACTGAGAGCAGTTGACACAGAACCACACCCTCAAAAAGGGAGTAAATAAAAATTTAAGAGACAGAGCAGAGGCAACTCAGGTGAGCAGCAGTACTTTCTGTAGAAAACCCATGGGGAAGAAATAATTGATTTTTAAAGTGCAAAGAACCTTGTGTCCTGCTTCTTGACTTCCTATTCTGTTGAAAAGGACAGCTCTGCTAGCTCCTCATTAGTCTGGTTAATAAACTGATAAGCTTCCCACCAAGCTGTAAGAAAACATCTGAGTTTTCATGTTCATGGTTATCTACTTGATTGAGAAGAGTATTTCCAACTATAAATATCTCAGATACCAAATCACTAATCTTTTAATACTTGTATCTCTGAAAAAAATAATTGCATAAAAAATAATGGCTACAGTTAGTATCACGAATAGAGCTAACAGTCAAGCACAGAGGAAAAGGGTTAAAGCTTTCAGTATTTCCAGGGAACTTTATTTTTGTCAAGTGCAGAAATGGTACTGATTTACTATTTTTTGAGAACATAATTTTCTGCATATTTGTTTTACTAGAAAAGGAGGCTGGGAGGTAGTGAGGGGAGGGGATGTCCATTGGTGTGATTGCCCCAAACAGGAAGCTGGCAGTCTGGTATTCTGAATCTACCTGTGGATAGGTCTAGTTTGGGGCTGATAAGGGTATTTCTGGTACAACGTTGGTACCAGATGAAAAAAAACCAATTAAAAAATGTATCTGTTTTTATAATTATTGCAATACTGTATCTTAAATGAGTGGTGTTTACCTTAGGTATTCAAAATCAGTAATAGCATGTAAATAAATTCTTTAGATTAGAATAGTTTAGTGTTCTGTTTGGAAGTACTAGGAAGCTGTAGTTGCCTCTGCCTTGGTACAAGAATAAGTCTCTAGTTTCATGCCATGTCAGTAGGAAAGTCCAGCTGTGGTTGCTAAAATACAAAGCGGGCCAAGCTCTTAAGCATGGGAGTTAGTTTACTGGCGTATAAAACTAAACTGAAGTTTAGCAGTGAAGATTTAAGGAATAAAGCATGAATTGGAGGTCTAATGCATGGGAAGAGGTAACAGAGTGAGAGTGGAAGCAATGCCCCCACATGCTAAAGAACAGCGGATACAGGGCCACATTTAGGTTCTGAATGCTGCACGTCCTGGTGATAATGCTGCAGCAACAACTGCAGCATCTCCAACTGCAACTGTTGGTGGCAACAACTTCCACAGGGCCCTATGGCTCCTCGGGCAGGTGCCCTGCCCTGCCCTGCCAGTATCTTCCATTCAGCTCCATGCTCCTGCAGAGCAATTGTTCCTGCCATACCACCCTCAGCCCGGAGCCATGCTACGCCCTGGCAGCGAAGAAGCTGCCAGCAAGGTGAGCACGGCCCCTGGGGCAGCAGTGGTGGAGAAGCCCTCCCTGGCCACAGCTGAAACCGACAGGGAAACACACCCAAACCCGCCTGGGTGACAGGCTCTCCCGAGGGCAACTCTATGAGGGTGGCACAGCACCCCAGGCGCTCGGGAGCCATTGCGGCACATGACCAATGCCCAGCGAACGGGCCAAGGAGCCACCTCGGCCCGCCCCGGGCCCTTTAGGACACGATGCCCCGCGCCCGTCTTGCCCCTCGCTGCAACCTAGCGTTGCGGTTGCCGGGCTGAGGAAACCACGTCTGGGAGTTGTAATATTAAACTAATGTGTGGGGCGCCTTCGGGGTAATCCCCATAGGGGTGTGTAAGAGACGCCTTCGCCCCNCGGCAGCGACCGGCGGGATTCCGCCGACTGCGCCATCTCTGGGCCCGGTGGCTGACCGTCTGGGCAACAGCTCCGCTCTCGGTGGGTCGCTGCGGCCTCGGTGGGACGCCTCAGTCCGGGACCCCTTCGTTACCCACCGCTGGCCCTTGTGCCTCTCCGCGGGCTCTGACCTCGCTGGGCAGTGCGGCCTCACGCGCCGCTGGGATGTCTAGGCTGACCCCGCTGCTTCTGCCGGTGGCCGACGCGGGTTCCTCGGCTTCCCCGGCGTTCGAGTCCCTGCGGGGGACGAGGGAGGAGAGCGGCAAGGCAAGGGCGCGTCCCCCTCCGCCCTAGCCCCGGGCAGCCCGGGCGAGTGGGCTGGGCAGAGGCCGAGGCTCCGCAGCGGCCGGAGTTTCTCCCGCCTGTCAGCGGAGCGCGGCGGGGGCGCTGGGGGCGGGCGCTGCCGGGTCCCGCTCGGGCGGGCTGCAGAAGTGGCGCGGGCTGCGGGTGCCCTCAGGGATCACACGGTGCTTACTGTCGCGGCACCCCGGCCTGCTGATGTAGTCGGGTATAGCCAGTAACGCCGAGGGGGAAAAAAGAAGAAACTATGAGCTGTACGAGCTCGAGTCTGGCTTCGCAGTTGATTCACTTTAACTGGAATCAGATGGCTCTGAAGATAGAAGTGCATTAAAGAATTGTGTCTATTTTACCCTCACTTGTGAGGTTAAGCTTGACTTAGCGTTTAGGTTTTGGAAATGAAAAGTTGACTGGAACCATTGAGAACTCTGAAGAGCATTCGCACACATAAAATCAATCACCAGAGGAAGTTAGTTTAAAATGACATTTTCATTGTTTATGTCTAACCCCAACTGTTACGGTACTAATAATCTCCAAGGTAAACTGAATTTGTTGCCTGTGTAGTCTGATGTGATTTTTTTTGGTGCATTTTCTGTGATGCTCAAACACTTTTATTAGAAACTGATGCTCATTTCCACTTTCGGCTTGATCAGCTCTATTACCTTTTGGTGGTATGACATGGATAAGAGTGTACCAGCTTGTTTGAGAGTAAACTTTCAGCTTAGTGGAAACGGCTAAGATGGCCATACTTACTGGCAAACAGTACATCCAGAAGTGTTGTCTTCCTGTTGTGCCTTTTGTATATTTGTGTATTTCTTGATGCAGGCAAGCTTGGTCAGAAGGATTTGAGGTATCTGCTACCTGCTGTTTATTTTCTGAAAGCAGGAGGAATGGAAGGCTTGTCATCCAGTGCTTCAGGAGAGTGGAAAGAAATAAGTACCACTAGGCAGCTTGAATTTCAGATTTATGTCGACTGGTAGCTAGTGGTAGCTGCTATCTGAGGACCTGAGATTTCCTATGCAAAGGTAGGAGGAGGAGAGAAATTGTGGATTTTTCTTCTCTTCTTGATTATTACCATATATTCTTTTTTTAACAGATAAAAAAAATCATTCACTCTTTGGCTGTTGCTTCAGCATATTCCTGCATGTTTATGCATGCCGTGATTACTACAGAGTTTACCAACTAGTGGTATCTTGAGGAAGCTGTAAACAGATGTTTTAGTAAATGAAAGGATGTGTATATGTAGGTTTATACAGACTTTTTACAAATCTTTATACTCAGGATTGCTTTATTGAGCTTGAAAGCAGTGATGTGGGTGGAGAACTCTTGGTATGCTATGTGCATTTGTAGGATTTAATAACTATAGCAGCAGTTAGTCATATATCTAGGTGAATAGGATTGTACTTATGGAAGCTACAAGTTGGCAAGTCTAGCAAGAGATGCAAAAGCCATGAAAGAATTTTCTTCTCAGAGTTTTACAAATGTTCTCTGCTGTATCTCAAGATCACAGTATACCTCTTCACACAAGAGATATACTGGTTTGGGTTAAAACTGATTTTTGACTGCTGTAAACTAGTGAGGATTGTTGTTAGCATGCATAAATTCACTGATAAAATGCGCTTGGTGGCATTGATTTAATGCTGCTCACTAGATGCTGATTGCACTTGTAAATTTAACCTATTATATGCAATAGTTCTCAATAGCTGATGTGTCCAGGAAGGATTCTATTTCATTGCTTTGTAATGGCCATAATGGTGAAGTGTCCTTTATTAAATGTACTGTACCTGTTTGCAGGGTGTGTTTTATTTGAAAACTGAAATTTGAGGAACAGTTTTCCAGCAGAAATGTAAATGTAAAGCATCAGTTCTGTGTATTTTTGACGTAGGAGCTATATGCTGCTGAAGTAGTGACCAAAGCAATTACACCGTAAGCACTGCAATTTAGTACTGGTAAACAGTGAAACATGAGCTTTGGTCTCTAAATATGTTAATGCACCATTATCAACCACATATTGTGTTGCAAAAAGAACAGATTAAATCTGTTACTTCCCTTTATATTTAAATTTTTCCCTTTCTCAGCAGGGCAAAACTGCTCTGTATACTGTTAATTTTTTTTCCTCATTGAATTCTAAATAATGTCAGATGCCTAATCATCAGGTGACTGATGATTTATTAGGTTTGGTCTTCCCTGTTGGTTCCTAACAAGCTCTCTCTGGAGGCGTGGGAATTGCATTGCTTATTGCAGTTATTTCAACACTCAAAGTTGTTGAGTCTTATAGACATTATACAGTCAGTAATACTCTAAGCTATATTTTTTTGCTCTGAGTAGGACCTACCTTACATAGCAGGTACCTCCCTTCTGGATCCCCACCCTACCCTCAGGCTTTTAGAGAAGTCAGCCTAAAACTTTCTGCAGACTGTTTATTGAATGTGTTGATAGGGTGTGAAATTCAGAAAAAAATAGGCATTAGTAAAGAACTTGTCAGGGTGCAGACTTGCCTCTCAGAGTAAAAAGCTCTCTTTCCAGACCTCCTGCAAAATTTTCCTACAGTGAAAATTTTTGTAGTGACTTTAGTGAGCCAGAGGTTTTGTCTCTAATGTAAGGACTTGTGGCAGGCTCCAGCCTGAGTTACTTGAAAAGCTTGCTGTTTTATGGTTGTGAATGCAATGTTGGGTACCATGGATGCTGTTTGGCATTATGTTCAGGTGGGTCATGCCTGAGACTTGCTGCCTGGGTCTTACTGTTGCTGTTTGCAAAGTAGATGCACCTAGAATGAGTTTTAATTAAACATGGCTGATCCTTCTCCTCACTTTCTTGAGATAACTGCTTTTGACAAATCTAATGAAGGTTTTGAGGTGTGTTCTTAACAGAAATTCTTCATCAGCCCTGCTTAACCTCTAAGGCAGTTGGCAGTGTGTTATTAGTTGTTAGTATGCTCCTTCATCATGTGGCTTCCTTTTTGTCATCTCACTTCCTGCTTGTTTCGCTTCTGGTTATAGGTTCTGATTACTATGGGGAAGCTAGAAGTTAAGCGGAACTCACAAATGTGTTGAATGTTCTTCGATGATAGGTGTTTTTCCTTTGTTACTTTAGGCATATTCCCTGAAGTACAATTTCCTTGAACAATAGACAAAGCAAGTGGTAAGGAATAGGTTTTCGTCAGTTAAGAGTTTTTTTCCTCTAGAAAATAAACTTCTTTTAACCTCTTTTTTGCTGACTTTTCTAGTTTGTCTGCTCTCTTCTGTAGCTACCACCTGGCTAGTAAGGCAGAGAAGCTCTGAAGTTTCCTAATTATTTTTTTGTATGAGTTTTAGGCAGTGGTATATTTTTTCTGGTGGTTGAAGTTGCTAGTAATTTCATCTGCTTAGTTTTGCAAAAGCAATTTGACTGTAGTGTCCACAATATATAAATACTATTTAAATCAGGTAACTCGTAAAAAGTATATTTGAAATTGCATCAAACTGTTCTTGTTAAATTTACTACCAGTAGAGTAATTAAAGATGTGTATTAAATGGATACATGATTGCCATCAGAGTAAATGATTTACCTAAATGACTGCACTGCTGAGCACTTGAGTTAAGAATCTAAAAAAATTAAATTCTACTTGATAATAGAAACCTCTACTGCATCTCTAGTAGAATGCTTTATCTATGAGTAAGTTGAAGGTACCAAATGAAAATATACAACTTATTTAGAACTTCTTTTCTTTTAAGGAAATATCCACTGCTTCTGAAATGCCAGGAGATACTAGCTGGCATTTAATTAACTTCACTAAAACTCAAGTTTTTAAAAGTAAGATTGTATTTAGAAAATTGAGCTAATGAATGAGGAGTTTTATTTTTATGCCTGAATTTAAAAGCATGTAATTTAAAATGAAAGAAGTGTTACGCTAAATGATACTTAAAATAAATGCTATAAATGAAAGAACACATCCAGATTGAGCAGTCTGATCTAATGAAGGTGTCCTAGCCAATGGTGGCAGGGTTGGGATTACATAATCCTTAAAGTCCTTTCCAATCCAAATCATTCCATGATCATCCACCTTTGATATCTGTTCTGGAGGTAGGAAGTGTCATTAGTGTTTAATGTAGTTCAAAATAAACTTCCTCTAGAGCCAGGAGAGGATGAAGCACCAGGTATCATCATCAGGTGTCTTTTCTTTGCAGGGGAAGCTGGGGTCACAGGCTACCTGACTGTTTTTCCTTGTGACACTGTCACAAAAAGCTTAAGCAATGCTTTGATTATGCCCTTTTAGCGGCATTCTGTAGGTTTGTGTGGTGAATTGAACCAGAAGTGATCCAGGTATGAAAGAAAGGAAAAGACAAAGCACCAGAAAACCCCCAAAAAGAACCAAAACCCACCCATGTAAATTGTATTCTCTCAGATTATTTTGGCCTTAAGTGATGACCCTTTTTTCTGCAGATGGGTGGACTGGCACATTGATGGTGAGGAAGGGGACAAATGCCTAAGCTGATGTTGCTACTGAGGCATGTTTTCCAGCTGTGCTTAGCTGAGATGTTTGAGCAGATCATGTGCCATACCATAGTTTCATTTGTCTTGTACTTAAATAGGTTGTATATGATCATATTTAATTTGTTTAAATATTACTTAACATTAAGGCCAACAATGTATACTATGAGATTGATATCTATGTTTCATTTTCATGCCTGAAAGCAGGGAATATGATCCTGTAACCCCTTAAGCTTCTTGGACAAGAAGATAGTGAATATATATGTACTTATTTTTAGCAGGTAGGTTGCTCAAAGAACCAAATTTATAACATATAAATTCCAAACCTTTTTAAAAGGCATGCCATAAAAGGTAAATGGCATGGGCATAATGGGCAAAATCCACAGTAGCTAAATAGGATTCTTTACCAGTAGAGCAGAGAGATTACATTGTTGTTTATGGGCCACTTTCTATAAATTAAACAGTGCAAAAACCAGTGGAATGTGCTTGAAGTAATCAGGTGGATGTAGATTATACTTAGGTTTAGTATAGAAAACTTAGAAAAAAATTTAATTATTTTAATGCTGAGTTGTATATTGCTAATATAAGAACTAAACTGTTTTGATCTTGGTTACTAAAAGGATTTGTTTTTCAAGAGTCTGAGTTGTACTTGTAGCAAGATAGGATTAAGATTAAATATTTCTAGGAATTTCTCTTGTGCTTTATGAAAAGTTTGTCTCCGCCATGTAAAAATTGCAACTTAATGAAGGATGAAATATTTTTTCATTTATCTGCTAACTTTTTTCCTCTTATATTTTGTTTCCTAAAGGTGCTGTAAATTGGCTCAATTTACAGCAATTGCTGAGGTGGAAGAACACTACCTCTGTATCTGAGTAACAGTGATTAGAACCAAAAGATTTGTCTGAGGCTGACTGTCTTTATATTTTACTTCTTAAGTAAGGATTAAGTAAGGGCAGGCAATATTCAACTTCAGTACTTGGCATATATTAATTTTTAAGCCAATGAGTACGTGGGATCTGAATTAGTTAGTAGCATGAGTGCAATTTATTATTTACAGCTTAAGCATCACTAAATGTGCTGAATATCACTCCTAAATATTTTCATTTAGATCACATCTTCAATTAGTTTTCATATGTAGACTGGTGTACAGTGACTGGTGTATAAAAATGCCAGGACACCAAAGCACTGAAACAAATCAGTTCTTTTATGAATTGACTCAAATCAAGGAATATTGCTATGGCCTGATTAAAACCATTGAGAAGCAGCATCATACATCACAAGAATGAGGTAAATTGTAAACAGTCTGATACAAGCATAATGTGCCTCTGGGGAAAGGGAGTAGAGAATGTACAATGAATGATGTAGCCGTGACTTGAGACATAAAATGTATTGCCCATTTAGGTACTCAAGGCTTGGCTTTGCATTATGTCATAATTGCTTAGGGTTTTGAGGGCAGACTGGTTGTTTGATAATGAAAGCTGAGTGCTTTGCTCTGCTTACAAGATTACACAGCACCAAGTATTTCATTCAGCTAGTTAATTTCTTCTGGGATATTTTTCCTTTGCTTTTGGTGAATTTTTGTGTCTGAACAAAAAATGAATGGCATCAAGCAGTTTCTGAGCTTCGTATAAAGGAAGTATTTTTATACCAGTGTTATTAGTGATGTAATGTTTTACTAGTAATAAGCAAAATACTGTGTTGTTTCTTGTTGAATTGTAATGGGATAATTGAATTTTTAGGTACCTAATTACAACCAAAGAAAAGTCACATGGGCCTATGTAAATAAACTGATATGTTGAAGTATCCATGTTAATTTAATGAATTTTTAAATGATAAAAATACTTCTGTTTTCCTTCCTAGTTCAAAACCTCTGTAAACCTTAACCCTGTTAATCAACTACTTTATGCTACAGAGTATTCAGTTGATAAAATATGATTTTTTAAACAATCTTCTGTCAGTAAAAAAGTGCCAGTATAGGAACAGTTCTCCTTTCAACTTGTATAGGCTGTATTGATTCTTTGACGGTTTGTCTAGATTGTCATCACCTGTTGACTGCAGATGAGATTTTAGCTAATGAGATTTTTCTCACTGGTGTTTCATATGTCAGTCTACAAGCAGAAGTACCAAATCATAAAACAGGTTATGTAGGAAGAAAAAGAAACAGAAAAAAGATTTAAACCATGGTTCTTCACTTGCAGGCTTTTACAGGTGTTACATATTAGGTAGGCTGGATATCACAACCCTAGTGGTTCCTGGCAGTTTGCTCTTTTGGAAGGTGGTAATGGTGTTAAATTGTATCTATGTTTTCAGTGGCTGTGTCAAGCTGGAAAGGTTTCAAGTTGATGATTTAAAAATAATTATGTTGGACATTAGGTATTTTTTTAATAGAATCACAGAATGCTAATTTGGAGGGGACCTTAAAGATTATTCAGTCCCAACCCTCCTTGCACCACCTGCCACTAGACCAGGTACCTCAAGGCCTTATCCAGCCTGGCCTTGAACAGTGCCATAGCAGTGCAGCATCCACAACCTCCCTGAGCAACCCGTTTCAGTGCTTCACCACTCTCACAGTTAAAAATTTTTTGCACATAATTAATCAATCCTTCTGCCCTTGTGTTTTGAACATAATCTGAGACTATGGCTCCATGTTACTACAATTACTCTGGGAAACTTCGTTCTAGATGTACTTGGCTATCCTTCCTCATTGTTATTTCCCCACTTCAGCACACTAAGTCAGTGGGTTGTCTTAACAGAGGAGTTTGCCAAACCTGAGGCTATACTGATTCAGTAAAATGTCTGCTTAAAAACTAAAGACTTTTTGTGGCATTTTTCCTTAAAACCTGGTTATCTCAATAATCCAGTTTAAAACTGTTTTCAGGGCTACAGTCTATCAGGAACACAGCAAGTAGGGTAGCAGAGAACTGAATGGGAAGGGACTTCCTAATGCCACTTTGCATCTGGAGGAATTACAGTGAACCACAACTTGGAAAGCCTGAGGCATGGACCTCTAGCCTTGTGATAAGGTCCCCTTGCTCTCTAGGTTTGGTGGGAATTGCTGGCCATGGTTATGGAGAAAATAGATACTTGTTTGGGCAATGCATGCCACTCTTGCCACAAAGAGAGGCAGAAAATCCAAAAAGTTGGGTTGGATAAATTTTGTGTCCCTTCCACAAAAATGACTAGCAAGTGGCTGTTGATAGTAGGGAGATGTTTCCCGTTCATTCTTAAAATGGATACAGTGCAACAAAATCCAAAGTGTCTGCCTGTTTTTGAAAGGTGTTTATTTATTAATACCCTTAAGAGCTTGTGATGTATACTGTTTCATTTGGATTTCTTAGAGTCTGAGATGTTGTAGTCATCCAAGTAATACTTCTCTGATGTGATGGCTTTTCTCCTGCCTTGAAAGTAAATAAAACTACTATGTTGATTTTTTGGGGAGACTTTGTGGCTGTTGCTAACTGATGAGTTGGAAAAAAAAGGAATTATATTTTGGTATATTAAAACATTAATTATAAATTCTCAGAATGCAAATAAACTGCATGTAAGATCAACTTTCTCAGTTACATTATTGTATCCTTTACACTTTCCTGTCTTTTGTTTCTTTGCAGTATAAAACAATTGCAAACTTAAAGTGTTAAATAGTAGCTATTGTTCAATTATCCTACTCAGGCATACGTTAGAACTTCTAAAAGTTAGGTGTTGGTAAATTCTGCATACAGTCATCCATAGGATTGCTGGCCTCTTAAAAGTGAACAGCTTTCTCTTTTGCTTTTGGGAACAAACTAGACCGTCTGGTTTTGTCCAGAGCAAATATCCTGAGATTCTGCTTTAACATTTAGTTTTGAGATCTGCTCAGTAATTTGTTTGCATTTCTTTCCAATTTTCTGAAGAAAAGGAAATTTCCTAGGAAATTATTTTAGCGAAATGCTTAATATATATTTTTTTTTCTTATTGCTAATTTGGGTTTATCAGTTGTTATTTCAAATAATTTCCATTGTTTTCACTTTGAGCAAGTCTTGTGTATTGCATACTTACTCAACTGACAATTCAAGATTGTTCTGAAAAATTCAGAAATATTTTAAAATAAAAGGTCTACTGTTTCTAGAGCAATAAAGAAAACTAGGATAAATGTCAAACTGCAGTTTTAACTTTTCTTTGTTGTCTGTCACCTTACTGGTGTTTCTCAAATGCAACTTAGTAATGCAGCCAATGCAGGAGATATTTGTGGAATAATGCTCTTCCATGCAAGTTTGTGGAGGCTTTCATGATTTTATGTTTGAAAGGGAACGATCATTATACTAAATATTTGTGTTGTGATGGTGTCCCTGTCATGTTTTCTGCTGACTCTTCAATTCTTCAGCTTGTCCAATGAATGGAACAATTGTGAATTTCCTTGTCCATTTCAGTACAAGTAGATGGAAAATGTCTTGAAATAGATAAAAAATGAACACTTTCTGGTTGTCATTACTTCCTACTCAAAAAAATTGTTTTCAGCTGGAGTGGAAGAAAAGAATAGAAGGTAGAAAGGCACGAGCTTGCTTGCATTTTGGGAGTAGTAATGTTTAAATCTTTATTATATGGGCTGGGTGATGTTATAAGCTCTAAGGGTTTGCAAAGGTTTTGAGTATGCAACATGTAATTTTGGATTCATCTGAGCTGTTGAACTTTTTATACTTTTATATTTGAGAAGGTACTGAGTTTTTAGTTTCTTTGTTTATATTGGACATAAAAGCGTGTTAATATTGGAAGAGGTTGCCCAGAATGCAGAATGTTCATCATCTAGATGGAGCTTACCTACAAAACATGTTCTAAACAGTGCTGCTTTTAGCAGTATTTGGACAGATGAACTTCAGATGTTCCTTCTAATGTAAATGTTCTATACTTTTGATAGGTCAGAATCCCAGTTTGTAACATGGAATTTACATCTGTGAAATTCAGAACTTAATTGAAACAAAAGTGCTTAATTCTGGATATAGAGTTAGTGTTTGACAGTGCTTCAAGTTAAATTCTTTGCAAGGAAAAAGAATTCTTTCAAGTTCTGTTTCAAGTTTAAATACAAAATGATTTCCAAATCTCAGGCAAAGAAAGAATGAACCCACCTTATTCTAATGAGTAGGGGGTAGATGTTCTTTCTTTTGAGAATTCCCACTGTCAGAAGGAAAAATCAAGGCTATTTTTTTCACACCTATTACTTTTTCTATGCAAGATTTACTCTGATATTAGGGAGGGAATCTCATTTTATTGGTAGTTGTCCTGGTTTGAAGGACAGGTGTCTGCTAAGGAAGGCAGGGGACCTCCCTTGGAATGAAAAAAAATTGTAAACCCTTTCCCTTCGAATTATCGTAATTCTGAAATTAAGGGGCTCACAGGCAAAGATATGGGGAACGGAATAACAGTTCTTTACTAGTATTTATAATAAAACAAAGAAACAACAGCTACAAAGGCACTAACAACAAACAGAAGCAGGAACCCAGTGAGAACCTGCTGGCTCGCAGGCACTTCTGATGCAGTGACAGTCACAGCTGGTAGGGGGCGCTGGTGGCGCGGGCTCGGGGAGCTCGTGGCGGTGGTGTGGTGGATCCTCCCCCCCACACACACAGCCGGGACGGGGAGGGATGGAAAAAAAAGGTTTTGCTTTCACAAACCCCCTTGAGCAGTGGATCTCGGTGTCCTGGCGAGGCTCTCAGGAAAGGAAGGCAGCAGGCTGGGACGGCACGGTGTCTCGGTAGGCAGGGGGTGCAGAGGCTGTAGCGCCGTGAAACCCAGAGCAGCTCCGGAGCAGCGGCAGGGACGGGGCAGCGGCAGCCCTGCCTCCAGCAGAGCAGGGAGAGGCAAACTCAGGGATCCCGGGCACCCACACAGATGGTGACAGGTCCTGGTTCCGGACAGAGACTCCTTCCACAGCAGAAGAAAACAGCTCTCCCGGCGAGGTCCAGCAGCAGCAGCAGCTCCTCCAACCGTTCTCCCCGGCGGCTCAGAGCAAGAGTCCCGTCCCCTCCTCCAGCCAAACCTTTTGCCCGCCCCAAACTCCAAGGTACCCCCACCCTGCTGGGAGAAAAAAACTCTCCCAGCTTCACAATACCTGTTTCCCTCAGTTCAATCACTTCTTTTGTTCCCCTTAAGTACCCGGCCATTATGGTCCCTTAGCAACTGATGGGGGAAAAAATTCCACAGGTGAAGAGAAACAAAAGGGAGGAACACCCAAACCCCAACAGTAGTTTTGCTTGAACTTAGGACTGGAGGAATGGTAGGGCATTTTCCTCACTGATGTGAGCAAGGAGCAATGGTGATGTTATTCTGTGAAATATGTGAGCTCTCTATTTGAGATTACAAGCCTGTCAGGATAGAATATGGTTGGTTCTTCACTGTTACATTGAAGAAATACCACACAGGCTTTTTGGATGTTAGATGTTTGTAATTGTTCGGTGAAGAGGAAATATCTGCTGTTTCTGGTGTAAGTTCTCAGCCAATAGAATATGTGTTATCCTCATCATTGCATAAGAGTCTGTGGGGATTTGGTCATGCTTGTAATTTTCTGACTTCTTTGAAGTGATTTACAGTGTATAGTGATAAATGTGTTTATTGATTTACATAGATGGAGAGGTTCCCTGGGTTTTGTCAAGCCATGGCTTACAGACAACTACTTTGACAACTAAAACGGATGGCAATGATGGCAAGGCTGAACATCTAGAGTATATTGCCTTTGCTTTGGTTCCTGTTTTCTTCATCATGGGTCTCTTGGGGATCCTTATCTGCCATGTCCTTAAGAAAAAAGGATATCGTTGTACAACAGAAGCTGAAGAAGTAGAAGAAGAAAAAATTGATGAAAAAATAGGTAATCAAGCCTAATAAACAAATTCCTATTTCTGTACATTGCAGCTACTATGAAATAATTTATTGTGAGACTTCTGTTATTTCTGTGTCTATATTTGACATCAAAGCAGTATTAAGAATAGTATTTTTATTATTATGTGTCACTTTGGGTTTGATCTTTGCCAGTCAAATCTAGGAGTGTTCTGCTTTCCCATGCAGGTCTGCAAAGATCAAGAGCTTACAGAAGGATCAAAGTATCAGTATATTCGTTTGCAGTTTCACAGATGGAGTCACCAGATCATTTTTCTGCATTCTACATGCTGTTAACAACACAGTATTAGTGTACATAGTGCTAGCTTAGAAGTGGCAAAAGGCCATTTAAGGCTATCTTAGGTTTATGTTTTGCAATCTTAATTTGTTCCTGTTGTGCTGTCATTCTCATCTCCCCTTTCTTTATAAAACCAAGTCTTTGGACTGAATATCTTCATTCTGTTTTATGTAATCCTGCTTACACTTTTTCCTTTAAGATGCCTTTATTTTTATCATAACGTTTGTTCATTTGTGCCCTTGTTTTTATTGTTTCTGATTCCCATCTATTCTTACTTGGGGGAAAAAAAAGGATGTTATCATGTGGGAAAGGCTATAGTAGCCTGGTATAGCATTTGTAACATGTAAGTAAAAACAAAAGTCAAGTCCCTTGTAAATACTCTGTGCCTCTTCCTTTCTCCCAATTAATTTCTTTCAGTAGGTTCGTAATGAGTGCAAATTACAGTGGCTCTGTGGTAAGGGCAGACCCATGTGGTGCAGTAATGATGTGTCAGTGTGTTCTTAAGCATTAACTGCCTGGGGCATCTGTGCACTGAGTGGAGCTATCTGATCTGTTGGTTCCCGAGTGGAACGGGGGAGTGGTGATGAAAGGAGGACATCCCCTCTGTCTCAGTGGCAGGCACTAGCTGTGTCTAAATTACACTGAAAATTTGCAGGTATTATGATGAAGTGTGGGTACAGAGGTGGGGAAGCCCCTAATTTACTTTACATAAGAGAAGAATTTAGCCTATCAAACTTACCTCAACCCAATTTTTTAATAAAGCATTGTAACAGTTATTAGGGAAGGGCACAGTTTTGCCTCTTCGTTGTTTTAGTTCCCGCATTGATCTTCTTCAGTCTTTGCAGGTTATTCTAGGGAAGCTTTTAATATTGTTAATGGGTGCATTCTATTTCAAAAGTTTTCAGATTTTAAAAAAATTAACCAATTATGTCCTTGCAGATGTGGTGAAGAACTTAAATTGAATGCCCCTCGTACTAAAAGCCTGTTTTAGTTTAGTTTAGGTTTAGAATAGCAGTATGAGACAGCTTAACAATTTGCTTTGGTTTTTTTTTTTTCCTCCCTGTTGTTAGGATTAGAAATGCCGCTCTTTTGTTTGTCTCCTCCTTACTAGCTAGAGAAAGAATTTTGAAGTATGTTTGTGAAAATACTGAGCTTATTTAATTCTTAGCTGAATTTGTTAGGGCTGATGAATAGATGATAAACTTGTGTTCACAGTTTTTACTGAATAAGGATGATAAAATCTTACCTTAGCTTTCCCTCCATAGTTACAACAAATCTTGCCTCTTTCTAAAAATGTAGTTTGTTTTGGTATATGTTTGGTTTTGGTTGTGACTTTCTTTATTATTATTTTGTTTTAAAATAGTTCAGTTCTTGATTCATAAGGCCAAGATACTGACAACATATTTATTTCTTTGCACAGAAATGAATGAAACTATACATGAGAATAGTGACACTGTGGGACAAATTGTTAACTACATCATGAAAAATGAAGGTATAGTATTGTGACATTGAAGTTATCAGCCCTTGTGATGGCATTCTATAACAAATACGTTTTTTGAGATAGTCTGATGTATGGTATGTTCATGTGCTTTCATTTAATAACCAGTTTGTTCACTCTTAGCTCTTTGGAATTGTCTTTACAAGGCAGTAACTTCAAGGATAATAGGGAAGTTTCTTGTTTACTTGAAAATTGTTTTATATGGTAAATTCAGGTCATGCATTTCCAGGAATTTTAACTGTTTAGGTATTTGGGGTTTTTTGGTTCAGCCTTTTGGTTTGTGAAATAAAAGCTCAGTGTTGCTTTCTTAGTGGCAGTGTTTAAAGCCTGTGGAAACTTTTATGTTTTGACTAGATTAAACTTCTTGTCCTGAAGTGATTCTTGCAGCTCTTGTCTGATTAAAGGCTTGTGCATAACTCAGACAATTGGGTATATAGCACTAATATTGAATTCTGTACGTGGTATCTGCATGTGTGTGCAAAGTAAAAGATAAAGAAGAAGATGTGACTGAGAAAATAAAATCATAGTTAAGCACCCCATGGAATGCTTGGTTAGTTCAGAATGTATTTGCCCGATAGAAGCAATGTTTAGGAGACTGGATGTTTTTATAGGACAAGAGCCATCAGCCTTTTAATTTTACATTTGTATAAATCAGAGTTCTAACCATTGAACTGACTTAGAGTTACCTCTGAATGAATACTTAGTCCTCTGAAGAAGTGGTGCTTTTGGGTTTGCAATGGGGTTTTTTTGTTTGGGGATTTCTTCTGTTGTTTGGGTTTTTTTAAACTATGACTGCTTTAAGTTTGTGTATATTTCCGTGAGATTGGGATTAGGTAATTCACGTGTTTTGAGAAGAAGTGAGCAATTGATAGTTTTTGGCTGATAATGAATTTGCATTTTATAGAGCTCACTTAAACTGATGTTTTTAATCTGAAGTAGGGTTAAACGTGTGAGGTGATTCAGAGATCTTGTTTGAGAGTTCTGTGTAGATGGCTACGTTTCATTGCTTGCACTGGGGTGGAGCTTTGAGTGCAATATAAACTGCAATTTTAGTAGCTCATATTAAAGATTACCCATAGAATTATACCATCATTTTTTTTCTGCAGTCTTTTATGCTTTTTTGGAGATACACATGATGCAGTCATCTTTCTTTTAAATGAAATTTCTTTGAGGAACTTTAATTTTGGTTTTGTTTTTTTTTTCCAAAGTTAGAACCGTTCACTTTTGAAGAGATTTGTTTATTCTCATTGCAGCAAATGCTGATGTGTTAAAGGCCATGGTAGCAGATAGCAGTGTCTTTGAACCTGAAAGGTAATTACTCCTTATTTTAATGCATGTTTCCTGAGGCAACTAAAAACATACCCTTTCAAAGGATTTTGTTTCCTGAACACTTCTAAGACTACATCACTTGCTTGAGTTATCAGCTAAGAGGATAATACTTTGATTTTCTGTTGTGTCTGAGTCCTGAAATTTTAACATACACCCTGGGTTAGTGACTGGCTCTTCTAGGTGCATACAGTTTTACTGCATTTTGGGCTAAAGATTTACACATGCTGCAAATACTGGTTTACTTTGGGGTGAAATTAGGTACAAGGTGGCTTAGTCCAAAGCTACTCTGAGTTCAAAGAACAGAACAGCACTCATTTCATTGGCATAGGTGCTAACTTACAGGAGACATCTCTTTCTGTGTCTCCTTTTGGTTTACTTTTTTCTTTATAATTGTGGCAATAGACATTGTTTGACCTACCTCTTAGGTTTTTTCACTGCACACCTGTTTGGATAATTATGAAGAGAAAGCAGCTCTACCGTACATGCATTGTTTGTGTAAAAGATCTTGTAGATTCATTATATGTGTAAAGGTGCTTGTATCTGTACATGAGTAATTTTAGATACATTGGTACTACTCTCAGTACTCTCCTTACATAACCCTGTGTTCATATTCAGGGCAGAGGAGATGGAAGTAGTATTGTGTCACCTATAAAAGAAGTGGGTTTATATAGTTTCAGCAAAACAAAGTGTTGAGTATGCAACTGTTTAACACCTGTTCTAGTGATGAGAGGCTTGGTTATTGAAAAAAAACCCTGAATTTCCAAAGGGATTTCTTCTCAACTATAGCTATTTTTAAACTTCTATGGTTCTGTAGAAACCATTTAATTGAATTTATTTGAATTTTTTGCATAGGCATGTATAATGTTATCTTGGGAGTTTTGCACTATAGTTTCAGTGGTGAATTAAAATATGAAGAGTAAAGAGGAGGGAAAATGATTGCTCTTACAGAATCTGACATATACTCCTGAAGCTTTTTTAATCAAGTAGAAATGCTCTGTATGTCTTTGCAAGCTCAGTGCACTATGAAACTTCCTAATTATAAAAATAGTTATGGCTGAGTAAAATCTACACTTCTCTCACTTGAAGCCATTAGTTCTGTGTTTGCTTCATGTATTGAACAACTTTTATTCTTCTTAATAGCATTTTCTTATTTATTTGAAGACCATTAACTATCTCTTGTCAGTATTTTTATTTTGAAAATAAGCATTCAAGTTACTCCCAGTCTTCTCTGGCATGTTTTACTTCTTTAATTTGTTCTTTCTGTTCCCCTTTGGAGTCTCTGCAGTTTGCTTGTATCTTTTTTGAAATAACATTTCTAAATCTGCATGGTAGGATCAGATGTGGCATGATTAATGATGAGTAATGTAAATTTAGGTTCACAGGTTATACTTCTGTTATTTCCACTGTTTTGTCCTTTTTAAACAAGGACGTTGTTAATGATTCGTGTTCAGCTCATGATCCTCTTTTTCTGAAGAATGGTCATCTGTCTAGTTGCTTTTTAATTGAGATTTGTGTAAAAGTTTTCTGCTAAAACATTGAGAATTTGTGTTGTCCTTACTGCAATACATCCAATATTTTCAGTAAGATTTGTGTATGTGTGAATGTCTTTCACATGCATGTTCTCCTCTCATCATTCTAAATTTTTATTGTGACCTCTGCAGTTACATGGGTCACCCAAAGTGTATGGGTACTTTAGCTGTTCTTCTATTCTCTTACCCAGTGAACTATTCAAAGCACTGAATATCACCAGGACCAAAAACCCCATATTTAGTATGTCTTTGCAATTTTACAGCAACTACAGATCTATTACTTTCAGTATGTGTTTTAATTTTTTTTTTAATAAGGTGTGCTGCCTTACTCTACGGTTCTTTCACCTTTCATGAGCTCTGGCCTGCTGTGTAAAATTGATGCTAAAGTCCAAAAAAAGTACATATTGTTTCTATGCTATAAGTTTTTCTGTTTTAAAAGAAAATCAGATTGATTTGATTAGATATTCTCAAATGCCTGTTGGAGGTTGTACTGCTTTTTGTTTCTTTCTAGGTACTTAAAATTCCATTTTTTTCCCCTTAAACTAAACGATATGTTGTTTCCTCTTGTCGTTGTGGTAGACATTTTAGTTTTGCCTCCTTTCAATATTGTGGGACTGTGCTCTTCTCTGAGTTCTTTGAGAACCTATGACAATTCTGAAATACTTTCCATAGTTCTCCAGGGTAGTTCTTTTGTAAGTGTAATCAGCCTATTAAATGTCTTCATCAGCATAAATTCATGCAACCTGTTCTCTTCTACTTTAATCTGATTTTTCCCCCCCTCTTAATTTTCTTGTCTTTTGTTTTAGTTACCTTAACCACATGACTGCAGCGGAATTAATTTGTGAGTGATTCTAACTGCAGAAATATACTATTGGAGAGAACTGTAAGCTGGACATACTCACAAATAAATGTTTCCTGTAAAATCTGGCTATTTACTAGACATAACCGAAGGTTGGATTTCACACTTCTTCCTTTGTAAGAAATAGTATTGTACAGCAAACATTAAATTTTCTTTATTTCTTTTCCTACAGCCCATTATCTCCTACCTCTCCTGAGAGTCCAGTGAGTCCAGGGACTCCTTTGTCACCAGGTGTGGTTCCATTCAGACACAGCTGCAAAGCCCATCACTTCCATACTGTTGGAGGAGTGGTAGAAAAGGATGTTTGTACTCGCTGTAGTCACAAACGATGGCACCTTATAAAGCCAGCTCAAAAATCTAAAGAGAACAGAAGAAGTCGTATTGGAGAAGTTACAGTGCTTTCTGTGGGAAGGTAAGGCTTAGGTCATTTTATTGTATGCGTCTCTTAAAATGCTACAGTGGCTAGTGTTGGATCAGATATCCACTGATTCTGCTTTGTTTACAAGGTCAGTGATTTTTTTTTTTATAACCCTGTTACAATTAGACTGAAGTTAGTTCTGGAAGAAGTAAATGTGATTTTCTTTTTTTTTTTTTTTAAGAACTATGTAAAAAGATGGAGATTTACTGTAGGTATAAATCTAAGGCTCTTGCTCATTTGATACAGGCTAAAAAGAAACAAGAATTGCACACTCTCTCTCTGAATTTGGTATTTCTCAAGTAAATGTGAGGCTATAGAAACCATTTCATTCTCTTCTTTATTTTTAATTCCTACCTTATATTGCAGCTGTCTTACCATTTTAAGAAGTGGTATGCAATCTGTGGATTCTGCTTCAAACACAATTCCCTGAGAAAGTGTGATTCAGTAGTAGTGAGTACTAGAAATACCTGTAGGTAATAGGAAGGAAGATGCTCTGAAGTAAAGCAGGGTCCATGTGTGTGTCTGCTCTGACATCCTGTTCTTGGGACCTGGAAATTTGTTTCCACCTTGCCGTTGGTCCTGAGAATGATCTCACTGATCTGTGGGGAAATACAAGTGAACTTTCTTTTGCTCACCTCAGATTTCGAGTCACAAAAGTGGATCACAAGTCAAACTCCAAAGAACGGAAAAGCTTGATGTCCGTTACTGGCGTGGAGAGTGCCAACGGTGAGATGCCTGCCTTGCCTGCGAAACAGGATGTGAGTGAAGCACCTGCCACTCCTGTGAAACAGGAAATGCAAGAGAGGAGAAGCTCAGAGTAAATGCAGGTATCAAACATTTGAACCTTTGGAACTCATACTGAAAGTGTTATGTTGTGAAATATGTGCAAGTAATCAGTAGAGTTGAAAAGGCATCAGTTCTGTGGGAAAACTAATCTTTCAATTTCAAAATTCTCTACACGAGTGTGCAAAAATTACATTTGATCACTCAGTTAATGATAATTAATAAAGGCTTTTTTATCCACCAAATTCTTACCTAATTGTTTATTCAGACTTTGTAACTAGAGTAGGTATTGAAATAACTTTTGTGGGTGTGGCATCACTAGTCCAACAGATAAAATGTGTGCATATTAATATTTTGGCAGTAAACAATGGCTCAGATTTAGTGCCAATGTGCTTATTGTCCAAAACAAACAAGTGCTACTGACAGTAGTATCACTGGAATAACTACAGTTATTCAATAACTACAGCTGCTTCCTTATGCTTGCTGCTTTGTACTGCATGTTTGTGTAAGATGATTGCTTACTAGACACTTCTCTGATAGATCTGTGGAGCTTTGACTAATAGCAATGGAGACCCATGAAACTGCTGATCTCAAAGGGGTGTGTGTAACTAAGCCAGGCGGTTGGGGTTTTCTTGTAAGTCATTAAACTTCAGTGAATTGCTTGAGTTACTCTATTAAGCATGTGAGAAACATGCCTGGCATGGTTTTGAAATGCAATCCTCACTGTGGTTTGGTTTTGTTTGGTTTTTTTTTTAACAGTTTAGAATATTAGGGGGAAAAAAACCCTGGAAGTTAATATGGATTGTCTCTATTTGATGACATGTTGATGGATAATATGAAGGGGAAAGGTGATTTTACACAAATGTGATTTAAAATTCAGACTTGACCCTTGAGGAAGAAAGGTTCTGGGGCGACATAGTTAAGGTACTGGACTTGAAGAAAGTGAACAAAGTGCACAGTGCCAAACTGTCTTTATGCTGAGAGAGAGGATAAAATTATGTTGTGTCAAACTATTGGTAACTTCAAATGGAATAGGGAAATACACAAGAGGAAATTTGGTCTGTTTAGAAAAGCAACAAAACTCAAATGCCCTTGAGTATCTTGGTGTTAAAGTAGAGAGCTGGTATGCAGTGGGATACTTCCTCCCAACCCATACTGGCAGTACAGGTTTGACTGTTAAACTAAGCAGAGTGTGTTTGTCTGGCTGCTATGCCACATCACTAAATGATACCCAGGTTTTTTGAACCATTGCTGTAGAGGAAGAGTGACTTGGAGATGTGGTATGCTTCCAAATAATAAAAAAGTTATGGAGGGTAATGAAGTAAATAGATTTTTTTTTTTTCCCCTCAGTGAATAAGAAGACAATGATAGGATAAATTGCAAGGAGGTGGAGTTCAGGTTTCAAAAATTAGGAAAATTGAATAAGCATCTTTTTGCTAGACATTTATAAGACCAGACTGGCCAAATGCTTGTCTATGCTGTTTCACTTTTTGATCTGTAGCACATTTTGGCAAATCACAGCTGCCCAGTGGCTGCTGTTTCATTGTTGCTGTGTGATCTGTGAAGGATCTACAGATGTCAGTGAAAGGCAAACAGTACTCTTATTTTCTGATTCAGGATAATGTCCTTGAGCTCAAGGTTTTTTATGTTGTTGTGGTTTCTATTTCTTCCCTATTTAAAAATCAATATTAGCGAAATGCAATAGGAGATAACATCTTCCTTCACTGGATTGGCATTTCCATGCCCAGATAATGTTTTGTTAATTCTGTGACTATTTTTATTTCTTTTCTTTATCTCTAGTAGGAGCATCATCAGATTATTCATATGATTTTTTTTCTACTTAAAGGCAAGCTAGTTATCTTCTCTTTAAGAATGACAAATAGAAAGAATAGGGCATATATGAAAATAAATTCCAGTGATTAAAAGACCCCATCATTTTGAAATCACTCAAAATGTTTTGTAGTCCAGTTTTCTCTCTAATTTGTCTTTCTTCTCCTAAATAGGAAAGCAGTTCCCTGTAATTACCTAGAAGTTCTATAAATCTAAGCCATTACTACTTTAATTTAAAAATAAGCTGTTCTCTAGAGAGATATGATATTAAAGCTATAAAAATTTGTCCATCTATGGCAGCTTTTTATTGTAGAACCTCCCCTAGGATTAAAGTTTTGCCCCTTCTGAAAACAAATGTTCTAATAGCAGAGAAATGGCTCAGCAGAATATTTTAATGGTCTGTCTAGTCCAACAAAGCTATTTTGTAAATCATCTGGGAAAGCAGCCAGGTCTGTTTGATTTGCACTCCAAAAAATAAACAGAGCTTGCTTGAAAAAGGGTATGATACTGCTCCCTAGCATGGTTCTAGACCAGTTTTTGTCTAGTGTCATGAGAAGCTGTTTATGTGTAAACAGGTAGTAGTTGGACCTTTACTTTAGCTACTTATTTCAGACTTCTTATAAATTATTGTAGCCCAGTTTCTGATTAAAGCTTATAGTTTGTGGGAATTTGACTCAGATCTTCAGATACAGTGGAAGAAGGCAGACATAAATGTGTGTTTAACTGCTTCCAGAAAAGGTTCTTCTGTCATTCAGAAGCAGTAGATGGTGCCTTGTGGCTGACTTTAGCCACTGTTACGGAGAGTTCCTGTATGAGGTGGAGTTCTGAGCTGGACAGTACTGAAGTGAAGTAGCATTGCTGTTTGCCTGTATTCACTGCTCCTCTCAAGTCCAGGGTTTTTTTCCCCTAAGCTGACATATTCTGAAGCGAATTCTACAGTGTTTGAGCTTATCTAGTGTCTTGCTGGCTGCATCACTGGAAGTTGTAGCATGTCTTTTCTATGTCTTCAAGGTCCATGTACTCAGCAGACTCCATTTCATCACTTAATTTTATTTCAAATATGCTTAGTGGCACACAAAAAAGAGTAGTAGATACACAGATTGTAATTGAAGTCAAAACTTTGTGCTGAGCTCTTGCACATCTGTTTTAAACTACTGGATAAACAGAAACTGGTACTAGTACTTAAGCTATGTAACATTTTCCATCTCTAGTGCTTTGCACTGTGGTGTGATTTGTCACTTTGTCCATTTGTGTGTTTGTCCATGCATTTCAAGAGTACTAGCTCAATTTTTAGTTCCTCTTCAGGATTTCACATGCTAAACTTGGAATGCACAGCAACTACTTCATGCAATTGTGGCTTTTTTTTCCATTTCAGAGTACCTGCTAACTTTTTAATTGGTGTGTCCATCCTAAAACTAATCTTGCTTTTGAGGTTTATTTTTAGAATTGTTTTCTTCTCTTACAGGTGGAACTTTTAGAAGATTGTCTACAAGCACTTTGAAGAAAACTGAAAACTCCCAAGAGATGCATACTATTTAAGGAAATGTATTTATGACAATGTAATATTTTACAAGTTCTGTGATGTCATTCCTGCAAGGTTAAACACTTAATGGTTTTTGACTAGTAAAATAGTAAGAGTTAGACACTTAAATACTGTTGAGTTGTGTGGACATCATAACGAATGGCTTCATCCTGGAAAGAAAACATACATAGAAGTTTTTGGACAGGAAAGGTAAAAGCTTTATCAAATCTTAAACTTTTTTTTGTCCTTAGACAAGCACTTATGAGCTCAATATTAAGAGTAATGCAATTACCTCGTGGATAAACTGCATTCACCCCAGTGGTTCATCTGGATTTTTCTTCTGTTCTGCCCACTCCAGAATTGACAAGTGTTTGCTGAAGATAAAAGCCAACCTTTGAAAGATGAAAATATTCTTTAAATCTAACTGCTTGTAGCCTAGTAACACATACAAGGAACTCATTATGTCAGCCAAATCTGCATGTGTGCCTTTAGTACATAAGTCCTCAAACTCAGTACAGGGTACTTCACAGTAGAGACTGGTTCCGTTATATGCAGATGTTAAATTAAATTGTTGTTCCCTGAGAGCATACCTCTCCCTTACTCCATAACATAGGCTGAAGAGCATCTTTCCCTGAGCAGTTGGATGAGCTCCTGGTGAGGTTACTTTCCTCAAGGTCTTTTGTTCTCCTGTTTTGTTGTAACTGCTCCCTCATATTTGAAGAGTGCCTAATAGTTTTGCTTTTCTTTTTTTATTCTTACCCACAGGTTCCTTATTAAGCTAAGGAAACATATTTCAACTCTTAGATAAGGAAGGCTATGGAGTATTTGGCATTAAAAAATGTATGGAATATGTACTAAAGTGCTTCACAGTGGCTTTATTGGACTGAGGGTAGTTGTATTCATTGGCATCAAAATCTTAAGCCAGTGTTACTCCTTCCATATTTTAAGTGTGACTTAATGCTAAAATTATCATGGTATTGTGATGTTAATTCTTTGTATCTACTTATGACCTCTGCTTTGTCCTGTTACTTGTTTTGGGGAGGGAAATCTCTAATACTTCAGCAAACTTTTCTGTGTAATGGAAAATCATATAATTTGTTCTGAGTGCCTAAGAATATAAGCTCTAATGTAAAACATTTTAGTAGAGATGGCACTGTATTCTGAGAAGTAGAACTTAATCTGCTTTAGGAACTCAATGAAAATCAATGTATGTTTTTGAAATGGATTTATTTTAAATTGATACCTTCAGTGTTTTTAATACAAGTGCTCTAAATTATGTTTCTCCTTCATATCTGAGAATTGTGTTTCTTCATCAATTTTTGTATGCAGTGTTAACAATCAATGTGTATAAAATTACTCTTCTTGCTTGTGTATTAGCTACTCCCATGTCTTATCAGGAAACATCAAGTTTTTTCACTCTTGGTGAAATTATGTGCTGCTGATGGTCTTCCTTCTGTGTATATCCACAAGAGACTGACTGGTCCTATCAATATACACTTTTCAGTGATGCTATATTTGCCAAAAAAACCCACCACTACCCACCCAAACTTTCAAAATAATAAATGTTTTATTGTTTTGTTTTTAATGGATATTTTTAGGGATAATTGTCTGTCCCTGAGAACCCAAAATAACTGTTTGGCCGGGACTCTAACTTCAGTGTTTAGCACTGCTCCCTGCTCCCATAAATTTAAACTCAGCTTGTGAAATCTCTTCAATATTTAACTACAGCATAAACACCAACCTCATCTTACAGGCATACATTAGTCTTCACATGATTATTTGTATGAAAACTATTTCTAGAAGATTTAATTAGTATTGGTTGTAGTAATTAGCTATCCGAGAGATTGATAGCTATAAAATGTTACTGGAAAAAGGGAGCATTGGAGAAAACAGCAGTTTTCAAATAATTTTGGAAAGATACATAGTTACAGGCTTTCCCCAAAGCTTCTTCTAAAAAAAGGGCAGTTTGTCTTGATACTGTATTTTGATACTGATGGGTTAGTACTGTGAATAAATGGCAAAAGGATGGAAGAAAGTTTAAACAGTAATATGTATTTCTTTGGCTTATTTTAAAAGTAGTTTCTATTTTGATTCAATTGAAAATATGTAGAATAAAAGGGATGGAAAGATGTTGGCTATGTAAGACATTGCTTACCTGTATAAAGTAATTACATAATTATGTAATAAGACCTGATTTGTGCAAGAATTGAGTTTATGCGTTGCTACCTAATTAAGAGAGGATTTAGAAACTGTGCCTGTTTTATTGCCTTTAACACTACACTGCTATTTTGTAGGGGTATGGATATTGCCATACTAGTCTGCTTTTCTTTGCATATCAAATGTATTTTTAACAAAATAGTTTATATACAACTTTTATACTACCAAGCAGTAAATAAAAAATATTGATTCTTAAGTTTGCTTCTGACTTTGTTAAGCTTCACCTATTGAGTAAAATTTAATTTTTGCACCGTTTTAATGTAAAATGCAATCTTTTTGCCTCTTAAGTTTTTGTTTATGGAGGTAGTGAGAAGGTTAGGTTATAGTGTGATGTACTTCAGGGCAGTTTTATTTTCTTCGGAAAGGATAATTGCAAATACTACTTTAGTTTCATATTTAAATATGAAAGACACAAATCTGTGCTTTAACACAAGCTGGTATCTTAGATTTAAAGTATCAAGACTTTTACGTTTTTCTTATATTTGATATGGAGCTTTTACAAAATACTCAATTTTTTTTAATTTTTTTTTTTTTCACAAAGTAGGGAACGAAAAATCCCAAGTGACAGGAAGCTCTTTGCAGTTGTTTCCTCTCAGCCTGTGTCTGTCTGTGATAGTACAATGCTTAATTTGTTACAATATGTTCTCACAGATGACTGTGATCTCTAAAGGGCATTAAACATGGGTTTTGGTATATGAAGAGTGTGAAGGAGCCTTGAAGCAAGTTGTGACTAGCTGAGATGGGATTATCAGTGTAGAATCCTTGTTTCAGGTTTGGGGTTTTTTATTATTTCAGTGTTCCTAGCAGCATCACATAATGTCTGTTCTGAGCTCTGTATTAGAATTTCAGGGGTTGATATAGAGCTATGGTTTATATTCAGAATGTTAAAAAAAAAAAAAAAGTTCATTCCAGGCCTTAATTTTCAGACAAAATTGAGACACTGCTGCTGCTGAAGCTTCTGGAAATTCAACACACTATGTGAGTCTCATTTTCTGGATTTGTTGTTGTTGTTGTTGTTGTTGTTCCTTTTGTCCTCTATGTAAGAATTCCATGTAGTAAACAGTTTTTATTAGATAATATGTACATATATTGAAATACAAGAGGATTTCTGTTAAAAAGTCTAACTGGACTGACATAGACAAGTCCTCAAACACAAAGAATTTTTTCAAATGGATTTTGGTTTTTGTACATGGATTAATTCTTTTACTTTTCCTTAATTCAGGCACTTCATTTTTAGTACCAAAGTTCAAGATCTTACCTTATGCTGCTGTAGGAGAACAGTCCAGGGAGCTACTTTTATGTTTAACAAAATCTGATTTTACTAGTAAAGAACACACAGCACATGTGCAATGTATTTTTGAGACCTGGTAAGGATCAAAGCATTTCTTTTGCTTCTGAATCTCTTTATAAAACCGTCTCAGTTGAAAAACATGCCATAATGTACCTGCTTTCTCATTGCCATTTTCTTTATGAAATTTGTTTGTCACATGTACAGAAACTGACAAAATTGGTACCTTATATGGTCCCTGTACTCCCAGATGTGTTTTGTGTCATTTGGTGAAAGTGTTATTTCATCCAGCTGGTTTCATTCTGGGGGAATGCTAAAACATGGGTGTTTTCCTTTGTACTTAAGCCTGCAGATAGATGTTGCAGCTATGCACTGTCTGTAGAAATGACCCCACCCTCCAGTATTCCTGCAGAGTGTGTGGTTACAGCTTGGAGGGGGGAGCACTTTTGAGGCTGCTGGAGTTATGGGGCTGCGTAGCAGAGCTGAACTGAAAGACACAGAAGAGGGAGATGGGCACTAAAAGCATAAGAAATGACAGGAGAAAAGGGTGCCAGATAAATTTGTTTTCTGATTGTTTTATTTTTGTTTTTTTTTTCCCCTACAAATGAATTGAGCTTGTACTGTATAACTATACAAAATCATGTTAAAAAAAGTCCTTTTTATGAGATTAGCCCTGTCTGGAAGAGAGGAGGGCATATGATCTATTCTGGCTTGGTAGTGCTGAAAGTGCCTACTGGGTTGGAATGTGAGACTCTCTACGGAGGAATTTAGTTTCCTGGTGGTCTAGTGGTTTTTGAGGATTCCCACCTGTGACCTGTAGTTTGAAGTGTGAATCAGTTTGTATCTGTTAATTTAGGGTTTCTGTGCACTTCAGGCTTGTTGTTTTCTTTTCCCTGCTAAGTGAGTAATGCTACTGCTAATGAGTAAACAAGGAAAGAGTGGTTAAGTCTTGGCTATCTAATATTAATGAACAGCATGTAAGACTTGGACAAATAAAGATGGATTTAGATTTAATTTTTTTCTCAGTGTTTTGTGAAATCCTGTATTTTGTGATTTTGTTTGAGGGAGGTTAGGCTCAAAGTACTGGCATTTGAAATTTCCACTTCTTGTTGATTTCTTTTTTAATTTAAATTTTTTTTTTCCAGTGGTAAGGGGTGTGCACTAAGGTGCTGCTGGTCTGTTTACTCAAATCATGATTTGATGTTACCTTTTGTTCTGGATGCTCCCTTTTGCCTCTCTGAGGAGGCTGGCTGATTTTAGAGCTACCATTGCACAGAGCTGGAAGGCACCCTGTTGGCCTTGGAGCTCCCTTACTGTCAAGTTAAGGTCATCTGCTGAGACAAAAATAATAAAAGGATATGTAGGGCTGGAGCAGGATAAGGAAAAGGAAGCTGAACAGTTTGGGAAAGTAGGAGTCTTCCTCTAATTTTCAAAGAAAAGGTAGGAGAGATGCCAGGCCGGTAGTGCTGGAAGCAAGAAGGTGGCAGAAGCCTTTTTTTGGCAAGGTCTGAAAGCTCTGTGCTGTTACAGTAAGCAGCCTCAAAATTATCTGTAGCTCCTAAATTATCTGGAGGAAAAGAGTGGGTTGGTGGTATATTTTGCCACTAAGTTTATATAAGTGAAGCCAAGTCCCCTGTGGCATGGACTTAGAGCAGAGCCAGTTATGTGGGTAGTGCTTGGCCATCTGTTTCTGTATGTCAGGCCTAGTGTGAGTCTGTGTCAGTCTTCAGCTTAGTACACCTGCTGTAACTGAAACACCTCTTAAACTTGTCTGGGCAGCCTCTAGTGCTGTAGAGATGGAGTGGCATCAAGTGTAGCTGCAGCTACAACTCAAAGTAGGATGTATTAGCAAATGCATTTTTCTACCAGTGTAACCCCTCAGTTTCATATGTGTAAACCCTCTGATGCCTGCTTTCCNGTGAATGTGAAACCACTACACCCTCTGATGCCTGCTTTCTTTGTTAGCTGTCCTTTCTGTGCCTATTTTCAGCCAGTCATCCCAGTCCTGTCTCTTCTGGACTGCAGAGTTGTTAGAAGTTCAGCAGAGGCAGACAGGAGGCACTTGGGCTGGTATGGCATGATTGTGGTGCTGGTCTTGAAATGGTCCTGGGAAATAGAGAGCATTGGATTCAGTACACTTTTCATAGCTGTCAGCATGGAGCAGAACAGCAACAGCAAAACAACTAACAAACCTAGCTGGTACCTGATGCAGAGGGGCAGGTTTGGAGAGGCACTGCTGGGGAGGGCAGGTTCAGAGAAGAGGTAGCAATGGGAGTGTGAAAGACCTGGGAAGATGGACTGAAAAATAGTAGTGATAGGGCAGAAGCAGTTTGAGATGAACTCTTGTCTCTTAACTGTTCTGAAAAACTTGATTTTTTTCTCCATGGATGTCATTAGATATCCAGCTAAATACTCAGGTAATAATATATTTTGATTTTCATATTGAATAAGATAGTATCTGGAAATTATCATATTAAAATAGCATTTAACTATTGGTCTTCAATATTGATTTACAGTAAGAATAATTATCCAATAAAAGTAGCAATCTTAGGAGAGCCTTAGAATAAAATACCCCTAGTATTTCCCAAATCTTATTTTCAAAGGACTCTACATACATATATGCATAGAGAGAGTGGAATGCAATGTATTCTGTCAGGTCCGAGCAGATTTTTTGTAGAGTAACTGAATTACATACTTGCTGGCAGCAGAGGGAGCTATGAAGCTTTTATTGATAATTCCATAAGGTCGAAGTGGGTCAGTGTAAAAAAAAAAAATTAAACCAAAAAATTAGAAAAAGTCCCAATTTAGTGGGAGATCTGAGGTGTCTCATGGGGCTGAGACAGAGCTGTGGCTAGTCAGGACCCAGCAATTCAGCCCCTCTCCTGCCCTGCAGTGGCCTGGAAGTAGCTGCTGCAGTTATTAAAAGGAACAATGTAAACTTCTCTTTGAGCCAAATTTTTAATCAAAGCAATGAGGAAGAACAGGATCTGTGTGTCGTATGTCAAAACAATAGCAGCGTGCATCGCCTGGTAATTAACACTCATGCATGAATCTGGAAAAGTAATTCCCAGTCAGGGTGGAGTATGCATATTCTTTTGTAAGGCTTTTGATAATTTGTCTTGATTTTGATTAATGCTGGATCTCTAATATGGTTTTTTTTTGCAGACGCTAATTGGATGAGTTTTTTATGTAAGCCTACGTAAACAGCAGATTAATGAGTAAAAGGTAACCAAAATCAGACTGGCATTTTTCTGGCAAAGTATGATGTATACTTGTTAGATTAACTCCTGTGTCACTTTTACCTAACAAACTGAAACTGTGGCATTAAAAATCCGTAATATTTTATCTGTTCTGGAGACTGATTCCAGAGAAACTGGTACCACTTCTGGCAACAGCAAAATCTCTTTCTGTAGTGCATCTTGTATTGACATCATCATTCCACCCCAGCCAGCAGCCAAGCCCCAGGCAGCCCTTGCTCGCTCCTGCACCAATGGGATTGGGGAGAGAATTGCAAGGGTAAACACTGGAAAACTCGTGGGTTGAGGTGAAGACAGTTTAGTAGGGATAGCAGAAGCTGTGCACACAAGCAAAGCAAAACAAGGAATTATTCACTGCTTCCCATGGGCAGGCAGATGTTCAGCCATCCCCAGGAGGGCAGGGCCCCATCATGGGTAACAGTGACTTGGGAGGAAAAACACCATCACCCCAAACGTCTCCCCAGTGGGCAGAATGCTCTGTGGTGTGGAATCTCCCTTTGGTCAGTTCAGGTCACCTGTCCCAGCCCTGCACCCTCCCAGTTTCTTTTGTGCCCCTCCTCATTGGCAGACCATGAAACAAGAAATAAAAGTCCTTCATTTAGGATAAACACAACTTCCCAAAAAACCAAAACATCAATGTGTTGTCAATACCATTCTTATTCTGACTCCAAAACACAGCACTGTAATAGCTACGTAGAAGAAATTATCCCAGCTGAAACCAGGACAATTGAGGTTAAGGACATTTGCATGGATCTTTTTTTCTTTTTTCCTGAGGATTTTATGAAAAAGCTAATCTGAGGAATGTCCCTAAATTATTTAATACATTATTTCTGGAAGAGGACCTCAAATAATGACTAAAGAGATGTGAGATGGAAACAAGTTATTAATTGTTGGCCAGATCCCTATGGTTTGTCCTCAAATACCTAAACAGAGTTTTCAACTCATTTATACATGCATTTTGCCCTGTAGTTATCTTGCCTTTGTCACTTACCTTCCTTTAATTTGCATAAGTCTAGGTAAATTACTTGGTAATGGCTCCAGATACTAAGAGCTGGGAGGGAATAGGATATGTGATCACAGATTATTGAAAATCTGGCCATGCTTGAGGTTAAGGTGAACAGCTGAGGGTGTTGCCTTTCTCCTTTCTGCTTCTGCACCCTCATAATAATCAAGCTAATCCCTAGCTCAGAGTAAACAGAAGGAAGCTTAATGAGAAAATAAATTACTTAAACTGCTGTCTTCAAGTAACATGGTTTTATTATGCCTTTGGTTGAGTCTTCAACCTGAAATAATATTGGAATGCTGTATTTCCTGAAACACTCCTGAGGTGTTTTTTTTTTGTTTCTTTAATGAATGAAAGGTTTCTCAGTTGTTAGTGTATAGTAATTGAATTACTATATGAATTAAAGCAAAAACCTGTTAAATCCTGTTTATAATAATTTCAGTCAAGATTCAGAGCAGAGAATGATGTAAGGTCGATAGCTTTGATCACAATCATTGTGAGGTGACTGCTTGGGATGTGGACTTAAACTGGATTAGAAACAAAATCAAGAGAGGTGATATTTTTCCTGCTTCTTTGAGAGAATCCTATTTTCCAAACAAGGGAATATATCTTTTCTCAGACTAAAGGAGAAAGAGGTAGGGAGTGGGGGAGTAGCTACATGTAATAAATTCTGTTGTGAAATTGGACTAAACAATTTTTAAAAAGTTAAAATGGCATTTAACAATAAAACACTTAAAAAGATATTGCTGCTTATGTTAAGGCATTGAATTGCTATAATCTATTTCAATTTTTATTACAGAGTGCAAGATGCACATTTAGATTCTTCAAAACTTTCAACAGTCCCTAGTTTGAAATTGAAAAAGTCTCTAAGTAGGTGGGACAGAATTTGCAGAAGTAGTCAGCAGCAGTACCATTTTAGGGGCAGGCAGTATTTCCTGTTTTCTGTTTACTCAACTAGTTCAGTTCAAGGATTGTCTGATCTGAAGTTTAGGATTGTGAAGGTTCAAGATGAAGGACAACCTAAAAACAAACCTCCCTGAGATGCCAAGTAAAACTGTTAATGGAGAAGGGAGTCCTAAGACTCATGTCTCTAGTAGTGTGTGCAAGTGCATGAACTTTGAAAAGCTTGGCCAAGGGAACAATCTGAGGAGTTTCTGTTTTGATTTCATGATGGTAAGGAAGAAAAGTCTCTGTGAAGAGCATTTCATGGTGAAAAGACCAATGAAAAAATTTTAGTCTGCTTCTAACAATTATTATTAAACATTTTGCGATATCTGTGTTCTAAAATGTAGGACACAATGTCTGAAAGGAAGTTTTATCAACAGAATTGTTAAAAATAAATTCGTTTTTAATGTAGAATGACTTTCATAAATTTACTTCCTTGTGTATTCAGCATGTTAAAGAAGTTTTAGTATATTTAATTTTGAAGTGATGCTCTTGTGCAATTTAGTGGATTCCAATTTCCATCTACATGCAAGGAGAGATACCAAAATTCCAGAGAAATAATCTATTAAGATTTATTGTTTCAATGTAATTAAAATGTATAATATAGGCATTTGAATAAATACATGAAATACCATATACACAGACCTTAATAAATGTTGAGATATTATATTCTCATTTAGCAAAATGAGATACATTGTTAAGAATTAATCTTTTGGAAAACTAAATCACATTTAGGAAATTGAAACACCAAATACAGCGTAAGGTCAAGATTAATTTTAAAAATTTTATTTCCAAGTAAATGTTTCTTGTTTCACCCTGCAAATGATGACTAAAAGGATATTTTACTTACTCAAATCTGGAATATACTTTAGAAATAAGATTTTCTATTTCTGAATTTCCATTTTTAATGGGCAGTCTTCATAGCAGCACTTGCCCAGACAATTACCTTTGTTCTTTAAAAGGGAAGGAAAAACCTCCATCTTTGTGGAATTTATCTATTTCCAGGTTCCTGCTTACTTGTTAGAACTTTGCTGAGCTGAAGAATCCTGCAATGTCAAATTTTGGGTTCTACTCTTGCTGCGTTTTCTCTAGGAAATAATTAACTTCCTTGAGGGTAGACTGGGCTATTTTCCACTCCTGTTGCCATATGTGGAATCTGTGAAGTTCAGTGATCTGAATTTTTTTAATAATCCAGGGTTGACCTACTGCTAATTGCGAAGGTGCTAAACTCAGTCTTCCTCAATGTCTCTGATTATATATGAAAGACTGCAAATTCCCTTTAAAGTGTGTTACTGACTTTGAAGAATAACAAAACATGAGCTTCCAAGATGCAGAAGTTTTCATAGAAATACTCTTATCATAGTTTCCCATCCTACTGCCTGTTCTTTATTGCTAGAGATGTCTTCACACTTACCTGAAAAGGATTACATCAAGTACAGACATTAATAATAGATACTGGCCAACCAGCTCCCATATTAATTCCTTTTGTATCAAAGGAAAACTAAAATATTTAAATGGTACTTTTTAAGTGACCCCTCTGAATATAGGAAACACAGTTGTTTGGTAGCCGAAGTTAGTGTCTGGATGTCTTAAAAAAAGTGTAGTTTTTGAGAGAAGTCTTAAAATAGAGTTTACTCTGGCTTCCCAGTAGCAGTTTTTCTATGTGATTTTCTGTTTTCTCAAGTTACTGAATTTTACTCTCACAGTTGCCTGAGCAAAATGGATTCTTCAAGCTGGCAGTGTTTGTGTTTATTTGAACCAACATCTGATGGACTGAGTAAGATTTGGTTCTCACATAATTATTTAAAATCTAATTTTTATGGAGAAAGTTGTTTGTGGCATTTGAAAATTATTCCTTAAATAAGCGGTTCTTTCACATTTATTGTGAAAATTGTACTGTAGTCTGAAAAATGGCTAAGAATTCCTGAGACTCTGCAGTGTCATGGTAGAGTTGAAAGTATTTAAACACATATATAAATATAAAATGCATACAAATGTTTTGTTTTGTTTTTTAAANGATGCCTGATTTTATATATATATATATAATTTTATTTTTTTTTTGGTGTGAGAGAACACCAACCAGTTATTTCCAATGCAGTGAACAGACTTGCTTTCTGCTGGGTTTTGCCTCTTGTATTTATGACAATGAGAAATTGGGCTGTAAGGCATGCACTGTCTGTGGCTCAGCTGCTCTCCTGCAGAGTTTCAGCCTGGTGGCCCATGGTTGCAGGCAGTTGCCCATGGAAGAGTTGCTTGGTTTGGATTGTCTGGGCTGCATCTGACCAGGGACTATCCTCTAATTAATGTTTTAATGCTTGGGGAGCAAGGTGAGAAACTTGATGTCGTTTGCACTTGAAGTTCGAGCTGGAGCTCAAATTAGAAAAATCTTATAGAGTGGATATTGAAAAAATCAGGCAAGTTTTCTGGGGTGTTTGTTGCATTTCTCTCTTTAACATCTTTTTACATGAATTGTTTTTCATGGTTCGTGTCATGGTGCAGCAAGGGGCTGCTGGCTCCCTGGGGCTGGGATGNATTCTTCAAGCTGGCAGTGTTTGTGTTTATTTGAACCAACATCTGATGGACTGAGTAAGATTTGGTTCTCACATAATTATTTAAAATCTAATTTTTATGGAGAAAGTTGTTTGTGGCATTTGAAAATTATTCCTTAAATAAGCGGTTCTTTCACATTTATTGTGAAAATTGTACTGTAGTCTGAAAAATGGCTAAGAATTCCTGAGACTCTGCAGTGTCATGGTAGAGTTGAAAGTATTTAAACACATATATAAATATAAAATGCATACAAATGTTTTGTTTTGTTTTTTAAATTTAAAACTGCACCAAACTTTTTTACATGGCAGATAAGAGAAGTCTGAATGTTGGTATTACCTCATAGGTTTATATTATGGAAGCTTTCCATATGACGTAGGTTTGAGTCACGCAGATGCCTGATTTTATATATATATATATAATTTTATTTTTTTTTTGGTGTGAGAGAACACCAACCAGTTATTTCCAATGCAGTGAACAGACTTGCTTTCTGCTGGGTTTTGCCTCTTGTATTTATGACAATGAGAAATTGGGCTGTAAGGCATGCACTGTCTGTGGCTCAGCTGCTCTCCTGCAGAGTTTCAGCCTGGTGGCCCATGGTTGCAGGCAGTTGCCCATGGAAGAGTTGCTTGGTTTGGATTGTCTGGGCTGCATCCTGACCAGGGACTATACTATCCTCTAATTAATGTTTTAATGCTTGGGGAGCAAGGTGAGAAACTTGATGTCGTTTGCACTTGAAGTTCGAGCTGGAGCTCAAATTAGAAAAATCTTATAGAGTGGATATTGAAAAAATCAGGCAAGTTTTCTGGGGTGTTTGTTGCATTTCTCTCTTTAACATCTTTTTACATGAATTGTTTTTCATGGTTCGTGTCATGGTGCAGCAAGGGGCTGCTGGCTCCCTGGGGCTGGGATGTGGGGAGCAGTGGGGGCTCCCTGGGGACAGCAAGGCTGGATCCCACAGGCAGAGTCTGTCCCCCTGCCCCAGCCAACGCTGGGGTGGTGGGGCAGGGACCGTCAGGACTAGTGACACTCTCAGCATAACTTGTTATTGGCAACGTGCTGACACTTCACTGACTTTCAGTATTTAGTTATCTTTGAAAGATTTGTATGCACTTATGAAAAGGCTTAGAAGGACCTATTAAAATAGGAAAGTGATAGAGAAACCAACAGTACTACAATACTTTAAAACCATAGAAAGCTTTTTTATTTTACAGATACAATGTTGTGACTCTTGCCTGTAGCTGAATATAGCTCTCTAGAAGCTGAGACTTCAGGTTGTTTTAATTGCTCCTTGGAGTATCATGGTTTGTGAGATTGAAATCAGCATATACTGCAGGCAAATACATTGTTGGTGTTTTTCATGCATCTAATGAGGGCTATATTTTATTGAACTTCTTTAATATAACTTTTATATTCAGAAAATGCATGAAGTACAGAAGCCACCAGATAATTTTTTATATGGTAAAAAATTTATTAAGAGTTTATAACACAAACTTGAAACTCACAAAATTTCAGTATAATATGTCAAGCACTTTCTATTTCAACCATACCTTTACCGAATTGGCAGCAACAAATTGGTCTCTACCTCCTTTTTTTTTCTCCCATTAGAAATGCAGCCTCTTCAAGAATGCAACTATTTTTATATCTTATGCTTAATCCAGTTTGGAAGCTCGGTCCCTTTCCTACCATAATTTTAGGGACTACAGCAGAGCTGAGGAGGGGTCCACATTTGCTCTTGCTGTTTTCATATAAACAAAACACATCTTGCTGTGGATGTTTGAGACACAGCCTGTTTGAAAACTGTATTGTTAAGACAGGTGTCGTGCACCTGGAAATTTTAGGGGAGTTCAGAGCTTTCCAGCTAGAAACCTCTGAACTACAGTTCTGCAACAGTTTTAATCTATCCAGACTGGTAGGGACTGAGTTTTGATCTGGCCTCTCTGATAGTGTGTGTGCAATTCTTACATGAGTTACTTTAGCACATGAAACCAACAGAATGTTACCCACTCTCTTGAATTTGGCTGGGCTTCTGCTGTTTTAAGGATCTGAAGCAGCAACACTTGAGGTATCAAATACAGTTGAGGGGAGCTGTGAGGGGAGAAGTGATATTATAGTTCTAATGCCAGGTGCACGTGCACAGATTTAGGCTTAATCCTTAATGGAACCATAGCCATGGTAAACTTCAGTCCAAGCTGCCTTCCTTATTTTACATTTTAGTAGATCATAGAACTTTGGCTCATTTATGTAGTTGTTTTCTGCTAATGATGAAAATGTGTTTTCTAACTCCATTGCTTCAATAATCCTGTTTTAAATAATTGAAGTTTTGTGAACCTGGAACATGCAATGTGCACAGACCTTCATGAGGAAAAAAAGGAAACACTTGCATGAGTCCAGATGAGGTGGTTATACAACTGAATATTCTGTGTGGAAGAAATGATGCTTTGCCCTCCTGTCTGGACTCACAGAGAAGAGTATTACCATTAGTCAAGGGAGCACTTCTGTACTTCAGGCAGTAGAAATTAGAAGGCTGTCTAAAACAGCTGAAGGGACAGAGGTTTACTCCCAACTCCTTTTATATACACTATTCATAACAGCTCTCCATGTGTGCTGTATATCTGTTCACACAGATCCAGAAATAACATCTGGATCTTACCCAGTGTATTAGAAAGAAACCATCTAGTACTTGTCATCATCTTCCAGGTCTTCTCCTGCTGTTGCAGCTTCCAGTGCAGCCAGAGCTGCTGCAACTTCTGCGTCTTCCTCCTCTATTCCTCCATTGACATCTTTATGGTTGGTGTGTGTGGGTGCCTGTGCCACTTTGGTAACAGCCACTGCAGTGATACCACCAGTAAGGCTCTCACTCAGACTTGCAGAGTCAGTTTTAAAAGGTTCAATATTTCTCTCTTTCTCTGACAAAGGTGGGGTTACACAAAGGTCCTGGTCCTCTGTTGCTGAAGCACCAGTGTTTTGGTCTGAATTTGCACAGTTGACTGAAAAGCTGTCTTTTTCAACATAGTTCCCAGTTTGATTGCCGTTTTGAGGATAATCAATATCTGGCAGTCTTATGGCATTGTTTTCTGTCTCAAATATTGAGTTTCCTTTCAGAAAGATGCTGTTTTCTGCAGACTGGGAGTCTGGAATACTGGTAGGCACATTGCTGGCTGCCTTACTCTGACTGCCTGTCTCTAGGTCAAGCCTGTTTAATTTGGTGTAAAAGTCTCTGTTGCTGGCTGAAGAAGCCTCTGACTGGCTGGAGGTTCCCTTTTCACTCATTTCTTTCACTGGGCTTGTGTTGGGGTTGAGCGGGGAGTGCTGAGCACAGGAATTGCCACCGTTGACTGTAACATCAAGCTTTGCAGCACACTTGACAAGGCCATCCTCTTGAGAATCATTCCCTCTGTGATTCAAGAGAGTTTCTGTTGTAGTGTTTACTGGATTTTTATTTTCTATTGTGTTTACCTCATCCTTCCGGAGTTCATTTTTGTGTTCTTCATTTTCACTATTCTCTTTGAATTTGGATTTATTGCTGCCTTGTTCATTGTGTTTATAGCTGTTTACTTCATGAATGCATCCAGATGATTGTACTTCTTCTGGATCAAAAATATAGCTGGAGTAAGGGAAATTTGTAAAGGAAATGTTAATTATGATGTTAATCAATATAATTAGTAAAAAAGATTAAGCTTCCTATTTAAGCTGAAGGTCTTGAGGAAGGAGTGTCACTGAACTTTACCTTGGGTCCTGAGAATGAGTTAACCTGAATGGAAATGCTGAACTATGCTGTTGGCTGCTGTCTCCTGGACTGATCGTAACTAAGCCCTGTAGGGAGATTCACCAGGAGCATAAGGAGGATGTAGGAGAACTGTGTGCTGGTTTCCAGCCTTATTTTTTATTTTCTCTGGGGAGCTGATTAGCCAATGAGTAGTCATCACATGGATTGTTAATTAATATATCCTCATGTAGTTGCGAAAATATCTCCCGTTTTTTCCTGGTGTTCTTTCAAGTCTTTTGTCTTTTCCCCGCCCCCTCCCCGATTTATTTACTTCCTCTTGCTCTATAGTTTCCTTGACTTATCTCTTCCAAGGCCTCTCTGTTTTCTTTATCTTTCTTTTTTTCTCTCATAGCACCATTTTCTCCACATTTCCTTACCCATTCTACAGAAGTGGCCAATGGAAGTAGTAACCCTCAAGTGGGGCTGAAATGTGATCTTTATAAACCTAGCTAGTTTTATAATACCCTCCCTAGGGTGACTTTTAATAAGGGAATTTTCCCCCAGCTAACTACTTTTAACAGCTATGATGGAAGCAAGGAACTGTAGTTCATTTTTATCGCTTGGGAGAGAGGGAGGATCTGACAAAGTGTGTACTCCTTGTTCTGTTGAACTGAAGGAAGCTCATGCTACCTAAATGAGAAAAAACTTTACTAAAGAATTCTCAATGCAACACAATTCCTTTTGTGGGATAGGAATTATAGAAGTGGAACTTAATTACAGTAAATTAAAAGGACTTTCATAGGAAATCTGTATGCCTATGCTTAAAGATGCTGTAAACTTTGAGCAAACCCCAACATTTTACAGTGGCTAATTAGAGCAACAGATGTGGGGGAGTACAGACACATGGTTTATTCTGCCTAAGCAACTCTTGTTCTATTGTACCTTTGTATCGTTTTGCAGCACCTGCACCCCATCTGGATTTTCCTTAATCTGAAAAGAGAGAAAGGGAAGGCAAGGGAGAGACAGAGTGAGTGAAACATTGTTAAATTTATATATGAGTAATTGCATTGAAAATGATGCTCATGTTTAGAAGGGTTTTGTTACGTAAAAAGAAAGATGTCTACACAAGAATGGATGGAATACTATTCAAGGTCTTTGCAGGTTGTTGTCTTGCATTGGCAGTTGTCTTTCATTGGGGAAAAATATGGGGAAGAGTTTAACAATTCTTAGATAGTGATGTTCTCTCAGAATAGCTTCCTAAGCAGTTTTATGATTTGGAGAATTCTAAGTCAGTGTATTGGGTGTGAGTTGTTGATTTGTTGTTTGGTTGGGGTTTTTTTCCATTTTTTTCCACTTGATGCCTATTGGTGAAGTTCTCTACCATGAATTTGCACAGCTGTTTTTTGAAACAATAAACTGCTAGCATCTACCAAATCCTTTACTCAGTACTTTCACAGACCAGCCTTGCTTGTGTTAAGAATCACCTGATTTTGTTTGACTTGAACCTGTTTTTCACTAGTAGTATTTGGTGCCTTGTAGTTCTTGTATAAGACGTAGTTGCCACCATAGTAGAGGTCCTGTACTGTCCCTTCAGTGCTCATCTATTGAAATGTTACCCATACTGACATTGTTTTGTGCCTATGAACTATCCTTGTGGTGTTCTCTGAGACTTCTTGCATTTTAACATCCTATCCAAATGAAGTGTGGGAACTACAAATGCAGAGTTCTCAAGGTGTTTGAAACCTGAATGAAGCAGGTTTATTATTTCCTAATATCTTCTTGTTTCCATTCACTTGACCCTGTGACAGTTACTGAGCACTGAGGTGGAACTACCTCTTAGTGAGACAAATTCCTGGGATGGGCATTTTGTTGTAAGCAGTATGTTGCACCTTCATTTTACTACAGTAAAATTCCAGAATTTGACTGGAACTAGAAGACTGTGTTTTGCTGCACCTGACCCAGGGAGATGCTAAGAACTATCTATTACATGGCTTTTATGCCAAAGTCTTTTAAAAGAGAAGAAATGGTTTGCTAATTTGGACCCTTGAGAACATTCCTGTTCTGAACCTAAACAGAAGTCCCAAATCTAAACATCCAAAACCCTTAAAACTCCCAATATACTTTATGGGTGGTGGCTATCTTATGTCAAGTTAATCAGGGCATGTTATTTAATATGTTTTGTCCATTGTTATTCAGGCTCTTCTTTTTTCTCTTGAGATATTCTACAACCTCGCATACTTTTGCCAATGCCTAAGGACAGCAGCTCACTTCCCATAAAACAGAAATTGATGAAGCAAAGTCGGTGTATTTTCTGGAGTAATTTATTTACAAAACATCCAAGGAAAGTAGTATTGATTTATTCTTCTCAAGCATGACCTGAACTGCACACTGGCAATTATGTTAGTAGAAATGTAAATCAAAACATTTCCCCTCTAAAATCTGAGTACCTCTGGTGTTAGCACTGAGCTAAATACCTGATGTCAGACCTCTCATTCTTGAAGCCTCTAAGGGCCTACAGTCATTCAGCAGCTGGTTTTAGCCTAGGGTATAGCTGCTCATACCTATGCTTTTTGTCTTTGTGAACACATGAACTGTTCTCGAGCAGAAATTTCTCTCAGGAGTAGCCAGCTTGATGTAGCTGTTTGCTTGTCAGGATGGCTTTTAAACCAGCTGCTTTGGTTCCCTTCTCTTGGTGCTGCTTCTCTCCCTGAAATGCGGTCTCCCTTCCACATCTCTGCTGACCGTCTACTGTGTGTTCTCCCCCCACACACTTTAGCAACATCATACCAGGAATTTTGATACAGGGTTTTTCATCTGAAGAGGATTGCCCACTGAAATGCCAGAGCCTTTGGCTCAGCTTTAAAGTTTATAGGTTTGGTGAACCCAATTCTAATTTGTATGTAGACCAGCTCTGACAATAGATGCTGCTTCTAGCTGAGAGTGGGCACTTCAAGTCAGAGTGCTTCTGCTTAGAGTTTTATCTGACAGATTTCCTACTCAGGGATTTTATTTACATATTTTGTGATTTTTTAAAAGCAAAAAATATTGCTCATCAGTTTTAAGTATTGGGACGTCCTAATTGCTCGCCTTTATTCTGTTGTAAAGACGTTTGTGATCATCATAGAAGGCAATTATAAATTGAAATTGCTGTTGTAGTTTTCACAGAAAGCACTTTCCTGTTTTTTGGTGTGTGTGTTGTTGGTTTTTTGTTGTTTTTTTTTTTTTTTTTTAATTATAGCTGCTGTTGGAATTAGCTCTGCAGCTATTGCATTAAGCTTTTCAACTGATTAGTTACAACTAGATCTGTCCTCTGGCATGAATAAACTATTACATATGGAAAAAAGTTTATGTTGTATTATCTTATGAATTATTTCACGTCCCTGAAATAGGAATATAGTTTTCAATCTCACTGTCTGAACACTGGCTTTTTTTTTCCCTTGCCCTTTCCTTCAATTTACAATAATCTTTCATGTCAAGCTGGAAAATAATTCTGGGGAACAAATTGCTTTATAGCATAAAAAGGCATGCTTTAATCCTACTTATCTTGTTTTAGATACCAAGCTTAAGACTTGTGTATTGTGTGATGTTCATAGTTGCATTAATGGATAAATAGCACTAATAAGCTGCTGTCTGGAGCAGTTTGAATCAAGCAAGTGCTACAGACTTGAAACGAAAGAGCATCAGAAACATCAAGAAATGGATGTTAACTGATGTTGACTGATATCTTAACTGATACTGAATTTAGAAACATTGCATCTTTATGAAATGTTTATCCTGTCAGATATACTGTGCTGCTACAATGATTAGATAATTTCAGATAAACATGACATGATGTGGAATGCTCTCTTGTACAACACTTTGGGGGCTATTCTCCCCCCCACCCCCCCAAAAAAAGGCTGCCCGTCTAAAGTGGCAGTAAAATCCTTGGCCTTAACATTCAGATTCTCAGAATTCAGATAAAACTGCTATTAGTCCTAGATATTATTCTTCCTTGACCATGAAATTTCTGAAGGCCTGTAAAGGTCTGTCACTAGTTATTTGCAGTTACTTAATCCTGAACACTAATACATCAACTGGCATTAAAGCTCTGCAAAAATGTTAAGTAGATTTTTTAGAAGTTTTTTTAGATGTGGACTGGAACACATGGAGCAATTGCAGGAATAAGACAGAGCTGTTGAGGTGAAAGAAATGAAAGAGGCCTAGAACTAAAATCTTTTACTCCCCTAAATTTCGAACTTGAATTTTTCAGCTTTTAGTAGCTGTTGAATTTCCTAAAGTGTGTCTCTGTGGATGAGCTTGTACCAGTTTCTACAAAATAATCAGATTCTTGCAGTGTGACAGTGTACAATAGCCTTGTGGTTTGCATATTCAGTATCAGTGCTTATTTCATTTAAAGTTATGATTCTTTTCTTCAGTGAAAGAGATGGAAGAGGTCCAGCTTTGTGTGTTTACCCCAGCCACCCCAGCAGATCTTTAGCTGGCCATGTCAAAAGATAGTCTAGATATAATGTGCTTGCAATGTATTAAATAAGTGTTCACAGGGAGACAAGGAAGACCTGATGTTATGAAAGACTGACTTTCTTCCTTTAAAGCAATATGATACAGAAGAGCAACTTCTTGAAAAAAAAAGTTGGAAAAAATCACACAATGGGAGGAGGTAGTAATTAGTTTTAGTTTGAGGACAGCAGGACACAAATCCCATCAGTAAAACAAAGGCTGTAAAAGGAGAGGTTGTTAAATACATTTATGCGGGCACCTGCTAAGAGAATGAGGTGGGACTTCCCTTTAAAGTGTGAGACCTTGGTGAAGCTAACAAGAATAATGTCTGACTGCAAACCCACAACCCACAAACAAATCCATACTGTACTTTTCAAGTCACAGTATGCTTTAAGAGAAGTCTCCTTTTCTTGATCTGATTTGAGAAACACAAGGTATCTGACTTTAAATTATGTAATAACATAGCTCATATTGTCTGTTTAAACTGTGGCTGTATTACGAGTAAACAAAAGGCAAACAAGAGATAATATCATGAAAAGGGAAGAAGAAATATTTTTGAGTCATAAAAATAGTTTGGCACCTTTCTCTATATTCTTGGAAGTTTACATGGAAACAGTCTTATCTTTTTCATGGTATATTTTTTTTTTCTGTCTTGACTTTTATTTTTAAATTCTTTTTAGACACCACCAGTAGCAGAGGCAGAAAGCTGAGGGAGACAGCATCTCTAGTAGATCTTAAACAGATAAACTCTGACTTTGGGATATTATTTTTAATCCAGTCTTTTTTAAATTTTTTTTTAAGTTTGTTTGGAGTTTTCATCCCCCACACCATGATGCTTCTGTTGTTTGGCTTTTTACTCTCCTCCATTCTTTCCCACTCTAGATTACCTTAGCAAGTAAGGAACTTTTTGCTAAATGGATATTATCTGGGCTGATTAGCCTGAATGATGCATCTCCCAGGGGCCCGAAGCATATCTTTATGATGACTTTTTCAGTAGAGGCATCTTTCAGTCTTGATCCTTCCAATGTCTTCCCCATCAGTTTGCTGTGTTTTGCACTCCTCAGTAAAACCTGTCCATTCTGAGGATAGAAATCCTTGTTCATCAAAATTAAGTCTGTCTGCCTCACTAGTAACACAAACACAATTTACTTTGTTGGTATTTTTTTGCTAACAAGGTCTTACATAGATGCCAAATTCTAACCAGCTAGGAGACATATGCACAGAAGCAAGTGTGGGAAGAGAAAGTGTTTGCATGCAAATATGTGCAGAGGAAATATAAAGAACGTGGGGTGGGAATAACCTTAGAGAGCTCTAGCACTTGACGACCTTGTCCTAACAGGAGGTGCAGTTCGCCTTCTGTGCTAAGTAGGCATTCACACCTCTCAGAAGATTTTAGAGACTGTCCTCAGCATGTGCTAGGTCTGACAAAGGCTCAACTGTGCCTAGGCTGGAGAAGGAAGTGCAATGTCCATGCTCATTGCAGGCCAGGTGGGCGAGATGACCTTTACACTCCCTTTGAACCCGAACCATTCTATGAGTCTGTGTGTTACTGATGCGTGGAGGCAGAGGAATAATTGATCTGGATGACAGATAATATAAATGAGGCACTGAAAAACTGTAGGAGGGCTGCTTGAGTTGAGAGGAACTATGTTTAGAAATTTAGAAAACTAGTAAACTTACAGTAGAAAAGATTATCAACCTGTGCTAGAGGGTGACAGAGAATAACAGGGAAAACCATATAAAGGAAAAAAAACAAGGAACATAACTTAGCCACACACTATGCAGCCTAATCACTTCTGTTGGATGGTTTTACTTAAAATACAGAGAACACTTCAAATCCTGTGGGTCTTTTCCTGACCTTTTTCCTGACTCAAAACCATTGTTCTGGGACCAGAGGGCTTCAGAACAGGTGCAGGCTTGGGAAGCAGGGGAATCCAAACCATTCTGGTCCCAGAATTATTTGGAAAACCTGATCTACTTGAAGATATCCCTGCTCATTGCAGGGGCCATGGACTAGGTGACCTTTAAGGATCTCTTCCAACCCAAACTATTCTATTATTCTATCATGGTATGTGGAGAGCACAGTCTCTGATCAAATCTTCACTGAGAGCAATACTTAGAGCAGGACCGAAATCTAATTTCATTTTTCCTGACTGAATCATACTCTGGAAATTTATTTTAAATGTGCTTCAGGGAATAACTCAATTGGCATATTTAATTCAAAATAAAAGAACTAAACTGAGGAAATATTGTAATATGATCCCTTATAGGAAAAAGACCCCACCTCATGGGCTATTCTAGTCTGTCTGTTTTTTTGCTAGCTGAGTTGACTTCAGTCTTTTTGTTCACATTTTCTTAAAATGCAGCTTTGAGGTGTTGTTCCTATGCTTCAACCATCTTGCAGTCCAGCCCTAGTGAGATACCTGGCTATGCCATCCTGCTGACAGAGTATGACCTGCGGATTGACTTTGAGTCACCCTGCACTCCTTCCTATCTGCTGCTCTGCGAGAAAAAAAACCCAAACTGCTCAGCTTACTCTCCTGTTTTGAGGGAGACAGGCTCTATATATGGGAATAAGGAGTGTCAGCGTTTTACAGAAAGAGCCTTATGCTATCCAGCCAGCACAAGGCTATTGCCAAGGTTATTGTTGCTTGTCCTATTTTTCTTTATTTTACAGAGCTGAGGAGCTGCACAGGTCTACCAGCCACTTTTATTCTCCACTGAGAGTATTATTTGCCCACTGAACAGCTTGCATGCATTTCTAGTACAGATAACTGTGAAGACAGGAGAAGCTGACAGAGAGACTCATCAAAAACTTGTATAAAATTTGTTGAGCCACAGCCTAACTGCAGTGGGGACTTACAGCTGTCAGTTTTGGATGTTTGACTCATACTGTCATCCTCTGCTTGTTCCTTTTCAAATTGGACTCCCTGTTTATTACAGATAAATATGATCATTGCTTGAATGCAAATAATCCTTACAATGCAAATAAATAGTAATCAGTTGTTAAGACTGATAATGTATTTTTTAAGGTGACTTGTTCCCTTTCTCCCTGGCCAGGCTGAATCCCATGGATTGTACATTGTTCAAGGTGAATTTCTTAGCATTCTCATTGACAAGTCTCAAATTTCTGGGTAATATTACACACAGACATTGTATGGACAATAGCTATTTATTCCAATGAGGGAATACTTTAATGTGTTCTGTGTGCTATTCAAGACATGAAAGTTGGTATTGGTTTTGTGTGTAGGATTTTAGTGATAGAATTTAGGCTTCTTCCCAGTGAAGCCATGAAACGGATTTAGACTTGTAGTTTTTTCAAGGGAGAAAAGGGGCTTCAATCAGTCCATTCATCAAAATCTGGAGGGTCTCATTGACCAAAAGCATGTGTTGCTTGTTATCTGGAAACTTAAAAACTCTCATAGTTATTGCCTTATAAATTTGGATGCTTTTTGTTCTGACATAAAGTAGTTTTTTCATTACCGAGGAAGTAGGTCTGATATCACAAAATGTTTTTGCTTCATCAAGGTAATACATAGCAGGATAGCTGAATCCTTAAATGACAAAGGTATGTGAGCAGTCATAGCAAGGTGCAAAACAAACCAAGTGACACTTAAACAGAATTGTTTCTAATTAGCAGAATCCCACACTTTTCAGGAGATTAAAAAGCAAAGTGATTTAAAGATTCAGAGGGTTGGAGGTCCTTTCCTCTGAAGACACACTATGAAAGCTGGAATTGTTCAGCCTGGAGAAGAGAAGGCTCTGGGGAGACCTTGATGTGGCCTTCCAGTACTTAAAGGGAGCTTATGAAAATGAAGGAGAACAACTTTTTACGTTGGTAGATAGTGATGGGACAAGGCAGAATGGTTTTACACTGAAAGGGGAGAAATTTAGATGAGATGTTGGGAAGAAATTCTTTACCCAGTGGGTAGTGAGGAACAGGTTGCCCAGAGAAGCTGTGGATGCCCCATTCCTCAAAGTGTTCAAGGCTAGGTTGGATGGAGTTCTGAGCAACCTGATCTAGTGGGTGGCATCCCTGTCCATGGCAGGGGGATTTGAACAAGTCCTTAAGGTCCCTTCCAAACCAAGCCCTTCTATGATTCTATGAATATCAAGTACCCAAATAACAAATACTGTACTTGCTGGATGAACCATCAATGTGGCATCAGCTAATCACCAAAGTATGGCCTACTCACCAAATAACCAGTGGGAGTATGCTATCATGATTTTAATCTTTATTTGTGTTGTGTCATGTGAAGAGGTATACAAGTATTAAGTGTTTATCCAGGAAATTTGCAATAGTAATAGCTGACAAAAATGTGCAATTACTATGATCTTTGTTCCAGGATTACAACAGTAGCAGTCAACCCTAATTGCCACTTACATGAAAGAGTACTTGTGAGGAGCCAATTCAGTTTTGTTGTGCCTCAGCACTGGTTGTCAGAGGCCTGTGGGGAAGGGGTGCATGTGTGCCATGTCCAGGAGGCAGCTGGGAGAAGATGGAGGAAAGCCTCATCCCTGGGGAGACTTTGCCTGGCAATCAGCTCATGTCTCCCATGGGACAGGCAGTCAGCAGGGGAACACCGCACACCCTGTACCCCAGAGACCCTCTCTGGTCAGTGGTGAAAGGTCTCCACCAATGGACTGCAGTGGGACATTGGACTGGGCCAGTGGCCTCCTGTCAGCAGGCAGACTTCGGGAGGAGCCAGGGGCATAAAAGTAACTGCACCCCAAGCTCCGGGGGTTTTCTGGGGGGCTGTTCTGGTCTTTTGGGGGGCTTTTTGAACTTGCTTTGGGGAGCTTTTTGAACTTGCTTTTTCAGTGTGGGCTTTTGCTTTTGGGGCCTTTTTGGTCTTTTGCTTTAGGGGCTTTTGGAGCTTACACTTTTGTCCTGGCCCCAGCCTGCCTTTTGGCTCTCCTACCCTCACTGGCCCTTGCTTGCCAGTGTCTCTGGCAATAATACACGTCTGCCCTGCCTGCTTCACCCCTGCGTTCCTGCCTGAGCCCCCTGCGTTCGGCCCTGCCGGCCTCCGAGCCTGGCCACCGCCCTGATCCTCGCCGCAACCCTGTCCAGGCTCTGGCCCTCCTGCCCGATCTCCCCTCACCTCGTGTTCCCCGCCCCCAGGGTGCCGTCCCCAGGCCGGCAGCCTGCACAGCCATCGATTGCCTCACGGACATCGACGGCAAGGGCCAGTGTCTCTGGCAATAATACACGTCTGCCCTGCCTCCCTGTGTCCCTGACCACTGCCCTGCCTGCTTCACCCCTGCGTTCCTGCCTGAGCCCCCTGCGTTCGGCCCTGCCGGCCTCCGAGCCTGGCCACCGCCCTGATCCTCGCCGCAACCCTGTCCAGGCTCTGGCCCTCCTGCCCGATCTCCCCTCACCTCGTGTTCCCCGCCCCCAGGGTGCCGTCCCCAGGCCGGCAGCCTGCACAGCCATCGATTGCCTCACGGACATCGACGGCACTCCCCGACCTCCGCTGGTAACGCCCTTTTTTCCTCTGGCTCCTCTCTCTCCCTCTCCCTCTCCCTCCCATTTTTTTTCCTCTTGCTCTGTCTTCTCTAGCCCTCTTTAGTATGGTAACTCCTTTATATTTTGGGTGTTTTTTCGTTACCAAGAAATGGTTCTTAGATACAGGTTTTTTTCTCATTTTACTTAATTTTCGTTCCTGACCATCTATTTTTTTAAAAATTCCTCGCAGTTCCCCACAGTGGAACGTGACGGTACTATAATAGAATAAATTGTGTATTATATATTTGGATTGTTCATAACAGCATCCAAGCTAGAGTGCAGTCTCCTAGCTGAGAGGTGTGTGTACTGTGCAGGGGTTAGTTGTGCCCTCTGATTGTGCGTGCATGCTGTGACATTTCTCAGCATAGGGGAAGAGCATCCTGCCAGCGTGATGTCTGCCTATGATCTGACGAGAAACTACTTTAGCAGTCAGGAGGGTCAGAGTAATGGAAATACCTGCCTACATTTGTTTACTCAAAACGCAAAGAAAAGGTCAGATTTAGTCTGCTCTGCTTATACTAGAAAAATACAGGCTAATTATCTTACATATGTGTAGTTGTACTGCCAGGAAACTACCTGTTAACTGTTATGTGCCAATGTAAATACTTCACCTGTAATGGGGCGCATCCGGATTCATGGAAATGAAACATTAGAAACTGCTC
>VZTR01014618.1:17367-55060 GCA_013400775.1 Chaetops frenatus | reverse complement strand
CACACCCTGTACCCCAGAGACCCTCTCTGGTCAGTGGTGAAAGGTCTCCACCAATGGACTGCAGTGGGACATTGGACTGGGCCAGTGGCCTCCTGTCAGCAGGCAGACTTCGGGAGGAGCCAGGGGCATAAAAGTAACTGCACCCCAAGCTCCGGGGGTTTTCTGGGGGGCTGTTCTGGTCTTTTGGGGGGCTTTTTGAACTTGCTTTGGGGAGCTTTTTGAACTTGCTTTTTCAGTGTGGGCTTTTGCTTTTGGGGCCTTTTTGGTCTTTTGCTTTAGGGGCTTTTGGAGCTTACACTTTTGNCTGCACAGCCATCGATTGCCTCACGGACATCGACGGCAAGGGCCAGTGTCTCTGGCAATAATACACGTCTGCCCTGCCTCCCTGTGTCCCTGACCACTGCCCTGCCTGCTTCACCCCTGCGTTCCTGCCTGAGCCCCCTGCGTTCGGCCCTGCCGGCCTCCGAGCCTGGCCACCGCCCTGATCCTCGCCGCAACCCTGTCCAGGCTCTGGCCCTCCTGCCCGATCTCCCCTCACCTCGTGTTCCCCGCCCCCAGGGTGCCGTCCCCAGGCCGGCAGCCTGCACAGCCATCGATTGCCTCACGGACATCGACGGCACTCCCCGACCTCCGCTGGTAAGGCCCTTTTTTCCTCTGGCTCCTCTCTCTCCCTCTACCCGTCCACNCCCTGACCACTGCCCTGCCTGCTTCACCCCTGCGTTCCTGCCTGAGCCCCCTGCGTTCGGCCCTGCCGGCCTCCGAGCCTGGCCACCGCCCTGATCCTCGCCGCAACCCTGTCCAGGCTCTGGCCCTCCTGCCCGATCTCCCCTCACCTCGTGTTCCCCGCCCCCAGGGTGCCGTCCCCAGGCCGGCAGCCTGCACAGCCATCGATTGCCTCACGGACATCGACGGCACTCCCCGACCTCCGCTGGTAAGGCCCTTTTTTCCTCTGGCTCCTCTCTCTCCCTCTCCCTCTCCCTCCCATTTTTTTTCCTCTTGCTCTGTCTTCTCTAGCCCTCTTTAGTATGGTAACTCCTTTATATTTTGGGTTTTTTTTCGTTACCAAGAAATGGTTCTTAGATACAGGTTTTTTTCTCATTTTACTTAATTTTCGTTCCTGACCATCTATTTTTTTAAAAATTCCTCGCAGTTCCCCACAGTGGAACGTGACGGTACTATAATAGAATAAATTGTGTATTATATATTTGGATTGTTCATAACAGCATCCAAGCTAGAGTGCAGTCTCCTAGCTGAGAGGTGTGTGTACTGTGCAGGGGTTAGTTGTGCCCTCTGATTGTGCGTGCATGCTGTGACATTTCTCAGCATAGGGGAAGAGCATCCTGCCAGCGTGATGTCTGCCTATGATCTGACGAGAAACTACTTTAGCAGTCAGGAGGGTCAGAGTAATGGAAATACCTGCCTACATTTGTTTACTCAAAACGCAAAGAAAAGGTCAGATTTAGTCTGCTCTGCTTATACTAGAAAAATACAGGCTAATTATCTTACATATGTGTAGTTGTACTGCCAGGAAACTATATCACTACGGTTGGCAATGGCAGTACCTGTTAACTGTTATGTGCCAGTGTAAATACTTCACCTGTAATGGGGCGCATCCGGATTCATGGAAATGAAACATTAGAAACTGCTCTACTTCTTTACAGCTGCTCTCTTCCCATGCCTACAGGCATCTAGCTATGTTTTTATCAGATCCTGATGGGTTTTCTTCTCCCACATTGCCCCTTCACGTTCTTGCTTTTTCATGCAGCTCTTTTGCACAAAACCAAGAGGCAGCAGAGAGCAGGTCTCAAGGCAGGGAAGTTTGGGTGTTGCCAGTACTGCTTGAGCACACCTGCACTTGTTGTTTGTGGGTGTGTTGGCAGAAGGGAAAGGTAATTAAAAGTAGATGCTATCAGTTTTACAAAAGGTGTTCTATTTTGATTTGTAACTGTTGATCATTGACTAAGCTGATAATAGGATGCATAGTTATGTTAAGTCCTTCTAGGCTCCACCTTAAAATGTTCTTCTTTTCAAACCAGTCAGGTCAGCCAGATCTCCCACTTACTCCTGGTGGCTTCCTGACTGTGTTAGTCAGCATATGAAGTGCCATGTTTTATTCTCATCATAGATTCCTATTTCTATCTTGACAGTTTTGGGGTTTGTTTGTGTTGTTGTTTTTGTTTTGGTTTTAGTTTGTTTTTTCTTTTGTTTTGTTTTTAAGAAGTCATTCTTCTACTATTTCGTTCACTGACTACTATCTCTGGTAGCCATTGACTGTTTTATAAACACTTGAGAGAGTAAGGCCAGCTCCAACAGAAGGTGGACCATTTTGTGAGGCATTATTGCTGTAGCAGAGTGCCCTAGAGGGCACAAGGGCTACAACTTGGAGGTGATCTGAACACATAATTTTTTTCCTGTTATGCTCTTTGCAATTGATTTTAAAAATTTATAACATATTTACAGGGAAATACATTTTCTCTGACAAGTTCCTCATTCTTCACAGCACATTCCCTATAATATTCATAGAACATTTCCCTACCCCCATTATTTGCTGTACAAAATGATTGTTTTATTTTTAAAGAGTAGAAGAGTGGGGAAAAGGGTAAAACTCTCACAATCTTTCTCTCACAAGCCAGTTTGTATAAAGGAAAACCAAATATAGCTGGTAGCATAAAACCATTCATTTCCTCTTCAACTAAGCTTGTTTTCTACATTTGGTCTTACCAAACTTACATCATTGTCTAGTGTTTAAATTACTGAAGTTTATGTTTCCTGTCCTTTAAATCTATTAATCCCATAAAATATAATAGCTTGCAGGGCCAGAAACCCTGAGTCCTAGTTTAGTCCCATATTTTATAGAGGCGAACACAAAAATGTGCTCCTTCCCAAGGTATTTATGGTCTAAATGTGTGACAAGGAAAAACTGGGGGAGCAGCTGCTCATGTATATGGGAAAGAAGCAATCGGCAGAGAAACTATATTTGAGTCAGTATTTGTGTTAGGCTAGGCCTGAGTCGGGATCTGTGTTTGGCAACACAAGTGGAGCTTCAGATTAGTTATAGCCATTTTTTATGTAACAGAGGTGCTGTGTCTGAAATGTCATTTCTCTTAAGAGGTTAAAGTGTCTCTATGTGATCTTGTGCAACTGTGCACTTTGGAGGGTGGATTCTTGGGTTCCAGCCTTTCATCTGAAAATCTTTGGTTGTATCCAATGTCTTTTTAAAACATTTAACATAGAAAGAGCTCTAGAATCTGGTCTTGAGGCAGTGCTGCCATGGGTCTACAATTCACAAGCTTCCCTTGCTTATGCTTTGCTCCTTTCCCAGTGGCAGGCTTGAGCAGCATGTTTCAGAGAATGCCATCAAGGACCTGATTTTGATAGCTCTGAGACGTGGCTTAGAGACTGAGGGTCAAACTGAGCTGGGTATCCTAATTTATGATGGAATTCTCTAACTCTTTGAATACTGTGTAAAATAATCTCTGCCTCCTCTGTGCTTTTGACTGGGAGTTGATGTGGGTGCTGTCTTCTGGCCTAGAATTCACTTTTTCTTAGACTTCCATTTACAGAATCAGCTGATGAGTATAAGACTGCTTAAATATAGAAGTATGTTCTAGATGAGGATTGTTTCTCAACGTATATATAAAGGCTCCTTTTTTAGCTTCCTGGAATAATTCCATTTTTATTGTATCAGTTTTATTGATGCTGGTATCAATGAGAAATCCTACTTGGCTTATTAGAAGAATGGAAAATGTCAGATGGTGAGCATGAAGGCTACAGCATTCTACCATAGGATTTAGTCTGTGAGAAAAACTTAACAAGCCAGAATGCTTCCTAAATATATTCTGAGGTAATTTGTTCTGTTCAGCCTGGAGAAGACTGGAGGGAGACCTCATTGCAGTCTACCACTTCCTTGTGAGGAGAAGTGGAGGGGCAGACACTGATCTTTCCTCTGTGGTGACCAGTGACAGGACCCGAGGGAATGGCCTGAAGCTGTGTCAGGGGAGGTTTAGGTTGTGTGTCAGGAAAAGGTTCTTCACCCAGAGGGTGGCTGGGCACTGGAACAGGCTCTCCAGGGAAGTGGTCACAGCATCAAGCCTGACAGAGTTCCAGAAGCATTTGGACAGTGCTCTTGGCCACGTGGTGTGACACCTGGGGATTGTGCTGTGCAGGGTTAGGAGTTGGACTCGATGATCCTTGTGGGGCCTTTCCTACTCAGCTTATTCTGTGATTCTGTGGTGGTGCCACGTACATTGTCACACAGTGCCACTCACTTGGAGCATAGCAGCACTCTGTACACTATGAAATCAAGCTCTCTGTTGGTCTCCATCTGCTGGAAGCTGTTGCCTCTTGCACTTGCCTGTGAGTTCTGTGCAGAAATAATTTATTGGCCTTCTGCAGAAATTTGGGGCCAAAGATAACAGAACCTTTAAAATATACTGTTGAAAAACTTTGAATCTTTAGGTCATCTTGGTGAACAGAGGAAGATGGAAAAGGAGAGAGAAGTGGAGATCTCATATGTTTTAGATATTGTGAAATTCTTGTAAGCTAAAATAAGAAAATAAAACTTAAGAAATCAGAAATGAGGTCTAAGCAGCTGAACTCCTGTAATTCTGTCACTCTAGCTTATTGAAAACTTGGTTGAAAATCACTTCTGTGGAAAGGATCAGGTGTGTGTTTGTTTGTTTGTTTGTTTGTTTTTTACCCTGTTGAGTCTTTGGAAGTGGGCATGAAGAGACACTGCTGGAGTTTAGCAGGCCTTTATCCTTTAAGTATGCCATACATTTTTACTTCAGGGAGCAATATTCTGAAAATAGACTTGGATGTCTATGGAGATTGTTTCAAATATAGGATTGGAGTGTTTTGTGTATATGCCTTTGGGCAGGATTTAGGTCAGGCAGGATATGTGATCTCAGCTGTGGTTTTCAACTGTAGCTTAGTGTGCCCAGAAATCATCTTGTCCTGAATATTTCAGATGCTTCTGATTTGTTTATATCATATGAAATATTGCTAGTGGCAGGTATTGTGGTGGTATTGTTGTAGTGCTCAGAGCATCAGCCCCTCTTAATACCAAGAAAATTGGATAAAGCCAGAAGCAGTAAGAATGAGTCAAAGATTCTCTTTTGTTAAAACAAAAGTAAAAAGCAACCCAGCAAAAACTACCCCTTTGTCCCCCACAAAAAGGAAACCAGCAGCAAAAACCTCCAAGGAACCTCCTCCCCCCCCCCCCCAAAAAAAAAAAAATCCAACGCATTGACCAAGGAGATTTCTTTAAATTTTCAGGATATTGTGCTTTTGTGTTTGACCATTTAATGGCATAACCTGCAGCTTTTTATAAGGAAACTGTTAGAAGTCAGTGTGCTCTCCCTTTCAAACCAAATTAATCCTTCTGTTTTCCAATTAGTTCTGTTTTCCCAAATCCCCCTTTCCTTTGCTTGCTTTTCATTCTTCTTGTTCTTCCTATACCATTTGCCTGCATTTTTGCATTTTCTCATGCCATTTTTCACCTGTGTTAACTGTCTTAGATTGATTCAAATTTGTACTCCTGTATTTCTTTTGTACAGTGTCCTTTTCTAAACTTCAGAGTGGAAATTGGCAAGCTTTTATTTGCTACATCAGGAAACTTATGGGTTGGAAAGAAACACAGTTCTGTTCTGTCACTAGTGCTTGTAGCAGCTGAGTGCTATCATTAGAAAATACTGTGGAGTACTGTAGAGAGAAATGGTTTATGTAGTGAAATGCTGAAGTTACAATAGGGAATGGCCAGTAAGTTGTAAACCTGCACAAGGAGGAAAAGAAATAGTCTTACCTTTCCGTTTGTACTCCATTGACTGCTTGAAAGATTTGTTTTAAGTGTCTTGGTCCTGCAAGAGTAAAACACTTTGCCAGTGGTTTCTTCATGTGCACACATAAGTAAGAAGGATACTCTAAGGCATTGACTGTCTACTGCAAACAGTATGGAAATAGAACAACTTCCTCTTGGTACCATTGTGAATTTTAAATTTAGACAAATAAATCAAATAAATCACTTGAGTAGTATGCTCATCCCCTTGAGCTGAACTGGAATGCTAACCTGCTTAAAGTGAACATAAGCTTTGCTACAGTGGATTAAGACTCATGTGAAGTGTTTAAACAACAACAGTAAAATTAGAAAACTTTCAAATATGCAGTATTAAGGGACTGTTTTTTCTTTGTGCTTCTTTTTAATTTTTCTTTTTCTTCCTGGGAGCCAGGATATTTATCAGTTAAAACTTTACTGTGTGCTTATCAGAACTTCACCCTTCAGATTTTCACAAACTTTGAAACTTAAGAATTGCCTCTGGCATTGCAGTAATATTTTAGATATTGGTAAACTGTTGTTCTTTCAGACATGTGCTCCAGCTAAATGGAAAGCTCAGCAAAATATTTTCTATTAAGACTTTCTAAAGAGTCAAATAAATTAATGAGATAATTGTAGAATTAGAGTATAACAATACTGAAATGCAGATGCTTTTTCTCCTTTAAAAATACAAATATTTTCAGTATTTCTTGTAATGAGTGAAATGTGAGCCCATGCGGATTTGTGTGTGCATGTAAACCTATAATGACCATTAATCACCAAGTTGAGCTAATTTCTGTGAAATGGGCAATGTATTTTGCTGTGGGTTTTAGAAATTGGGCCATGTGCTTTCTTTCATTCTCAGCATCTCTCTGCTTGAGTGATAACTTGAAAAATCTCAGTGTAGCTTACATTAAAACCACAAATCCACGCAGAGTTATGCTTGCACTGTTCTTGAAACCTGCAATGCTTTTCTTGTAAGAGAGTGAAGTTTTTGTTGTCCTTGAGAATCCTTTCAGCAGAACACTCCTAGGATCTAAGCCAGGGTAGTTCATTCCTGAATGCAGCATCCATAGGCAATGGGGCTGGGGCGGGAAGGTACAAGGCAGCAAGGACAGTACAAGCAACATGGTCACGCTGCTGCTGCTGCTGCTCTTTTTGCTACACTCTCATTGCATACATATTCTTTGCAGTTATAATTTTCAGACTTTATGGGTAAACTCTGACAAGTTCTTATAAAATATCACTGTCTAGCTTCCAGGTTTGAAAGTACCCCCTGGTATAGGTAGTTTAATGGTTGCGGGTTGCCTACAAATTCAAGAGGACAACACTGCATAGTGTCTGACTCATGGGTGATATTTAGAAGACTTTCTATGAAAAGCCTGAAATATGATTGAAAACAGCATGCAAATTTAAGTGGCCTGGACATCTGATGTGACTCATTGCTAAGGTCAGTCTGGAATTCATTAAACCTTGATTCACTGTGTTGCTCTGTTGCCCTTAGAGCAAGCTACTTAAGTTGTCCTGTATGTCACCATTTCATATCCTTCTCAGAACTTAATGTTTGTGCTGCACTTTGAAGATTTATAGCCCTATTCAATCTTACTATACTATTGCAAAGGGTTGAGAATGTTTTTGTGCATCTGTTAAAGGTGTGATCAGTACTTTTTGTGAAATGAATAATAAAGCTTATGACAAATGAGTCATGATGTGTTTCAGTTTTTATGCAACCTTTTACTAGAGTCATTTTATGTCCTTTTTTGCATTAATTCTAGTTTATTTTTAATACAGCTATCATTAATACTTACGAAGAAAATGTCTCCTTTTAATTTTTGTTCTGATCTCTAATAATCTTACTTACAGTGTAATTCTGTCTTGATGTCCTTATTTGTTTTGTGTAAGCCATGGCCTAAACATTTATGCATACAGTGAAAGTAAAATGAAAAATAAAATCCGTGGTACACTTATGAAAGGATGCAGATTTCATTTAACAAATTCAAAAGAGGTAGCTTTTTTAACTAAGCTTTCAAGTGCATTCTTAACTGCTGTAAATTCCTTTTGTCTGTTTTACAAATTCTGAAGTAGTTGGTTAGCTATAGGGTTGTCCTTTAATATATTATTGGGTTTTGTTTGTTTATTTTTAATTCTTGAGGAAATTCCTATAATTCTGTGGAAATTTAAAATGAAAATACCAAAACTAGAATTGCTTGGAGCCACATCTGTTGGTAGGTTGTAAGCTTACTCTTTATATACATCCAGTGATAACTGGTTTGATTGTCAGCTTCTGTCTGATGTGTGTAATTGGCTTTTGACACAAAAGTAGAAAAAACCCCTGTTCTATATTTGTCCTTAAACTTGACTTAAAAGTATCCTTTTTTTCATTGTATTTGGACCTTTTTCCTCTTCTGCTTGATGGTGATACTTTGGAGCATAGCTGTTAGACCTATAAATTGCATTCAGACATCTTAATTAAATACTCTTTTTACCATCATCTTTGCTTAGCAACATCCTTTTTGAGATATTCAGGGAAACTTAATAGTTGTCTGGTGTGTAAAACAGTGTTGATAAATCAAGGTATTTTGCCATATCCTGCTTGCTTCTTGCGTATGTTGTTTAATAGTTTTGAAATTACTGTCTTTGAGACAGAAATATGAAGCCTTATGCACCCAGTCACTCCAGCTTATTGCACAATGCAATTACCAGTGAGACTCAGTCTTTGGAATATGGCTTACCATGCTGGTGTACATTAAAGTAAATAATGTCTACATGGTTGTCATGGATCCAAGCAGCAAGTAGCTTTCACATTCCAAAATAACCTGGAATTTAAACAAAATCATTAGGCTCTCAGAAGCTTGTATTAGCATTGTCCACTTCATTTAGTTGCTGAAAACATGCTATCACAAAGTCATAAAACTGCAATCAAAATGAAGTACTCTAAACCTGCTTTGGCATAGACCATATGTGTGCTTCAGATCCCGGGTGTGTTTCATGCTGAACAAAATTAACCTTTTTGACACAGTTATTTGAGCAGTTATTTCCCTAGATACCTTCTTGTGCTGCTCTTGAATCTCTTTCTAGGCTTTTGTTTTTAAAAGTTGTGTTTGTCCTCCACTGGAAGGGTGCATGGTGTGCTGCATTCTCAGAGCAGGCTGGACAGTTGTCACTCTCATCCACCCATGGTCCTGCTCCATTAGGAGCTCCCACCCTGAAACTTTCAAGCACCACACACAGCCTCTCTTTGTATCATGTGTGAAGTCGGTGAGCACTTTGGATAAGAAGTCTCCCTCACCCTAAGGATCAAAGAGAACTAGCATAATTTACTCAAACAATACAGGGCTTAACTCTTTTTTTTCTGAAAATCTTAACCTGGTCTTCCAAGCTGAGCTGAAGATCAGTTGGTTGTAGACTCTATGTGTTTTCCTTTGTCGATTGAAAGTGTTAGAATTCTATGCTGTCCCCGAGAGTTTCAGCAAATGCTCAGCTGTCAGTGGTGGTTTTAATTGCCCATTTAATTTAAATGCCCTGAGGTTTGCATTCCCCTCATAGTTTCCTTCCCTTCTCTAACAACCTTGCCCCTTGTGCTTTTGTGGTACCATTCAAATATTTTCCCTGCTGCAAAGTCTGTTGTCCAATAGCTTTTTTGGGAATCTTTCTGATGAGTTCAATTCTTCATTGCAATTTAATTTTCAGTGGAACAAACCTCTGATTTCCATGCATTCTTTGCGATTGTGCCCATGTGCTTCACTATGATTGTTTACATATGGTTGTATTAATGTGCTCTCACTGCATTTTCATGGTTAAACTGATTAACCTTACTAGGAGTGGATTCAAAGCCTTTAAGATTCTTTTCTAAGTTCAAGAAAAGGAGCAGTTTTGTGTGAAATCAAAACTGAATTTGAAAATCCTGAATTGTTTCTATGAATGCTTGGAGTGAAGAAATAATCTTCCAACTGTCAAACTGCACACTTCTCTCATAGGCTCCGTAGGGATGAGAGGAAGGAAATGTAAGTAACTATAGTTGTCTTGGGTCTTGGTTCACTGAAGGAATTGAGGAGGAAGAGAAATAAATAGTTTTCTTTACGAAAACTATGTAGGAATTATATTTAAGTTGAGGTTAGTTATTCTATCAAACTTTCTTGAATTTAATTTTTTTTTTATATCAGTGTGTCAGCTCTTGAGTTCTGTCATCACTTTGCTTCTTGTAAATATCAAACTTGTCACCAACAACATGAAGGATGTAAGTAGGTAAGATGCTATCCACCAGTTAAAATTTAATGAACATTGTTTAACAGTTCTTTGAAATCTGAGCAATCTCACTGATTCGTGAACCACCGCATCAGTAACTGAAAAGGCGCAGGTTGTTTCCTGAGTGGTAAAAACAAGCTGACAGAAGGAGAGGTCTTGATTCATAGCTGAAAATAGGCTGTTTGAAAGAACTCTGTGGTCTTGCCAGTTGTACAAGAGTTTTCTGGAGAATTACTATCTTTCTATTAGCTGAGGCACCTTAGCATAGTAGTGCCTGCTTGATTCTGCAACCCATTATCATGTTCCCATTCATGCCTAGACAGAGGTTCTTAGTCATAGACATCTGTTAGTGAGGCCCCTTTGGGTCACTGGCAGAAAGAGTTTTCTGTTCTGTTTACTCCACCCCTTTTATAGACCTTTTTATTTCTTCCTGGTAACTAGTGATCATGAGCTGTTTTAGATGGCAGTATCCTTGTTCCTGGCAGGCTTTCTGCTGTCTGGGCTATGAATCACAACAAAATAAATTTGCATTATATTTTACAAAGTGTTGTACAGAATCATAAAATAATTGATTGAAAGAGAGATCCAGAGTTCTTCTGGCCCAGCCTTTCACTCTGTCAATATAGGTCAATGTAAGTCTACAGCATGGTATGAAACATGTAACACCCAGGTTTAGCTCAGTAGTGTATGGGAAGCTTTGATCTTTTTGGCCATGTCTGCAGGAGCAGCATATGGCTCTGCTGGGCAGGTAATGCAATGTCAATATTATCTGTCTATGTTTATATAGTTCTTTAGTAGTAAAAATCTTGCAGGAGCCAAGGGTGAAAGTTCAGTACCCAAAATTTTCCACTTCTGTAACAATTTCCTGTTCCTAGCTCACGTGTTAAATCTTCTGATTTCTTACCTCCAGCTTTCAGCCCCAAATGCTAGCAATCTGCCTCCTGTTTAAAGCACCTAGAAGAAGAAATAAACACACTGGTGTACTGCTGTATATTTATATTTGCTATATCGTTCTGTGCTGTGGCAATATTATAGAGACATTGATATTCCCTCTAGAAGTAAGTGTTTGTGGCAATACCCCTAAGTCTGTTACTATAGATTTATTTTTTTTTTTTACTGTAGATTACACTGTTTTTTGAAAGGTGCCACTTTCTCATTTTAGAGTTTTTGTTGTTAGGACAAGTAAAATAATTACAAGTTGCCTTGGCAGGCACAGGGATGTTGAGGTACACAATTTCAGTAGACACCATTCAGCCAGCACTGGTAAACCATGACAGGCAGTTCTCTGCATGGAACATGTATTTTTATTTCTTTGTAGAAATTGAGGATGTGCAGCCTTTTGTATGATCAGAATCTGAGAAATAACCTATCCAGATGCCTTAAAATTAATTAAGGAGGGGGAGTGAGCAAAACCAGCTCCCGGTTCCTGTAGCTGTCAGTGCCCATAAATCATCTCTGTTTTTGCATTTGAAGCAGGACAAGAGAATGAATTTAATTAATGGGTTTGACTTGCTCTGGAAACACACAGTAGAGAAATCGCCCTACCCACACCTTTTACAGATGCTGTAAACATACAAATGTTATTGTGTATTTACTCATGAATGCTTTCCAGCATCATTGTGCTAGATACAGTTGAATGCCTCAGGCAGGTGGCAAACCAATGACTGCAACATATCCCTGTTCTTTGGACACCCAGATCAGCAGAGCAGCAGGTTAGCTCCTGTTTTCTTTGTTCCAGCCGACTTTTGCTTAGCAAAGGCATTAGTAATGACTGCTACAGAAAACTCCAGGGGAAAACAAAGAGTGGGTTTGTCTGCTTTCCATGACTGGGAATTTAATTATAATATGAAAAAAAACCCCAGATTTATTCTGCCCCTCTGGTTTAAAAAAAAAAAAAGGGACAATCCCTTTTTAAAAAACACTGTCTCTGCAATGGATCACCAGGAATGTCTCTGCATTGTTTGATTTTTATTGTATTTTTAGTTCTACTTTGTTAACTGCAAAGAAACATAGAAACTGTCAGGCTGGATCAGACCCAGTTCTGCGCTATAGTCAGCACCAGGTACCTCAGAAGGAATTGTGCAAACACCCCTGGTATTATGGGGAGCTGGAATTACATAACATTTACAGCACTTCTGTCATGGCTTTAAGTCTCTTGTGGCTGAAGACTTACATTCTCCTAGAATTTGTAATTTGTTAAAAGTTAAATTTGAGTTTTTCATGTTCACTCTTGTGATGCTGGATAATGTTCAGGTTTTTATATGAAAACTCATTATACTCCTTCCTTTGGTAACAAATATATAGATGGCAATTGCCCAGACTTATTATGCTGGAGGAGGAATCCAACTTTTAAGTGAATGGCCCATACAGGGATTGAACCCAGAACCGTGGCAGTATCAGCACTGTGCTGTATCCAACTCAGCCAATCTCACCTGTCTCTACATCGTTCCAGGAGCTTTGTGGGGATGCACTGGGGGAAAGGCTTGTTTTCAGCCTTTGTGCTGCAGGGGAAAACACGGAGGATCAGTGCCTGACTAATGCTGTGGTGTCACCAAGCAGTAAGAGGTGACTTTCAGCTGGGCAGAGCCAAGGACGTGCTGTAAGCCTGACCTCAGGTTTCCCTGCTGCTCTGCTACTTGCAGGCCCCCTCTGTGTAGGTCTACTGTGAATCTTCTCTTTGCTTGCCCTTACTGGGGAGCTTGTGTTGTCTATATTCTTACAAATCCTGTATTTACTGGTGGAGGGGAAGAGATGTGTGTGCTGTAGATGTCTCTTTCCACTATCTTTTTCATTAAAACTGTCTGATGTGGCATGTACTACCTGATGCAAATATATCCATATGATTAGCTAGTCTTGCCAGCTTTTATCTGGGTTGCAGGTATGTTGCTGAGGGCCTGTTTCTGTAAACAGTATTCCCAGACACCCAGGCATCTCCCAGTCTCTGTTTTCAGGCAGTGGTCACAAAGCAATGTCTAATTTAGCTACAAATATTAGTAAGGTTTCTGAAGAATGTAATTCACTACGAAAAGCACTTTTGTTGGCAAAGAGCCATGGGGACCCACCTCTAGAAATAGGGTCTCCCTCTCATGTTTTTGAGGATGTGGAAATGGATGACATTAAATCATGGGCTATAATTTAGACAGTGAGAAGTTTGCAGACTGATTCTGTAAGTAGAAAAATCCCTTGAGGAAACACATTATGTCTATAATCCTGTCAGTCAGAAGATTAGAGAGTCAGTCAAAAACTAACTTACACAAATGGCTTAATAGTAAAGATTGTGCTAATAGAAGTAAGAAATTTAGCTGAAGTATTTTGCTGAAGGCTATGAAAATTGAGTGACTTTGAAAAATGGTATTTCTTTTCCAGAAGATGTAGTAGAAAAATGTTCTGAGCTATAATTCGTTGAAAATGATGCTTCTATTGCAACATTAGGAATAATTGTAATTACGTAAATTTGAGGTTGAAAGAATCCCAATGTGCTTAGCATTTGGTTATATATTCGGATAACATATGTAGCCTTTAGGGCTCAGATTTCAGTGTGGAACTTGTTCATTATAGTTCATAATTGTGTGAATATTATACTGACACAATTAAAGAATGAGCCAATGTGAAACAGAGGTGCTTCAGATGACATTTTGAATCCTCAGTGCTAGGAAACCCACTTGGGAGCAGGTTCTCCTCATCATTTCTGTTATATGTATATATATATACATTCCTACTCACTGTAGTTGGAGTGTGGGAAGTCCTATACTACCAAATTTAGTTTTTAATAATGTACATTCCTCTAGAAAGATAAGTGAATTGCAGTGGCTGCTGCTTCTTCCTCCTGCTTTTGGTAGAGTGCATCCTCCTTTTGAGAATGAATTTTTCTTGAGAGTATGAAACCAGGTTTTGTGTTGCTTCAGAATACTGATCCTATTCCACTGATGAAGAGTGGGACAAATGGATGGGCCCTTATTCTATAGTTGCCATACATTTAGGTAGCTCATCTTACATCAGTAATCAGTGTGATCAACCCTTGCTAAAAATGACACGTGTATTTGGTTTACTATTTGTTATGAAACACTTGCACCCACAGTTTGAACACTCCTGTCAATGGAGCTGTGGGGTGGGGTTTGCAATCCAGGGGAGTTTGGCTCACAGCTTTCTGGCCTCTCTGCGTGGGAGCAGCAGGAGGACTTGGTCCTGGAGAGCCAGGACTGGAGCAGGCGTTAGTGAGGTGAAGTGACAGTATGAGGCTTACTCAAGGCTTGCTGTTTTTCCTAAAGTTCCCCAAGTTGTGTGTGGGAGGTGTAAAGCTGTACTCAAAGGCAAGGAAACCCCATTGCCAAAGTAGTCAATAGCTCTACCCTTTTCTTCCTCTGCTTTCTGTGCATGAAGAGACCAGACTGTGGTGGGGCACCTGCCCTGGGTGAGAAACATAGGAGTTTTTTGTTACAATTTAATGTTCACATAAGGACCTAAAAGGCACATAAAATCCTGCTGTAGCTAGCTTCTCCTCGTCCATTTGAAAGTTTTAGCTTTAACGTTGGCATTATTTTCATCTTTCAGACAAATGAAAGCTCAGGAGGAGACATCAGCAGTGAGTCCTCAAAGCAAACCAGAAGTAGCAAAAATGCAGATTTTAAAAGTCATTTCAGCAAAGCAGGCAGTAATGAAGGAGATTTTCAAAATGAAAAGAGTTCCCTAATGTGGTCTCTAATGCCTTTTTAAAGTGGGTAGCAAAGGTGTTTTTCAGACAAGCTACTGCAATTCAATTAGATTGACCTATTTTTTATTTCTTTGCTTTCTGCTACAGATTTCCACACTGATACAATTTAGCTTTCTTAAAATCTTGTTATGGCTTGAATGAGATTTGGGTACAACACTGTTAATTGACAGAGTTTAAATACAGGAAATGTTCCCTAAAGCTTACCTAGTCTGTATGCTCATTTGAGCTACAGTAACTTAAAAAGGACTTTTTTGATTTGCGCAGATGAAAGTTTTTAGAAGGAAAGTAAACATTGTTGCAGCTCAGGGCAAATGCTACTGGGTATGAGTTATGCAATATATATAGTTTTTCAATTAGGAGTAGAGGTTATAGGCCCACTCTTCTATATTTATATCATTCTCTTTTGCTGACTGCTCACAGTGACACACTAAATGGCACAAACTCTCACTAAACACCTATAAACAGTTGTGTGCATCACATCACACAGTTTGCAGAATTGGTTATGCATTTAAAGCAGCTTTATCTAGAAATAGAAATTCTTATTGGGCTTGCTTCAGCAGCTTCTGTTTTCTTTATTTAACCTAATTAAATGCTGATTTAAAATGCATCGATGACATCAACATTTGAATGAGATTATGGAGTGATGGTTCTAGGTTCCAAGCCTTTGAAATAAATAGAAGTTCTTTTCAAAGCACGAGATTACCTTTTCTTCCAACCCATTCCTTAATTTAAAGTCTCTAATCCTATGAGACTGACAATCCAAGCAACTGTTTAAGCCTGAAGCATACTTTGGCCATAGAAATGGCACTGCTGTGAAGCAAAAAAACCCTCTAATAAATAATCTGGTTTTAAATCAGTAGATCATTCTTATGTACAGAATTTCTTCAGTTTAACTATGCCAGTGCAACACCACTCTTTTTTTAGAGCTGTGAGTAGTACACGTTGGTCTTTCCACGAGGTGCTTTGGCAATGGTTTTGCAGCTAAAGCAAAGCTACCGTGGCATTTAATACAGGCTGGGTTGTCACATTTCCAGTGCCAAAGGGCCCCTGCCGTGTGCTGGTGTGAGACTGCCTTCCTTGGCAGGTGTTGGTATTTACTTGCTATATGCATATGCAGGACTAAAAACAGAGGGATAGTTTTAAATGGTGAGAGACATCCTCCCTATTGGCAGTCTTTGTTCACTTCATATGTAAAGAAGGTCTGAAATTTAGGTATTTGTTTCTCTGTTATAGTTTTAACTTACTAACTGGTATGATTTGTATGTAGTCCAGAGATTTTAAGCAGACAATGCAATGCAAAGGTTATTATTCCTCAGTATTTGCTTTGATTTTACATTCAAAAATGCTATGTATTGCATCTTGAATGATCTTTATCGAAATTTTGGAGTTTCTGAGGATAGATAAGTCTAGCAAATACTTCCTTTTTCTGCAATGCAGTCAGAGATGACTGAAACTGGTCCTTCAGTCATGTGATTTCATCCTTTCAATGGATGTTTCCTCAGCTTTGACAAAACCTATTTTTTTAATGCTAAAATCAGTTAAAATCATGGAGTTTAATTATGCATCTCAAAGCAAATAATGATGCAGTGGTTTTCTTTTACAAAACACATTTAACTGAGGGCCTAAGTGATTTATGGGAACTAAGAATAAATATTACCTCGAATAAGAACTTTTTCTTCCTCTCAGCTCTTTAAACTCTTTCTTAGGTTTTACTGACAGAGCTGCTTGTGTGGACCGGAGACTGGAGCCTGTAAGGGTCTGTGCTGTCCCTTACAGAGTTCTAGGTCTTTTGTTGTGGTGATTCACTGTATACACTTCCCAGATTTTGACATCTAGAGGCATTCATATTCATTTTATATATTTTTTCAAATAGCATGTGCTAATAAGGATGAGTGGGGAAAGATAAGTCTGATTTACAGGAGTCACAAAGATGTAGCTTTGTTCAGTTGAGAAAACATAATTTTCTTGTGGTTAATTTTTAAAATTCTTTGTGAAAAGACCATTTCCCCTTTAATTCTATAGCGTGATCCTTGTGATGGTCTTTACCTATTTGAGAGAGCCTTGAGGTTCTTGGGTCCCTTGAAAAAATATCAGGGCTTAGTTTTTGTGCTCCTTCCAGTTTGACATCCAAAGAACTGGGCTGCTGTCCTGATTTGTATCAGTGCTGGAAAGATGAGATGGTGAAGCAACAGGAAAGTGATTGAGTTACTAATGGAGACCCAGATAGGTGCTAGATTCTATCAAATCCTGCCCTGTTCATATCAAAAAGATATCAGAATTCATTTCAGCTAGGCTAGACATGCAAATCTGCATAAAAATGTAGTCAGTGCTCTCCTAACCCTTCTGCTATCTGATCAAGTTACAGTCTACACATCTCATTGTGATGAGGTGAGGAAGGAGTCTGAAGGAATAAGATATTTTTGTCCTTTACAGGAAAGAAGGCCTTTTCACACTGTGCTATCTGGCATATTACCTCCTGAAATTCTTTAACTGTATCAAGTTTTGTGTGTTTATTTTCTCTGCAGCAAAATGTTCTTGCAAAAGTGACTTATGAGTGACTTGCTGTAAAGTTTCCTGTCATAATTAAATTTCTGTGATACTGAATTGCTGCTAAGAGTCGGCCCTTTTCTCACCTATTCCTTGTGCTGTGTGTATTCAACAGGAAAAAGTGAATTTGAAGATTCACAAAGAACAAAAGTGCTGTAAAAACCACCAGACTGCTATGGCTAGAGTTTAACTCAGGTTCATAAGGTGAGAACCTGTGATCAGAGGCCTTGACACCTGCAGAAACTATTGCATTGCCCTAAGGCAGCTGGAACTGAGGGTGTCTCTAAGGTGTCCCCTTGGCTCTGAGTGTAGCACTGAAGCGGCCCCTGGCAATAGCAAGGAGGGGTTTTCCCCAGAGGTGAGACAGAGACAGACAGCCCTGTGCTGATTTCCTCCTTTCTTCCTATAAATAAGGTTGTGTTTGTTAGTCAGTTCCTTATTCAGGTGGTGTTTAACAGCCAAAAAACAACATGGGAGTTTGCAAACCAAGCCTGTGGCTTAATCTGTAACGCCTGTACTTGTACATTGTGTTAAAACAGCAGCACTGCTAAAGCCTGAATTGGGAGAGGAGAAAGAAAGCTCTTCACTTTGGTTGCCTCTGCATGTGATGCTGTACAAAAGGAACAAAGCTTGACTAGTTCAAGCTCTATTGAAAGATCTGTTGATTTTTTTTTTCATTTATTACTTTTTCAGATAGTTGAATTTTTTTCAAATGTGAAAGAAGCGTGGAAACTTAGGAAAGGATGTCTCCATAGGCCAAACCTAAGAAGAAGGAAACAGGTGGCAAACATTCCTATGAGGGCAATTAGCTGTGTGTTTTGGGTGGAGCAATGACTGGGGAGGACAGCTTTGTGATTAACAGGCCTGACTAACTCCCAGCAGTCTGGTTGTGGCTTCCTGCTGGCACTGCCTGCCTGTGCTCTCTGTTGTTCTAGTTGTGGGTGCCCTGCAGGAGTGGTCCATACCTCTGGTCCACCTCCAGCTGCAGTTGAGTGCCACTCCATGGCAGAACAATTCACAATTCACTACCTAGGTGGGTAAGATATTAATGTTTTTAAGCATGAGACTTTGCCTAGCAGAATCTATTTAGTTTTCTAAAGTCCTGTTACTGGGCTTGACAGCAGCTTGACAGCTGCGTTATCCAAAGCAACTCAGAGTTCACAAACCTGGTGCTTCCTTGACTTTGGAGAGTCTCTGCTGCTCTGAGTGAGCTCTGAGCCACCTCATGCCCAGTGTAGACACTGGAACCCACTGCTGCCAAAGCCACATGAAGCAATGGTCACCACAGGTTGCGCAATGCCTGATGACACCCATCATTTGGGATTTCAGGTACCTGCAATTGTGTGCCTCCTAAACCCAAGGGGATTAAAACCCAGAGCATTTATTCCTCAGGGATAATATATCCTTTAATAATAAGAAAGATGGGATTGGGTTGTGCCTCCTTATTCTCCCTTAAGTAAGGATGTGCTGGAAGCCTGAATCCAGTCTGGCACAGTCTAGGCAATCTATAAATGTTTAAATATGGTGTGTGTTATTAGGTGTCTCTGGGACAGCCATAGCAGTGAGGCCTTTGTCACTTATGGTGCCTGTAGATGCTGCTGTAACACAAACAAGGAAATGCTGCAAACCCCTGATGGTAGCTCGGAGAAAAGGCACCTATAGCCTCCTTGTGTGGGGAAATCCTGCAGGAAGGGAGGGGCACAACCCTGAAGTATAATGGGAGCTGGGTGAAGACCTCGGAGTCTTCCAAGTGTCTCACCTGGATGCTTCAAAAAGGCCATTCACGGAAAGCTTTGTGATAATCAATGGCAATCTGTCTTCCATAAAGTGATCTTTAGGCCTCCTGGAAAGCAAAAGAAGTGCCTGGAATAAGTACTAGAGTAGAGCTCAGGCTCTGTTTCAGGCAAGCCTTTCTTACCAGGCTTTTCAAAAAGGTTTATTTACATGAAAGCTAAATCATATATGTGATGTGTTTTGCTGGACTAGAAATACAGTGTTTTTCAGTGGGACAGAAGTGAATTGGCTCAGTAAGGAGATTTTCTCAAATCAGGCATTTCTAGCCTTTGTTTTCCACACAGGTGTGTTATTTTTCCCATGGGAGGAAAGTACCAAAAGCGCTCTTTGTGTGGGAAGGTGGCATGGGAGGAAGGTGAAGCTAGTTCTCAAACATGCTTATTTCAAATACCACCCTAGAAAGAGGCTGCAGATTTTTGGAGACTGGGCTCCATGTGGTAGGTGGGCGGGGGTTTCTGTGCTATTGATTAATTTCAAATTGTGTGGGATTTTCCTGGCATGAATGCATAGGGTCTTTGCCAGTTTAAACTTAATTTTCTTTCTGTCAAAGGAGCTGCAAAAGCTGTGTGAAGATGATGTTTTGGGGATGAAGGACTCCAGTATCTGCAGGCCTTGGTGGAGTTAGCCTTTCCATTTTGTCTGGGAGAAGGAGAATGACTTTTCCTGGGCAGTAGTGTATTTACTCATGTAGTTCCTTTTGCAAGAAACTTTATTTTCCAGAACCTTACTCAGTAAACTCTTTATGGGGCACAAAAGGCTTTTTTATGGTATATTTGAATATTATGCTCCTTATCGGGAATGCCATAGAGATGATGAACAGCAGAACAACCTGAATAAAGTACAAATCCTGCAGGGTTACAATAGACTTGAACAGGTTGGGAAACAGAAGGCCAAATCTAGAAAAGAGGAGGCTCTTAATGGACTCAGTTCTTGGGTTAGAGAATCTGTGCTAGTATTGGGGTAAGCTGTTCAACCATGTTAGCACTGCACTGTGCAGTGAGTTCTGTGGACAGAGCAATATTGCAGGCTGTAGGAATGTGAGATAAACTAGAATTGTACAGGCCAGGAAAAAAGTCTGTTGTACTGAACAAAGAAATCTCAGTCTATGATTAACTTTATTTCATGTCAAGAGCAGAACATTCAAATCTAGGTTCTTTCATGGCATGATACTGAACAATACAAGCCCTGTAGCACAGAGCATACCACTGCTGGATTATTTGTCCTAAACGTACTTTAGAGAAATTTAGTGAGGTTTAGTTTATGCTAGCAGATACTCATTCAGTGCAGCTGTTACAGCAGTGCAAACCACAGGTTTGCAATAAGCCATGCTCCGGGGACTCGTCTCAAATACTGGCATTATGGAACAATCTTTTTGCACATGTGCATTTTTTTTGCATCAGTCTAGAATGATATAGAGAACGGAAAAGAATTTCAGAAAATAAGAAGAATCAGTGGTTTACAAACATCATAATTGTTTGACAAAGGCAATTTTAACATGTGTGCCAGCTTAACAGACTAAAGATTCAATGGATTTGGGGGGAAAATATGAAACTTTAGCTCCTTGAAGGGCAAAGAGAACTCACAGGGAAAAGACAATGTTCATTTCACTATTTCAAAGAAAATTCAGGTGGATAGAGGAAAAAGTTTTATTTTCTGTGGCTGGAAGACGGAAAACTCTTTTGGGAAGATTTCAAGTTATAAACAAATTTTCAAATTGGAAAGCAAACAGAAGGAAAAGGTATGAACCTGTTTATAAAGAGCTTGAGTTTGCAAGAGTTACACCCTTGGTTTGTTACTGCTAGCCCAAAGTGAGTCTTACACAAAGGAGTAGGTATGACCCACAAAGCACATGCTGTAAATGCATTGTTCAGACAAAACCTATATTTTCCTGGCAAGGCTGAAACAGAAGATGATGAATTAACAGCTTGGCCACCTGCCCAAATTCATAGCTCCTAGCACTTCTGAGAATCAGACAGCTTTGCACAGGGCACAATGTTTGAGCTAAGGCATACACAGAAGAACAGATTTGGAGAAGTAAAACTTGGAGAACAATATACTTGGTGCAGAATAGTCAGGTTTGAAAGAAAAATTTGATTTTGCTCATTTTAAAAAACAAACAAACCTCACTGACTTGTCCTATATGGAAACAGTCATAAAAATAATTTTATCACTTTCTTCATTATTCCTTATCCTTATTGCTTTTTAATTGGATCATAACATGAAATCCAGATAAGTAATATGGCTTGCATTGTGACACCTGGAGAAGATGCTTTCCTCATCAGAAGAATTTTACATGTTGTAAAATTTGTGGAGCAAATTTAGTTTATTCTATGGGCAGAATAGTAATATTGTTAATTACATCAGGTATTTGTCATCCAGAGTTCATGTAAATGCCTGGCATGTTAGGGGCAAAAATTGTTTATAATCAGGTATTTCAGTGAATTGTAAGGCTGGGGTGTGCCTGGCTCAGGCAGTTATTTCTGAGATCATCTTGCAACCTGTAATCCAGAACTGCTTAGCTCTAGAGGCTGTGAGGATCTTTGAGAAGGATAAAATATGTGCACTAAAATTAGGAATCCTTCTAAAACAGCATAAGCCATGTAACTCAGCTTCCTTATCAGATTTTATCTGTGTCTTTTCTCAGATCAGACATAGCCTGAAAGATATTAAGACATCTGATGCATTTATTTTTCCTTCATCCCTTTTTTTTGGGGGGGCGGGGGGCTGGTGCTGTACAGGGTGTGTCTTTTCCCCCAGTTTCACTGCTCAAGATGCTTCTCCTACACAATGCTGCTTTTACATAACAAGTGTGGGAAACATACCAGGATGCCTTTGTAAATCTTGTTGCTCCTGAACATTTCACATAAAGATTGGTCAGCACAGCATAGAAAAGCATAGTTACAGAAGACTGTGAAAATGGATAATAAACCTTTTAAAAGAGAAAAACACTGAAAACAATTGGAAGTAACACTCAAAAATTTTCAAGCAATGACTCTGATACAATACTTTAATAAAGGCCCTTTTATGTGATATGACTTTTTCTCTTACATGAGTGCTTTTTTATTCAAAGGGTTTTTCCTTGCTTTTAAGTACAGCACTTAGATTAAAGTGTAAAGCATAAAGATAATTTAATCTAGAGCCCTTTAGAGTGCAGGTGAAGTTTTCTGTTTGGTTATTTTAAACCAATTTCCTTCACAGACATTGAGTGATGATGGGTGGCTAAGGGAATGATTAGACACAACAATTTCATGAACAAGAGCGAAGAGCTTTTATGTTATAATTACAATAACTCTTTCTCAGAACAAGGTAGATCCAAAGTACTGGCCACTGTGTCAAAAAGGTCCAGATGTTGCTAAAATGTGATAATGGCGAGATAGCAGTGAAATACAGCTGCATAACTGTAACATTATTGAATTGCTGATCTTGATTGTATTTGCAAACTGTTTAATCTCTCAGTAAAATACTTGAAAACTATAGGAAAGGATTCATTGCCTTAAAAGTCTTAGCTTGTCTGGCATCAAGATAGCTTAGTAATTTTTTTACTTCCTATAATCCTGTGCAAAAGAATGGGCTATATTTGCCAAAATGACCAATGAAGATTGAATTATCAGGTCTAATTTGCTGGTGTGTGTTTTGCCTGTTGGAGTTGCTCCTGATGCTGTAATGCTGTATGCTAACACCAGGCTGACATTTCCAGCAGGACTCCTTGTTCCAGTGATTATAAAATGGTGTGTCTCAGGTCACACTGTCATAAAGCAAATACCTGCTGCTTGTGTTGGAACTTTAATTATTGGTCAGTCTGACATACTGCCCTGTGACAAAAAAGTCACTGGGCTGGATTTTTAAAGAGTGTTAGTCTCTAGAGGCAGATTTGGGTCTTAGGGCATTTGGGAGACTTGGATTCGAATTCTGCCTCCTACCCAGAGATGCAGGCCAATTTGCCTCTTTGCTTGTCAGACCTGCTTTCCCGCACATGGAAAATCTGGGTAGCTATGTACTCTGGACAAAAAGCTTCTCTCTCACTCTCCAGGAGGAAAGTCCAGGCACACTAATTTCTGTGGTGCCAGTGTAAATCTTTTTTGTGGAAGGAAGGCAGGGAAATGAAAGAAAGCTGAGGCTGTAGTTCGATGCATACTGGGTGTTGGTATTGGCTGTGAAAATAGCAAGCTGACCTTTCCCTAGCATCTAGCTTTTTGCCCTTAGCTTTCCTCTGTTTTCTTGAACTGTCTTTGAGGTTGTTTGATCATCTGTACCCTAGCAAAAACTATGTTTTTTACTCTATATAAACAAAAAGTGAATGGAAATGTTTTTATAGAAGGTAATTAATGGGATAATTGCACTGAGCATTAGTTTTTAATGTATATTGGTAAACATGAACTAGCCTTTTAGCAATCTGTGTGCATTCATCGAAAGCAATGGAAAATACTCCCAAGTGATTTTAATTTCAAAAGAGATGTTAAAGACAAAAACTGGATGTGGTACATTCTCCTCGGGCCCCTGGTAGCCTTCAATTCAGGGTTGATGGCTGTAGTTTTTGTTTCATTTACACTGAAAATGAAATCTTATGGTATTCTTAGTGTTTATCCCTTTATCCACATTTTCCCCTTAAATGGTGCCTGGCAGCTGAATTATCTGTATTATCTTTTCTGTGCAGACACTGCCTATTCACTACTAATGTTCAGTGGAGACACGCACGTACTCCAACAACAAAATTCAGGGCTGATACCAAGCCATGCAACATCTGCTAAATTCACATGGGGAAAGGGAATATAAAAACAAATACACAAAGGGCACAGCTACTGAGATGGTAAATATTGTTTTTTCCATGCCACACCCAAACCAGAAATAGAGACAGACGAGGCCTTAACAAAGCTTGATTCAGGTTCCTGACAGGTAACAGTAATTGCTTGTTTTCCACTGAGCTATAAGTGAACAAGACTGCCAACTTACTTCAAAAGCATGAATTAGCCTGAGACTTAGGCTTTTTTTACTTGGAGTAGACCAGAGGTAGGTGAGAAGAATAGCTCCATGGAAATGTGTACTGTTGAAGTCATGTTAATAAGATTACTATCAAGCTTGCTAGCCATAAGAGAAGAAGAGCGGACAACACTTTTTTTTGGAGGTAGTAAAGTGCCTGTACTATAGTAGGACAGCATGGATTCACTGGCTGGGCAAGTGGAGCAGCTGGCAAGGGAGCCTGGATAGGCTGCAGGCTGCAGTCCCAGGACTGGGAGGTGCCCTGGCACAGTGGGCCTGTGTCCTGGTGGGGGGATTCCTGCACCAGCTCAGCTGTGGGAAGGAGCACACGGCCCAGAAGGGAGAGGAGGAAATTGCTGGGTGGCTGTGCCAGGGCATAGGTGGTGCTTCTGCATCCTAGGCTGTTGCACAGAGCTCAGGTGCTTAAGAAGGTAGATAAAACTGGGCACTCCCAAATCTACTCCTGATAAAACATGTTTTCAAAGTGGCTGTGGGTTGAAGGGGGAAGTGAGCATAAGAAATACAGTGCAGTCAACACATACAGTCATTGCAATAAATCAAGCGGGGAGGGTAGGTAGTCAGGGGAGGAATAGACTGCAGTCTGGTGGGCCCTCAGGACTGTGGACATGTGGCTCCACATGGCTCCTTTGGGTCACACCCTGCCTCTCCTGCCTGAATGCTGCTGTCAGATACTCTGCATCAGAGGACATCAATGCTAACCTGACTGGGAAAGTGCCTTTATGTCCAGATGCACCTGCTCTGAGCATAGCAGATTGGGCAGATGTGGAATAATTTGTTTTGTTGTGGTCTGAAGAGCTTCTGTTCTGCACAGGCAAACCTGTGCTGCTGCCCATGCTGTTTCTGCTGGCAGCACTGTGCTGGGTAGCACAGGCACCACTTGCATCAGGTTATTTCTTTTCTCCTGTCCTCTGTTGGCAGCATGAAGATTTGATACTCTTCCCACTGGAACCAGTGAGAAGAGTTCCCAGGGTGGACTTCATACTGAAAGGGTTTCCAGCCATTGGGTGTGTGTTATTCTTGACATGGGGAACACTTGTGCTTATTACTCAGCTCCTTTGGAAAAGCAGATTACCTGCAATAGCAAGGCATTGGACCTTGTTTACATAAAATCATACAACTAACTGCTCTTTAAAAGAAAAACACAACTGCATTAAAAAGTTGGAAGTGATGCAAAGTTGAGCCAGGTCAAGCTGGTAGCATTAAAAACAGTAAGCCCCAAGGAGAAGGCTTACTCTGCTATCCTAAATGGAAAAGTAACTTGTGTGAATTAATGATAGAATACTAAACCAGAAATATTTTTCTAACCAGAAAGCATCTGTGCCTTTGCAGCAAACGTCTATGATAAAAGTGAAAAAGGGGAGTTAAATAAACTTGTATAAAAATGGCAGAAAGGAAAAAGTCACACAGAAAAAAAGTCCAACTTGGGCCTTTTTCCCCGCTGCCTCCTGCTGTAAGTGATTAAATGTTTGGTCTCCAGGCAATGTATTCAGTTCTTAATAAAATTTTAAAGTTCCTCCATATGTCTAAGTGAAAGTGACCCAAAGGAGAACTCACAGGTAAATTGCTGCCTTTTTTTCCCCCCCTTTCCAACAATTCCCTTCTGACCTTTCTACCATAACTCGTTTATTTTATCCATTTTGATATCAAACTTTCAAGAATTAAAACTACATTGTGTTTTATACCTATTCTCCTTAGCAATACATCCTGCTTGCCAGCACTCAGGTCAGCAAAAATCAACAATTTTTGTGCATCATTGCTTGGGCATGAAGTTTTGACATTGGTTCTCCAGCATGATCAAATGCTAAATGAGGTGCTCTGGTTAAGGAGCAGTGGGATTTGGCCACCTGCTCTGGTGGAAGGACAGCAGGACTGTGTGGAAGGCATGCTCTGCTGACAGGTAATCCTATATAATGCTCAGAAAGACAGGGTCTGACGGAGAAATTAGAAGTTCCAAACAAATATTTACTGCCTTACTACATTTCATCACGTTTCAGTGGGTTGAGTGTTTCCCCCACCCCTGTCCTTTGTGAAACAGTGTCAGTGAAAGATGTAGACAATGCTGAGGCCCTGTTTAACTGGATATAGTGCAAACACAGTAAGACCATCCCATCCTGAAAGATGTGAAGAAAGGCCTTCCTGAGCTTTCATTCAGTGAAATCTGAGAACAAATACTCTCAGCAAGTTTGTTTCCTTGAGCTCAGGTACAAACAGCAGTGTGGTTAGAGAAGGGCCTCAACACTCACAAATGTTTGCCTTGCACAGTGAACCACTTTTAACCAGGCTTTCCAAGGAAGGAAGTCATGATTCCCTTCACTTGAAGATTTGCTCTATCTTCCCACCTACCTAGAGCTGTGCAAATATCATCAGGCTGATTTTCAATCTTAGCCTTAAATGTGGTTCAAGTTCCCTGAGATCTACAAACTGGAAGATCTGGATTGCCTTTTGACCAATGCTTGTCTTAGCTTTGGGGTAAAGAGAAGACAATTCTAAACTTCTGATAGTGTTTTGATTTTTATATTTGCTTTCCTTTCCTCAGAATTCTACAGAAAAATTCTCCCTTAGGTTCCCAATTATCTCATTTTCCAAGAACCTCTCTCTTCTTTTGGTTATGAGCAGGAACTATTTGATTTGTGTCTTCCCTGTGAAACAACACTACATTTGGTTCAATATTGATGTGACAAAACAAGAAAATAGGTTTGTTTTATCATCAGAAAAAAAAAAGGTAATAATTAGAGCAGTATAAATTTCTGCACTAAGAGTAAAATTGTGATGTAAAAAACATCTGAACTACTAGAGTGCTTGACAGCAAGTGCCTCATTTGTATTCCTTTCTTTAGGAAAGGGCTTAAGATTCCCTCTCATTCAATGGCCGCTCTGTTTTTTATATCATGGAGTAACTTCACTGTGCATTGTACCTACAAAGACACTTTGTGTAATTAATATTCAACAAATTTAACTACTGAGATACTAAGAGCTGCTTGACCATGACACACCAAATTTGTGCAAACATTTCTTAGAAGAGACTGGCCATGGCAGGCTGCTTTTCGTATTTCGGGTGCAATGTTCCTCTCACTGAAAGCCTGGTTGGTTGTTTTTTTGGGAGCTGCCATGTTCCTCTCACTCCCCTGAGATATAAATGTAGCTTAGCAAATAAGCCCCTTATCTAAAACAGTTTCTAAATAGATTTTTGTAAATAATATAGGCTCAGAAGTCATTTATAAGAAACGCGGAGCAGTTCTGTTAAAGTGTAGTGGCTTAGTGCTACACTCTCATTGGCACAGTTGGGAGAGGCTCTGTCAGGACATTGGCACAGTGAGGTTGATAAAGAGATACTTCTCAGTATCAGGCTCAGGCTGATCTAGGCTGTGCTTGGGTCTTAGCCCTCGTCAACATGAGACCCACTATGTTTCAAGATGGGCACCCTGAAAGTGAATGACAATTCTTTGAAGTGCCACTGGTAAACTTGTTTGGACACAAATTTATTTTAAATATGGGTAATGGCAACCCCCATTTTTCTTGCCAAAGAGAAAAATTGAGAGCTTATCAGAAGCAAGTTGCCTCAAGTATTATTATTCTCCACTTCTTTTAGTATCTCCTAGCATTATTTGGAAACAAGAAAGAGAAATATGTTTAATAGAATGAACTGGAAAAATTACATTGCTGGCAATCAACACCCAACCATTGTAGGAGCAAAACAATAAACACCGCTTGCTGCTGTTGTGCAGTGGGAATCCTCAGGATGTGGCAATCCTATGATGCATCTTTTAGTAAATCCTATGATGATCTTTTAGTAAATTTGGATTCTGTAACCCTCTAGAATGTAGTCTTTAACTAAATTCCTATAAAGGTATTAAAAAACTGAGTATTTAGAACAGTCTGAAAACAATTACAGTTTAAAGAAAATTATGATGAGAAAAAGATCTTTGTGATAAAAATGCTAACACTGTAGCCTGGAAAATTCCTTAAGAGCAAGTAAAAAAAATTAACTTCTGCAATATTGCCAGTAATTGTCAGTGAAACTTTATCACTTCATGCGAAAACTGGTATGCTTTAATGCAATTTAAATTCTCCATTTAAAATAAACTGGTTTTAACTGACTTTCTTCTTATTCCATATTTTGCAATTTTTTTCTCCTTTTATGGAATACTGTAGTATACTCCTCATCTGTCTTTCATTTGCTTTTGTAAGATTTTATTTGTAAATGTACCAAATTCTAGGAGAGGAATTTAGAAATCATGTAGGTTCAGTGAGGAAGCCGAATCTGTTAAAATACACTTGGAATAGTGTGACTGAAACAATGTGCAATTCATGATATAAGGAAGTTAGAAGAGTTCTAAATCCCTTCATTTCAGACATCAAAGACATATTAACTCCTCCTTCACTCCACATACTCTAACTCAACCATTTCAATAACTAAGAGATCTTTAAAAACATTGCTTTTAAAATAGATTTGGCTTAAAAATTGTTTTCTTTGGATTTTCACTGAGGCAACTGTATTCCTCAGTTTAAAAATAATCCTGACTCTACAACACGAGGAACAAGCGATATCAATTATTTTCAGGATAATGTTCTTGGACTATTTTGAAAGGTACAAAAGAAAGAGAGTACAAAATATGCCCTATAAACAGTTTCTCTAGAAAGCACAATGTTACAAGTTTAAAAGAACTTTTCCTACCTGTAGCTTTTGTGTGGATCAGGAAGTGTAGCTTTTCCTGATTACAATCTTCCATGGCTTAGCTTGGCTTCTGCATTTGAATGTTAAATATGTAAGAATGCCTTGTTTAGCTTGGGAGTTTGCATGACCTCTTAATGAGACACTGTAGTTAGTGTCATTGGGTATTAAAGCATCATGTGACTACAGATGAAAATAAAATCCTTTAAAGTTTGCATTTAATACTTCCTAGAATCTGTAACCCTTTACCTGCAAGCTGGACAAAAACCTGATAGAACTCACCGTTTCTGGCCAGGGTTAAAAAAAGGAGAAGCGGAAGAACACGTGCCAAATAATTCCTTTCCTCCGGGACGGTCACAACGGCCACAACAAAGCCCGAGCCTGGCAGTGTATTCATGCAGCCATTTGCATATTCTTAAAATTAAATCTCCCCATATCACAAACTGTGCTGGAGGGATTGGCAGAAAGTTCCTCTGTTACATGTTGCCTGACAATGACATTTATCCCCCACTGTTTCGTGTGATTTTCTAAAGAGAAATTCAGCTCTGAGGTGTATTTGCAGGCGTCGCGTCACATTCACCTGTGAAAGCTGCCGACTTTCCTGGAGTGATTTTGATTTGAGTGTGGTGTTTCCAGAAGCGATAGGAAAGTTGTTCTGTTGCCACAACCAGTTGAGAGAGTTTTCCCTGTACAGGAGAAGTTTAAGTTAGGCAAGCACCTGGGTCGTGTGCGATCTTTAAAATATATCGATGTACCTGGAAACTGTAAAACAAGCCTCCTGGACAGAGCTGGCACTAAGATTGAGTCACCTAACTGCCTGTGTCGCAGCTGGGGGGTGCAAAGCAGGGCTAATAAAGCCTTCTCGATAGTTTAACTAAATCCCTTTGGTTGTCTTTCTTTTTTTTTTTTTTTTTTTTTTTTTTTTTTTGGTGGTGTTAAGCGTGATGGAAGCGCTTATATGGAGTTTGACTGCTGTACTGAGTAGGCGTGCTGTTCTCACTCTAAAGAATGCCGGATTTACAGTTGCCTCCCTGCTCCTTGCTTTCCCAGTGGAAGGAGGGTGCTGGATTTCTGCTTACCTTTCTCATGCAAACTATCCTTCTAAAGTCACCATGGGCTAGGTTTGCCCTATTGTACTTCCCCTCGTATCCTCTGCAGTGAACTGAAGCCGAGACTATCAAACTCATGTCAGCAGTGGGTGGGGCGGGCAGGACCCGTGCCCGGAGCAGGGACTCAGGTGCGCCACCTGGCCCCAGCCTCCCGCTGCAGGAGCCAGCACACATAGGGGGTGATAAGAAACGTGCCAGCAAAGAAATCAATAAAAGCTGCTTTGGATATTCTTATTTTAAGCAGAGAGCTATGTTATAACGTGAAGACCAAGCATCATTTGCAGGCTATGAGCTAGCGTGCTTCAAAGCTCTGCAACAAGTCTTTGGCACATTTTAAATATTTTTTTCCTGCAAACGATTAGTGTTGGCTTCAAGAGCCAGGAGGTTTCTTAGTATGAAAGAAGTGCCTCCAAAGGCACTCTGGTCAGTAAATAAAGAACTGCCAGGCTAACATATCCCCAGGTTGTGAGAGAAGGTGAGAAAGGTGGGAGATGCAGACAGTTTGGGGCTACCTCTGCAGCATGGATCTGCTGCTGGGTGCAGCCCAGTGCACAGCCCAGTGTGCTTGGACCAGGCTTACGGCCCTGCCCAGCTGGAGCTCACCCCATGGCCAGCTCTGCGGTATTTTGCTTGTGGTATTTTGCCATTGTACATTGTACTAGCTGGGCTGATCAGGTGGGCTAATAGGCTGAGAAATGTCTCAGTCGAAAAGCTGCGTATTAAGCCAGGAGGCCACGCAAAGCAAACATGGTAAGGCTGCCTCCCCGCTTCTCCTGATACTTGGCATCCTTTTCAGACCCCTTCCATGGCTACTGCATTTTTTGTTCTTCCACAGACTGTTAATTCTTGAGATTTCTCGAACCAACACCCACCATCTCTGTTGTAGTAGAGAAGTTCTGCCCCGGCCCCTGTAATCCCAACCCTGCAGTGCTTCTGAAACTGTGAGTTTCAGAAACTCTTTTCTGTGAGTATGTGCGAACTGCTGGGATCTTTTTGGGTTGATTGCCTGACAGATTTTCACAGATGTGTCCTGCAGGAAATGATCACTTGCCTCACCAATCCATAGTGCTTGTTCAAAAACACGGGTGTGACACTTTTTCAAAGGAAAAGTAGTTGAGACATTTAGTCTTCAGAAATCCTCTTTTCCCTCTAATCTCATTCTTGTACCTTAGTGGACTGTTTTGGCTGAGGCTTTCTGGAGAATGTTCCTGCTGAGATAGAAGGCTGCCTCGAAAAATTGCAGCCTAAAAGGCTAACTTTATGACTTCATACACTATTGTCAATGTGATATTACAGCAGAAAATATTAGGCAATTTACTAGAAAGCAATGGGAAAATGTAGACAAATGACAGCAAACGAATCAGCTGCTTTGGGGATGTTCTGTTTTCATCTGTGCTGCAGCAATGTCTGTATTTTTACTTCATCTCTCACCTTGCAATTCTGTGTATTTCACTTTAAATATGCTAACTAGATCTATTTTAGTCTAGAAGCTTTCTCACATGCACTGAAATGCATGAGGAATCAGAAATGTAGTAGGAGAGCAGGCAGATGATTTTATTTATACAGTATTCTGTGGTGAAAGCTCTGACAGTGGGAACATGTGAACATGCCTTAAATCCATTTCTGTATATTCCCTGCTGGGGCTGGGGAGGAGACCAGTGAACTACCACCAAAAGAGCAGGTGCTGCAAATGGAGAGTGTACCATGGTTGGGAACACATCAGGGGCTTTGCTGAGTTGGGATGAGAGCATTACCCACCCTGGTAAGCAGGAGCAGATAGGTCTGGGGTGATAGGAAGCAGAGGCAGGGAGAAGAGCTTGGTAGGGGCAGATTTTAACAGTCGCTTGGTGAAATGTGTGATTTTAAGAGCATGTTATACTGGACTGGAAACATTCCCTCACACTCTTCTGCTCATTGGCCTCTGTTTTCAAGTGAATTGAGGACTGCATATTTTGTCCTTGATAGTGTAAGACCCTTTTTCACAGAAGGGTGATGGTACAAACTGCCCCTTCTGGGGAAACACATAATAAAATGCCTCATCCTCTGCCATGGGAAGGATCGTGACAACTATTCCTGCAAACTTTGACCTTCCTGTTTCAATTCAGAGTTGAGATTATGAATTGGATCCACACTGAGAACAGCAGTTCATGCCATAAAGGTCAGGAGACTACTCCAAAATGCAAGGAATGGTGTTCTGTAACCAGGCTAGAAAGGTGAACCACAGGAAAAAATGTAGCTCACTGGTCACCCTGCAGCCATGTGGTGATCTAGGAAGAGATACTGAGTAATGTCCATAACAGGCTACAAGAACTTGAAGTAGGTTCTATCTGTGGCACAAATACTTTATAGTGATACTCAGTAACACACCCTTGTTAATGGAACCTATCCAGAGGCTCTAGTCCACATTTGGATGACTGCATGATCAATTTTATGATTATATAAAAAAATGCATTAAAAATATTTGGCTTTAAAACTAGAAGAAATAAAAATAGATTTCAGAAGTCTATCCTTTTGCAGTCTTAATGTTTATATTAAAACAGATATTTTTAAATCTTTAATCCACAAAATGAAACAATGCAGATTGCTGCTAACAGCTTTATGGAAGTGCCCCAGAGGACCCATTTTATGATGTATCATACAGACACATCTATAGTTTTTGGCAAAGAGCAGACTCTGGGGATTTTAAGCTGAAACAGTTCCCTCCGCATACAAACACCATTTCAGCAATCAATATTTGCTTTAAAGTCTCTTTGCAAAATGGCTAAAACTTCTGTTTCTGCAGGTAGAGGGCTTCAGTCATCATCATGGAGAAATCAGGGCTTAGGGAGCTACTGAAATCTGAATGTCTTCTGAATGCAAACTTTTCCAGGCTACATGTTAATCCACATTCTGATGTTATCTGGTAATAATGTGAAAAAAAGTCGAATGGCCACAGGCTGTTTGAAATGAAGTTACGGGCCATGCATTCCCCAGCTGTGGTGCAGAGGAAATGACTGATAGAAATATTTTTTCAAGCTGACCTCCGGCTTACCTTTGTCTGCCAAAGAATTTCCGGCTAATTCCCTGTTAAAGCTTTCTTGCAGCTACAGCCTATTCCTAGAATCTTCGGTGTCAGAAAATACAGACCCCATCTGAGCTTGTTTACAGATGCAATTTATCTAAAAGATAAATGAAAGCTTTGTTCTAGAGATGCAAATAGTGCTTCTTAACAAAAAGTAAATTGCTCTATTCCTAGGTAAGGGTAGAACAGCACTTGGTGTTTGAATGGCTCATTAGTGGAGAAACCACTTTGTCTCAGTACCACTGGATATACGTACTTGGGGATGGATTTGTGAAGAGCTGTGGAGCACCCACACTTGCAGCAGCAAGTATCAGCAGCCTGAAGCCATTCAGAACCCGGTGTCTGTTGTACAGGCTCAATATGAGGAGTCTGACCCCTGAGAAATTGATTCAGAAAGCTGGCAAGCTGAATGAGATAGGTTAGGCACAAGGTGTGATTCTTGGGGGTGTCCTGTGCAAGGCTAAGAGTTTGACTTGATGCTTCCTGGGGGTCCCTTCCAACTCTGAATATTTTGTGGTTCTGTGATGACATTATATTCCATTACTACCCAAAATCAGCCACTCTCCTAGCAGATAGAAGATGTATTTTACCCTTCCAAGATAATGGCAGAACTAACTTTCCAATATTACACAGGTTATGGACAGGGAGTTTGGGGCCAAAATGCACAAGTCATGCACTGTGTTTGAAAGAAGGTGCAAGTTGCCTACCTTTGGGACAGGATCCTGGGAACTGTGGTGCCTACAGCCTCTTCCCTTAGCTTCACAGATCTGAATGGGAGTGGGATTTCAGGTCCCTTTTTTTTTGTGCTTTTTACTGGGTTGGTCACTCAAGCCTTCATGTCTGCTGATTTGCATACTGGCAGTATGCAATGTAGTCATAAACATCAACTAAGCATGGTGGTTTTCTCTTTTTGGGCAAATCTCATTGAATTTTGAATGCTTGATTTAGTTAAGTGCAATGGGAAAAAATACTGTGATTTTTCCTTATTGATACTGTCCCTAAAAATTATTTATATACAGGCCAAAGGAGGCTGTGAAGGCCTTGTGTCCCTCTGCCAGAATGGAATTCCCATGAAACTAAGGGACACACACAAGTCTGCTTCCATATTTTATTAGTACAAACAATGCATACACAAGACTGTATATTTGCTTGAAGACTGAAATAGATTTCTAATTTAACAACTCTGTAACAAAATTTAACTAAATTTGACATTTATGAAAATATAAATCTCTGATTGGGTAGGTTTTCCCAACAATACAAAGTTTACATAAAAACATTCAATATGATCTATTAGTTGCAAACCAGTTAGGAAAAATCATTAAAGTCACTTAATATACGATATTGGCTTGTACATTGAATATTCACACACTACATTAAGTTCTAGCTTAGCATTCATTTCTTGGAAATTTGTGACGTGGAATTTGGATTTTAAAAAGAAGATTATTCTGTTCAAATAATTTGAAAATATTTCCATGGGTGTGCCATCTTTAAGGTATGTAAGTAGGGGAAAATTTTCTTATCCTTTCAGATGTTGTCCAGTATGTATTTTTATTTAGCAAAATGTAATTTTTTTTTACAGCATTTGTCATTATTTCACAATTTCTGCCTTGAAACTGGTAAAACTGTACAAAAGGCTCAGAACAGTTTCTAAAGCAGAAAGTGAAGCTTGTATGACTGTGAAAATAAGAAAAACCCATTACAAACTGGACTAGGAAAGGACCTGTGGACAGCCTTTACATTTAGTGGAATATTTCAGCAGATACACAAACAGTCCCAGAGTGTTTGGTCATTTGATCTGTTTTTCTCATGAGAAAGAATAGAAACAATACTAAGGCAGATGTTATAAGGACTAATAAATACATGGCATGTCTGAAAACTACCAGGATGACTTTGGAGACAGAGGAGATATTTTAGACTTTCTTACAACAAAATGGATAGGAACCTTCTAAAATAAATAAATTAATGTCTTTAAGTGTTCATCAGTAACGCTCCCTCTCTTTGAAAAATTTTCATTATGACCTGTACTAATACACACTATGAAGATGAAACATTTCCCCAAACCAAAAATAAAACCCCAATCCCAATACTTCCTTTAGAACTCAGGATTTTTGTAATTTTTATCACAATACAGAAACCTGAAATCCCTGCATGCAATTTAAAAAAAAAAAAAAAAAAAGCTTTCATTCTGTTCATTAAAGTGAATAAATACTTGTTGCCTCACATGCTAACATGTTAGCAGCTGACTGGCACCTACTCCTTTAAACCCAAACATTAATCCCATTTAAAAAGAAAAATAAAAGCAGGTATTTTTAAAATGATGATGGAATGTATCAAGTGTTCCAGGTTGGCAGGTGACATCTTGTCATTGCACCATCAAGCAGAAAAACACATTTTTGCAAGTGGGTATAAAATTGACTGTTGCCTGTAGACCCATCTAGGTGAATTAGAATATAAAATAGTGGTCTGACTTCTCACCAATCACTCAGAGCTTTAGTTCTAGTTAAACAGTCTGTCAACCACAGCTACGATCACCTAAGTTCTGTAATAGCATAACAATTTTGATAGTATTGCTAGAAATTTTTAATCAAGGCCCTGGTGAAATTCTGGACTAAACCTTGTATTCCGAAATTAAAAAAAACCCTGCAGCCCATTTACGTTATGTTTGCTTTTATGTTTACAGAAAATAAGACAGGAAAAAACAGCTGGTCTGCCCTCTGCTGTGTCTATCTGTCTTCCAAGAAACGTACTGATTTTTACATGAATTCAGAAGAGATACCTAAGCAAGTGTACTATCCAGATAAGCTTGTCCAGATGGTTACTCAGTTGTCAGATGCAAAACTGTGTCCTCTGCAATCTATGGCTGAGCACACTTTCTCATAGCAGTAGCTGTGTCTTTTGGTTGGTGTTGCTTCACTCACCTCAGCCTCTGTAACAGTAATGGGGCTATCCCTTGCAAATACTTCTGTTGATTCCCTCCAAATGCAGTCTGCAGTCACTTTGAAACTATAATTGTGACACTTTGGCCTAATCACTTGTGTTGCGTTTTTGAAAATTTGACGGCTGTTTGAAGTAGCAATCTTGATTTTCAGTGCAGCATCAACTCGATCCACTACAGTGTAAGTACCTATACTTCCATCATCAAATCCAATAATAATGTTTAAATGTCTCTGTGAGAGTGCAAGGAAAGTGGGAGTTTTATAAAGAGAACAGGCACCAATGTTTTTGCCATCTGCTAGTCTCATTACAATTAAACTAGAGACTGCACCATTGTCATCATCTTCTTCCCCACGACAACAAATGTACACCAGGTAGCGGCCATCACAAGACAGCCTCTGCCGCCAGATGACACCTGGAGCATGAACCACACGAAGCTTTCCACTGTATAAATCAAGCACACTGATGTTCTCATCACCACGGGTTATAATTCCTAGCTTCCCGTTTGGAGAGACCTCAAAGTCTTCCAGTTTTTTTAAGAAATTGGTAGGCAATTGTACACGTCTGCAGATGACTTCCTCTGTTAGACTCCAGATGTTCACAGTTTCAGTAGATGTTATAAATACTATAATATCTGGGCAGTCTGGTATCAACTTAATATCCACAATGCTTGCACCATCATCACAGCAAAACTTCTTTGTTATACTGCCTGTCCAGAGACTCACTGCCAACACTTTGTTCTTTGCCATTCCGACTACAAATGTATTTGCAGTTGTTATAAATGCATTCTGTAAGGCAACTAAAATATTGCAAACCCTATGTCCTGTGGCCAGCCGCCAAACTCTGGATGCATTTTGCTCACAGAGAGAGACTACAAACTGATCATTATGAGTAATCATTAGCTCTGAGATTTTTTGTCCATTAATGCGAAAGATATTCTCACCACTAACCGTGTGCCACACATACTGGCTGCATTTATCATCTGATGTAACCATTATCTCTCCAGAAGAGGTCAGCACACAGTTTTCAACAGTACCTTCATGCTTGAACACAGCTTCAATAAATCCAGTGCTGAAGTTCCACTTATGGACAGAATCTGATCCATCCAATGTGTATATTAATTCACCTCTGGCTGGCAACACCAGTCTTTGGATGGGTTTGCCAGATTTGTCAATATTGGACATAGCAGTTATGATGTCTATATCCCAGATAGAAAGGACACCACTGGTGGATAAGGATAGCAGCATGTTATGATGATTTGATTTAATTAGCCTGACTATAGTTCCTGAGATTTCCTGTAAGCTTGCCATACACTGTCCAGTATCTCTTCTCCAAACAAAAATGGCTGAGGTATTTTCCATTGAAGCAATTATACAGTTGCCATTTTTGGACAACACGGCAGATATAAAGCACTCATTGTGTTTAGCTCTAAACTTTTCAGCCACCTTCCACACACGAGTGTCAAGAAGTTCAATGCTGAGAGCCTTACAAATTAAAATTGCACTTTGGTCTTCAGAAAGCTCTATGCTGACAACTTCGCTGTCTTCTCTTCTGCAGTCAAAGTCATCTGTAAGCTGGGGTTTTGCAATTTCCTCTGTATTCCAAACAGAGAGGCTACCCTCACTGTCCACCATCACCATTTCTTGGGCCGTGTCCAAAATGAGAAGGAATTTCACAAATCCACTTGAAAATTCAGAGGTCACGGTGGTCAGCTTCTCTCCGCTGCCCAAGTGGAAAATGGTCGCGGTGTTCAAATACTGTCCGCAGAATGCATAAACTCCATCTGGAGAACACTGCACACAGGTCACTTC
>VZTR01014616.1:308975-405144 GCA_013400775.1 Chaetops frenatus | reverse complement strand
TAAATTTATAAATATATCATTTATAAATATTCTTCTTATTAAAGCAACATAATCTAGGACTAGAAGAAATCAAATGTCTCATATTTAAAGATACTAACCAGTGTTAAGGGACTTAAATGAGGATGTATTTGACCTGTAATTTTTCTACTGCTGTAGAAATACTGCAAAAGCCTCTGGAACATGACATTCAAAACTAAGTTACATTAAAATGATTATATTTGCCATAAGAGTTGCAACAATTTAACCCTTTGAAACAAATATAGGGTATGAGAATAAACAAATTCCAGAACTATCTTGCGTTTCTGATGTCTTGGTTTTTAAGACCTCACAAAAATGTAGCTGTGCCCATTGGCTGGATATTCATCTAAACTGAAGTTAAATGAAGATTACCTGTAATTTTTTTTTATTTTATTTTAATGATAAAGATGAACTGCTGAAGCAATTTTAGCTGTTGACAGGGCAGGTTTGTCATCACTTCTTCAAAGAAGCCACAGTTACTTTTGCATTTCTTTTTGTGTTTTCTTATTTTCATCTTAACCAGATCTTATCTATGCACTGACATGATTGCACCAACACAGGGACCTTAAAGAAGCCATGCACCATCACCGGTATAAAAGTAGGGGGGAAAAAGATTTTTAAATCATGACAAGTGAAATAACTTGCTTTGCTTGAGAAATCACTCAGCCTGTCATTATCTTACACAACCAAAAACAGTGCAGGCCATAATCTGCTGCCTTTCAAGTCAGAAAAAATACATTACTTATGCAGAGAATGTTTCTAATGTAACAAAGAGAAGGAATAAAAATGCCTTACAACAGTTTTATTAAAAACAAATTCCCACAGTAAATACATATACACTCCAGTACCATGGTGAAACAGCCAAAGACATCACTGTTAAGTGCTATGGGAAGTACTTATAAATTACTTGAAATAAAAAACATTGTTGCCTGGACATCAGGGTTGAAATGCTGCAGTTTGTAATAAATTAACACAGAACTTCACTTCCCCTCCTCTAACAAAGCAGCCATTTGTCTGAATAACCCACATTCAGCTGTGAGTTATATTTTCACAACTGCAACTGCATTCATTTGCAAATCATTCTCCAGTTTTAATGCTGAAGTTTTAAATACCTTAAGAACTAATAAATAAAGCAAAGTAGAGCAAACAGTTGGCCTGTAGCCTAAAAACTGGCCTAATTTCTGGGGGGTTTTCTTTCTTCTTTTTCCTCTTTCACAGTAATTTTGTACATGTCTTACATTTCTTTAAGCTGTGTTTTGTTTTTAGTCTGAATATTTTTTCACAATATTTAAATTTAGTGAGAACATTTCATATTAGCAGCAAAAATAAAGGCTATAGTTATTCAGGTTTAAATATTAAAAAGCTTGTAAGGATTTCATTCCTTGACTAGTTTCAAATAATGAGTTACCTTGAGATTTTTCTGTTGTAAATCACTTTTATCTCTTGGAAAGAGTTTTCTATTTGTACTGATTCTAAGCTTTAGGCAGAAGTTTTACTCTAGAGTATGAGTCTCTCATTTTCCCAGATTAATTTTACATGTAAATCAGAGAGCTATTCCACTATAAGGGAATCTGCTTTCAGTACTTACTGGGTAAAAATAAAATGCAACACTTGATGGATATTTAAGTAAACTCTTCAAAGTACTATGATAGAAGCATTTATTTACAAAAATTGAGTTCTGAGGGTATTTTCCTGGCATTAAAGGCTGGTTTCTATAGATAGAATCTTAGGCTTTGTTCCACTTACTCGTTTTGTTTTGAATAAATTCCTGTGGGCATGCCTGAAAGGCTTGGTAGTCATTTTCAGGAAGTGAAATTTAGGGAACAAAGTTCTTTGCAGGGACTACTTGGGTTTAGAATTGATCAAGTTTTCATAAAAGAGGATTTGAAACACTTCTAAAATCTCTTTTCTCCTTTTGTGAGGCTAGCCCATCTGCATGGTGAAGCATTTCTTGGTGTAAACTGTGTCCCATGAAAAGGAGGATACAATTTTAATGCAAGACTTCTATTTACAAAAATATCTTGTGTTCATATCAGTTAACATTGTACCCACTACTTCATAACTAAGAGTATCAAGGTCAATTATTTGTAACTATTTCTTTCAAGTGTAACTGCTTATTTTTAAAAGATTGCAGCAATTTTGAAGAAAAAGCTTTCTGGTCTGAGTTCTTTTCTGTACATCCTGTCCCCAGCCCCCCATTCCCCCAGTTAAATGCATGTAAATCAACTGTACACAAACCAAACATCTGTGTGCTCAAAACTGAAATCATCTCACTTCTGCAGATTTAAGCAGATAAATGTCTGTGTCTTTCTTCACAAAACATCTATGTTAATGTGAGAGTGAAGGAGGCAGTTCTAAAAACCCCTGCCCTTCTACCCTCCATTTAATTTAGAGATAAACATGTCTTCTGATTTAAAGCTATTCGATTTTTCCTATCAGCACTAGAAAATTTTCTATATTCTGCTGAACCAAATGGAGGAGGAAAAAAATGAAAATACCTGTCTGACAAGATGGGAAGGCAAGAGACTGCCCCTTTTGAGATTAGATTACACAGATTGCTTTAGCTGTGCCACCATTTTAGCTGTGCTCCCTGGGAGATACATTGTGGAACTGAAGATGGGGTGAGAAAGTGAACTCCTCTATGAAACTGGGTCTATGGGTGTAATGCTACAACTTCTCAGGCGTTTCTGTAGCCCCTCCTTTGAGGAAAGGGTTTGCAACTCTTCAACTAAGGGATTATTTATTTATTTATTTATTTACTTAGCAAATGAAATCTATTTAACCATCCATCCTATGGCCCTGCATCTGCTCAATTCCATTTATATTCAAGGCTGTCTTAAGCAGGCAGGTTTTTTTTCCTAAAGAAAGTGGAGGATATGCAGGTACCCTGCTGCCTCCACACAGCACAGACCTCTGTGACGTGGGGCAACCTGCCCTGTGTAGTGAGCAGCATTTTAATGTGTGCAGCAGTAATATGTGGTGCAATTATTAGGCATAGACTACAAAGCCAAGTCTTTCTTACCTAATAAAACCAAGTAATTCCATCAATTCAAATAATTATTTTGAAAATCAAGTGGGCTTGTCTATGAAATTTGCAAGAAGGTTTCCTATTGCTTACTGACAGTTAACAGAGGAATACTGCTCCTGATCTGCACCTTCCATAAATTCTTAAAATCAATAATCCAGAGTTACTAAATTGCAAGTACATTTTCCTTATGCACGTGAATGTTCATAACAACCAAAAATTGAGTTCCTTTTATTTGTGAAAGATTTGTATGAGGATAAAAAAGATTGGGGTTAAGATTAAGAGGTAATGATGTGACAGGCTTTAGTTAAGACAAAATCACTTCTCTAGTTGGCAGAGTAATTTCAGCAATACATCTTCTGTAATTTTTTTTAATCACTCAGTGATTACTTGTGTGGTGCTATTTGATTCATTGGCCATCAGTACCTGATTAAGATTCTGTGCTTAGGCCATCATTACTTTTCAACAGGCCACCCATATGGTGTTAGTGTTGAGCCAGTGCAAATCCCTCAGCTTAGCACTGTATATTCTGTTAAAGAAGCCTACGTGAAATGCTGACATTAGCATATGTTCTCCTCTTATTCTGTTGACCTTTATCCATGGCATTACACTAACACTGGATCTTTGGAGTTGGTCCAGTAAGAAATTGGGTTGAAATGATAAAATTAGCCATCTGTCTATTAAAAACTTTACTGAGCCAGCAAGTTGGAATAAATGAGCACAATGATGCAATGAAATGTGACTATCTGATACAAGGTTTACTTTGGGGTTGATTTTCTGAGTTGTTTTTCTCTCAACTATAAATGGAGTTTCTTTCCATAAGTCTTTCATTGTTATCTCTTATAAAAGTACATGGATGGCTGATATGAATCTTTGTGTTTAAATTTATTAGGTATTATTTTTTTATTTCTGTTTATTATTCCCACTTGATAGTCTGGAAATATCTTTCTGATCATTAATAACAAAAGTACTTTTAAAAATAAAATTAACTATATGAACTTGATACTGCTGATATTTTTCCTGTTTTCCTTTCAGTCTGGTTTCCTTTTCAGTCTAGTTACTGTGATTTTGATTTTAGAAGTACTGATTAAATATTTAGCTTAAAACATGATTGGAATAGTAATAATTAGTTGTTCAAGAGCTACAATTCCCAAGAGTTTGAATATTTTCCCTCTTTGCTTGCAAAGTCTCTGGTAAAAATAGAAACCGCAGTAGCTTGGGCTATAAAGGGCCTAGTAGAACATTTTTGAAAAATAATTAATTTACTAATTAACAAAGTGGTGTTTGTTTATTTACAGTACATAAAATGTTTCTATCAGGAAAGAGCCTGCTAATACTCTGCCTCTACCCTGCTGTGCCGACAGCAGAACATCTGCAGTTTAATTTAATACATTTACTAAATGAAGTGGGTAAATAAGGGGATGCTAAACAGCTACTTCCCAGCCTCTGATATTTTTGCTTTTCTCTGGAGGTCAGAAGCACTGATGAATGGTTCCTCATCTTCCCCTTTGCCACTGTTCCAAGAGGCTCCCATGTGCCAAGGCTGTTCCAAAGGGTGCCGTGTTCCAATTGTGATTGATGAAATTACATTGGCCCATAATACCCCACTTTATCTGCTCATCTGTCTCTTTAAATGCTCTGTATGTTACTGTCAGGGATTAATTTACTCAGAATATTACTTTATGCCTTTCCAAATGTATATTTTTGAGTAACTCTTGGTTCCTCATCCTGTTCCAAGCTGTATGTAGGTAGATGATAAACCCAGAGTAAGAAAAAGATTTTGATTAATATCATGCCCAAAGGTGGATATTTTATCAAATATGGTAAGTGAAACAGGTGTCTTTCAAATGTTCATCTTTGCCTCATTATTTTCAACCCAAACCCAGTTTGCCAGGTGAATATCAGACATAGCTGTAACAGAAGCACTGAATTGTGTTGTTAAAAGTTCTCTAAGCCACTGCTTCTTGATAGAAAAACTCATTAATTTATGGCTTGAATCACAGACTTATAGAACATTATTCATGAGCTCTAGGACAAAACATAGAGGAGAATGCAGTTTTCCTCCTTTTTAGTCAGGTATCTTACCCAAAATTCCACTCCTATTAAGTGGTCAAATATTTTTCACGGAACAGCTGAAATGTTTATTTATCCAAGGCTGGGCTCTTTCTGTCATACCTTATAATAAACCTGCAATTTATTCTAGAGAAGATTGTTCCTAAACTTTGCCTTTTTTCTTATGAAATTCGTTTCTGTGTCCACAGGTTTTACAGGGTAAACCCCATAATTCCCTCAGAGCAGGTAATGGAGTGGTGGGTACCAGAACGAGACTCATTTAGATGAGCTCCTGATAAATGATTCCTTTGGCCACTGCATGGCTCTCCTGTGTGGATTCAAGGCTAGGATTTGGGAGAAGAGCCCTTGCCTCACATTCTGCTTTCATGTCATGTGGCTGAATCATGGTATCCTGATGTTAATTCCATGTTTTAATGGTAAAATACCTCAAATGGATGCTAAAAATACTGTTCTGTAGCTACTGAACCAATAATATACAGGTTTGCAATAACAGTGATTAAAAAAATAATCTATTGGAATACACAAAAATCTGATTTTGAAAGAGTGAGTTAGCGTGGTAACACCTCCTTCCCCTCCCCCCTATTAAAGAAGGAATTTAGCAGACTTGCAGAAGGGGTCTCTGTTCTTGATAGATGGTGAGCAGGATGAAAGGAAGTACTGTTTCATCAACTAATGCTAATCTATTGAAGTGTCATAAATAGTACTGGAATAATTAAGGATATATTATATAAAAAATATATTGGTTGCTACCAACAGCTCAGGATTAATCCTTGTGTCCCTCCAGAGTTGTGGGGGTTTCACTGTTGAAGAGAAGAGACCACAGCAACACTTTCACAGCTGCTTCTTTGAGATCCCGGCACAAGAACTCACCTTTACATTTAATATCGAAGGACCTCATGAGCAGTTGTGTTCTGGGAGGCCCAGTGAATGAGGTGTCCCACGGGCATGGCCTTGCCCCTGGCTCCCACCACCTGCACCCCTGCCCAGGCACTTTGGGCCCTTGGCACTGAGGAGTGGGTCCATCCAGTCTGCTACCAGGGCAGTTCCCCAGATTGGCTTTTGACATGTGGAGCTTCCCAGAAAATGAACAGCACTGTGAATCAAGTAGAGAGTATGGGAATCTGTTGCTGCAGCATCTGTTTGTCAGAGCAAAAATAAAAAGTTATTTATTTAGCGAAAACTGACGTTTACATATTCATACCAAGGAAACTATTTAATTCAGATCCTGTTGTGTGCGCACACATACCTATATCAAAGATTCTCCAAACATGCATATGCATTCTTTTTTATTTTAAGGGAGTGCATAAAAGTTTTCTAACCATGCTTTGAACTTATTCATAAGATTTTATGTGTCTACCTGGAGTAGATTTGAAATAGCTTTTTATAAAATATGCTGCATTTATAAAATGCTTTTTTGGATGCCTTTTTATTTTTCAGTGTTTTTATCAGCCCCAAGTCTAGATTTCATAGAGCCTGGGGAATTTACAAAGGAGCCAACTTGGAGTAAACTTAAGTCACAGATATTGTAAGTACAATATTCTGTCTGCTGACGCCAAGCCTCACTTTCCTCCTCCACTAATAAAAGCCAGGAAGAGTTGTCTGATCTTTTGCATCAAAGACAGTGTTTATGGAGTGGCCTGTATCGTTATCTTAAAATATACATATAATTCCTGCATTAAAAGCTTCAGTAGAATTATGAATCAACATTTCATACTAAATTGTGCACAGATTTGAGAACTGAAATAATATGTTTCATTCATGAATACTGAGCCTTCAAAATAGGAGCACCCATGAAACAGGCTTCCACTGACTAATGGTATTTACTTGCCTGATTGACCTTTTGTGTCATCATGTGTGTGTCCAGTACTTTAAAAATTTGAATAATAATAGTTCTCCTGTTCACTGACTGTGGGATTTTGGATTCTGATTTAGCTGGGGTCCAGCTCTTTGCATAAACAGCTTGCAGCTCAAGAGTCCTCTGAGGATCAGAGGAGAAATACAGAGCAGAATGCAGGAGAGTTATTCCAGCAGTGTTTTGCAAGGCTTGGGGGTCACTTTACTCCACCTCGGAGTGGAGATCTCAGGGCCAGTTGAGCCTGCTCAGTCTGGGGGGAATTTACTTTATCATGAAGTTCTCAAGAGGGTGGACTGGGGTCCAGGCAAACTGTGCCATGGTTGGAGTCAGCTGCAGCTGAACTCAGAGCCCGCCTGCCCCACGGGAGAGGACTTTGGGAAGAGTCTGCCAGGGAGCACCCAGGCAGCTTCACCCTGAGGAGCAGGGACCTGAGGAGGGGTCTGTCCTGTCTCTATCCACCTTTCATGGGCACTCCCTGTACTGGAGCAGCCCAGGATCAGGATCAGAAGGGACACAAGGAAAGCCTGTGCTGTGAACTCTGGGTTTCAGGTGCTTTCTGTCCATGCAGGTGGTTTTTCTGTGGATGTGTAACATATCAGCTCCAGAACAGTTGGTTTGAACATGATTCTATGGATGAGGGGGGGATAAAAAAGAAATCTAGTTGATTTCAAATATTATTTTTGTTCTTCCATGAGGAACCTTTAAAACACACAGTGCAATGGGCTTTCCTCTCAGGATACTTTAAGCTACAGTAGATATCTGGATGACATCTCTTTGTATTTTTTTCCTGATAAAAAACAATTCACTGAGTACTTTGATTCTTGGCACCTAAAGGTAGTGATGAATTTAGGTTAAATTTGGTGAATGTACTCAAGTAAAAAAGATATCTTGAAATATCAAAATGTTGACTCTGCCTCCCTCCCTCTTTTCTTGTATCTATCCCTGTATTTCCAACCTGCAGAAGTTTTTACTTTTTATAGGTAGTTAAAATGCTCTAAAGACTACATTTAATTTCATACCAAACATTTTTGTTTTGTTCTGTTGTGTTTGTTGTGTTTGTTGGAGATGAAATTTTTTAACGTGAATAGTAAAAAAATCTGACGTGAATCCTAAACTTTTTTTCTTGTTTTGTTTGGTTTTTTGTTTTGGGGTTTTTTGGGGTTTTTTTTTAAGTGTCATGCAGGACAGGAGCAGCTAAAATAATTTAAAATTTATTTATTTGAAACTGTAGATTGAATTGAAGGTGGAATAGAACTAATGTTTTGGAAAGCTTGGTCTTTATTAAATTTGATATTCACAATGTATAAATAAGTTATTTTGAATAGGCCTTAATGTAGATCCTTTATGAAATTATATACTCACTTTTAGTCACAAATATGGTAACTGCTGGAAAAGTTTGGCAGTGATTTCAGACAAACCTTCCAGAAACTTTAATATTTTTGCCAAAGATCTGCAAGATCTCCAGGAGCTTTCTTTAGCCAGAAGGGTGCATCAAGCATCACAGGGCAAATCAATTTAAGATAAACTAATGTTCATGAGAAACAGAAATCTGTCTTTTACATTTCTGTTCATCAAATATCGAACTGGGAATATTTTATGAACAAAGGATAATGGGGAGCAGAGGGATAAATCTAGGAAATACACATTGCTCCCTGAAGTATAGCAAAGTAGCCATCCTTGAGTGTATTTCCCAGCTAACTTCTAGGGTACAGAGTTTTTGGACTGTCAGAATTTATTGAAATGATCCAGTGTGTAATTAACTGTTTCAGTGTGTGAACTGTCTTAGTTCTTTAGTTTTCATCATGGTAAATGCAGTATTTTTCCTTAGAATGATTTTAAAAATATACCTATAGTTAGAGTGGATGACTTTGATCACTAGCTGGTACATATCTAATATAAAAATTCACGAAGTACTTATATTTGCATGCATCTGGTGTTCCTGTTTCATAGCTCATGTTATAGTTTACTTACGTCTGAGTCATTTGCATCAATTAAATTGAATTGGAATATTTTTCTCCTCCTACTTTAGCCCTTCATCTTCAGCTGTCAACATGCATATGCCAGTCAGCAGTGTAGCTGTCAAAGCTGACATCAACATCTGTACTTGTACTTTTCTGGTGTCTGTATCTGTCTTAATTCTGAGTATTTCTTAATGTTTTTCTTGCTGCTGATAAAAGGATTTGCAGAGAATTAAGTTTGTACTATCCCCATCTTTAGAAGCCAGTGGAAATTTCACTTTAGAAACCTGACTTCAGCAGAGTTGCCCATAATTAGGGTGAGATTCTGGAGGGTTATAAGCTTTCAGCAGTTTTTTCCTTGCCATAAAGAAATCCTCCCTTCATTGGGGTTAATAAAAAAGTGTTTATTTCAATTTAACCAGGTATTCCATAATTTCATATTCTCCATAATTCAGATAATACAAAAGCTGTGATATTTCTTCTGACAACATTGGAGAGCATGAGGATAAGCAAAGATTTTCACAGAAATCTTCATAGTAGTGGTGCAACCAGGTTGTTAGAACATTATTGCTCAAAATCTATCCAAGTGATATTCTGTCACTGAAATGAAAATCTTCCTCATTTACTTCAGTGGGTGCAGTATTTGTGTGCATTCCAGATCACTGAATAAAAAATGAAACGTTTCAAATTTATAATTCTTCATGTAGAGATTAGGAGAATGTACAAATTAGGAGAGAAGAGTGGAAGCAACTCAGCAATAAAGCTTTTATAAATAAATAAAAAGCACCTAATTTTCAGAGCAAATGAGAGCGTACGATGAGTGATGTGCTCCTAATGAGTACTGAAAAGCTTCCAGTGTAAATAAACAGATGGTAAAAATACTTAAGTTACAGATTTTTCAAACCACAAATGCCTAAGTCACAGGTCTGTGCTACAGACCTCAAAGAAAAACATTGCATCCAGTTTTTCCAAGGTGTAAACATTTTCTTCCTCTTTGGAGGGAGATAATAAATTGGTACTTGCTTCACACAGGAAGCTTGTGGAGCTTATGGAACAGCTCAGGTTTTGAAACCTGACGTGTGCTCTGGTACAGCAGGTGTTAGTAATGCACAAGAGAGGATGTTTGGTGTGAGGATTTGCCAGAAGAAAGTAACTCCAAATCAAATAACTGCAAAAGCAAGTTGTGTTCACATGAGCTCTGGATTCAGGGTTTATTTTGTTGGCCTTCAGAGATATTTGGTTGGGAGAGAGACATTTGTGTGAAAGGCATCTCACTTTGTGTATTAATCTCTGAGTTACTGCATGGTTTTATTCTAAGGTAGCTCAGAGAAAAGCCAGATATGCTTCAGAAAATAAAGGCAACATCTGGGAGGCATGGATACCTTCTGCTGAATAGTTGGATGTGTATTGTGCCTCAGTGCAAAGAGAATTCCCTGCAGTGCACTCCAGAAGCATTGCTGCTTCCCTTCTCTGATAAGCAGATACTCCACACAGCCTGTTGTCAAGGATTCTGCAGCATCTTTGGCTCCCAGCAGGAAAACTCTGAATTGCTCTTGGTAATTGCTTCAAATCTGCAGCCCTGACAGGTGTTTTTAGGTCTGTCTTGAAGAGATATCAGCTTCCACACACTTCAACTTCCTTGTCTGGAGTGGCTGCAGCTCCAGACACGTCATTGGAATGGGGAGTAATTGTGGTCTCACCCCTTCTCTATCCCCCCACCAATGTCATCTGCCTTAGAGCAGCCTCCTGCTGTGCTACAGGCAGCACTTGGAGCCTTTCTGAGCAGAGCAAACTTGAACTGTGGGTTGGGCCTGAATTTAAAGACTAACTTGGAAGGAGGAGGAGTGGAGACAGGTTGTGAAATCCCTCCTTCAGAGCAATATGACTTATAACAGTGGAACATTCCAAGCCATGAATTTCATTGGAAGTGTATGATTTACACTGCTTATCATTCTGGAATGTTGAATTCCAAGTATTCTCTGTCATTATAGCACAAGTGGTAAGATGTTGTAAGGCTGATTAATAGTAGAATAGAGGTCTAAACCATACTGTTATAAAAGTGAGTAGGATTTGGTGAGAAGTAGGGAAATAATCTGGTAGCATGAATATCCAAAGAGATTTTACCAAAAAAGACAAGAGAGAGGAGGAGAAAAGGCCCTTTCACTGCTCCATTTAGATCAGGTTGTGTCCATGCTAGAACACCAGAACATTTATTCCCAGAAATAATCCCTTGGAACTCAGCAGAGCTCGTAACTGAAGTTTTGTGTAGAGGCTGCTTGCAGCTTCACTGGGCAGCTGCTGGGTAGCTCATGCAGTTTCAGTTTTTTCCTTTCAGCAACTTCTAGATTCTTTATAGATGATTCCCAATAAAATGGGAGAGGAGAAGGAAGGAAGGGCTAATAAGGGTGTTGGGAAGTATAGAAAGGAGACCAAGATAAGAAGTTTTTTCTTATTTTTACTACTTTTATGCAACCCAGAGGATAAAATTAGCAAGACTGGAAACTTTTTCAACTGGTGATGTATCCTTACATTTAAAATATAACTTTTAATCTTCTGTAGCTGTTGAAAGATGTGGCTCTGGCTGGCTCCTTGCTTCTAATCAATGAATAAAGTACAAATACCACCAAGTCTGTCTTTCATCAAGCAAGTGAGAAATCTGTATGGTCACTCTAACACATCTTACCAGAGTGCAGCTGAGATATGCTCTGTGCTTTGGCAAACTGAAGTTTTTTAACTTCTGGAATAGAGCTGATTGAATTGTTGGCTTTTTACAATACAAGTTTTTATGACTTCTAATGTAAAACAGAAGATAAAGGGGAAACAATACAAAAGAATGTATCAATGGCAGAAAATGTTAATCTGATAGTGTACTCTATTTCATAGTTTCAAGAAATATTTCAGACTATTCAAAATGCATTTCCATCAATTTATATTATATTTGAAGAAAGCAGTATTAAAGTCAGGAAAATATCAACTGTAAGTTAGTGCACTTAATATAGACAGCAAATGGACAATAATGTGGATATTTTTTTCTGAAGAATGTAATGTATAGGAATTTATCTCCTAATTTATATCAACTCCATGTCAATCAAATAAGGCTGATCACTTGTTGGAACAGTATATTAAGAGGGAAAATGCACAAACATGAAGATAATAAGCCAGTAAACTAAACTGGTAAAAGGACAATATGTATTTTTCCAGTATGGAAAAATGTAATAAATTTATCTCTTTAGATATTTTTAGAACTACAGCCACAAAAAAGGAGTAAACAACAGCAGTATCAACCACAGCCATGTCTTACATAGATTGGAAGTAGTCTGTTACAACTAAAGCTGAACTGTTTTCCTCAGGAAGTATTCTGTAGAAACAAAAACATACAAGAACAATTTAAAGAAAATATTTGCTCTGGTAAGTAAGTTCATACTCATTGCAAGAACAATTGAGTTATTTAGCTTAATTGGCACAAGTGCACATATAGAAATACAACTATGTCTATCAAAATTTTCAGCAGAAATAGTAGCAGGTGATCAAACCTGGGGGAAAAAATCAGGTCATTTTAGTGTCAAAAAATATTTTCAGCAATAGAAGTACCTAAACAGAAAAATTATTTTCTTATTTGAAGTTAAGGTAACATCTACTTCATATTGAGGTAAATTGCCTCTGTGCAGGAGCCCACTGTGCTCAATGTTAGTCTTTCCATATGTTTCTGTGGGCTTTAATCAGGCCTGAGTTTTCAATTTGTCTGTCTGCATCTGTTTGTCTGTCAGCAACCGGTCCTTTGTAGCTCCTTCTGGGCTCACTTTATAAAGGTTTTACAAATCTAAACTGGAAAGAAAGCATTTGTTTAATGGCAGTTCAGCTCAAAACACAGACTCAGCTGTCATTCTGAACTTCCCCAGCCATTGCAGGGCTCTTTGCTGGGTTAGGGCAGCCAAGACTCCCAGCTTTGATCTACTGTTGCTTTAGCTGGACTGGTCCCAACTTTGGCCAGGACATAAATGGGAAGGAAGCCTCCCAAGGGAACTGCCTGTAAGGCCAGCAAAAATGTCACCATCACATCAGTGAGAATATGTCTTGTTCTTCATGGTTTGTCCCTTTAATATCTTCACTCTGTAAGGTCTCCCAGGCAGTGATTGCTTCTTTGTGTGGGTGTGTGTGAGATTAGAGAGGGTAGACACTGCAGTAATGCAAATAATAGAAATGCAAAATTTAAACTATGCTGTGATATGGATTTGGGGAGTTTAAAAACAACAATGCCAAAAGAATAGCTTTGAATTACTTCTCTAATAATACATCTGTGGTTACATGCAATATAGGCTGAGTAAATGCACATTCTGTTCTCCCTTGCATGAATTTAAGTCTAATGCAAAATTGACAGATCCATTCATGCCTATGAAATTAAATCCAAAAAGGTTAGTATAAGCACTAGGTTTAATGATCACTGCACAGTATAATTAAAAGATGATGTTACTTGGAGATCAGATTTTCTGTATGTATGTTTATTTGGAGTTTTTAATTGAAAATAAACAAAATCANAAAAAAAAAAAAAGTAGAAAAGATGTGTGAAATGTAATGATAATGGTTGACTTCTAAACAGCCAAGGAAATTATAGTCATCTTATGTGTGGGACAGGAACAAACACCTCTTAATTGCACTTCATTATAACGTACCTTTCTCTTCTCAGTTGTATATATTAATTATAAAAATCATGTTCCAGAGACGAAAAGCTGTACAATAGGGGTTTTTTTCTGTTCCCTCCCTCCCTTGTGCTGTCTGCAGCAGGATGGAAGAACAATATCAACTGTCATCCACAGGAAGAGCTTAAGAGCTTTCAAAGACAAATCATAAAAAGAATGAAAGGCTATTATAAAAAAAGGAGGAAAATGCTTTGATTTCACAGATTTGCTACTTATTAATGTTTAAGGTTCTCTCTTCTTCTTAAAAATATCTTCTCATATTGTTTTGTATGTGTTATGTGCAGGTACATCACTTTTTGATGACTATATCACATGACACGTGGATTATGTAGATCATTATTAACCGATGGAGGTTGAGGGGATAAGGCAGGGGAGAGACACTGTAGCAACCCTCCAGGACCTGGAGCACTTCTTCAGGTAAATTGGAGAAAACTTGGAGATTAACTTCGTGACACAAAGGGACACTGTCTTTTGAGGGTTTGGGGTTTTTTTCCATTCCATTTCATAGCAATACCTAGAGACCCTGGAAAGTAAGGACATGATTGTCTCAACCCTTTTGTGGTCACCTGGGACCAAATTTTCCTGTGGGTGCAGATTGCTTTCTTGGTTTGGATTTTCAGTTCTGCTGTTTCCTATATGATTAGCCAGGATGTTTCCTTAAAATGTTCCTTCCTGCCTTCAAAGCTGAGTATTCTCACTGGTTTTGTTGAATCCAGGATCTTCCTTGCTGAGGAAGATTCTGTGACTGCTGGATGTCACCTCCCAGCCTGACTAACCACAGCATGAGATGTGGTGTGCAATACCTGGGCCATAAAGCAGTGAGGAATTATACTGGCATTTATTATCCGTCCTCTTGAAGCTTTTCCCATTTATTCCATTCTTTTCTATTTCCCTCTACCCTTTTCCTGAAACAGGACTCTGTGATGCTGGGTGTCTCGGGTGCTTCCTCAGGCTGATGTTTTGTTTCTCCTGAGCCTGACAGCATCTCCTGCAGCCCCTGAGGATCTTACAGATGCAATGTCTCTGGCAGAGTTAGGCACAACCCATGGCTCTTTGTTGCATGCATGGCCTATTGATAGCAGGTGTAGACCTACCCTTGTATGTAGGGTGTATATAACAGAAATATTTTTGCAGGAAAAAAAAGATCAATGCACTATATTTCATTAGTAGCTATGACTGTCAGGGTTTCCTGAAAGGTTAAGTGCTCACAGAGATACAGGTGCTGAGATTACACTCTGTGGTTTTCTTGATGTGCCTTCCAAACTTTTAAACTGCAGCTCCTTCAGAGAATTAAGACAAGGAAAGAGGTTCCTATCCAAATGGCAGGTTTGTTACTTTGGTGCATTCCTGGGGTGATGCTGGCTTCTGTCAGTTGAACTCTTACTGCTACTGCATTCACATTTCAGCTGTTGCATTTTCAGATAGATGAGGTACCTCCTCCCACAGCTGCCATAGTCTTCACTAGACCTTGTGCTTAGGCTGGTGAGAGGGAAATCCTCAAAGTGTGAGAACTTGAGGCTTATTAAATTTAAAGTGGATATAAAATACATATGAAGGAATAGGTATGGTATGAAATAGGTATGGGTACTATCAATAGGTACTGTTCTCAGAATACAAACTTTTACTTTACTGATTAATTCCTTTATATTTTTCCCCTGCTCCCTGCAAAAAACCCCAACCAGTTATTAGTAAAAATGGTGATAACTATCAAAGGCAGGACTCCTTTTCTTCTCTCACGAATGCAGCTTGAATATTTTTTCAATGGATTGGTCAATTTATTAAAAGATAGAATAAAAAGTAAAAAGGAAAGATCAGTGGAAACTCTCTGCACTTCTCTCTGGTTTCATGTCATTTGTGAAGTAGTTTAACCATTAACATGTATAAAACCACTTAACTACATGAAGAATAATCACATGATACAGTTTTTTTCCTAAGGAAATATTAACTTTAAGCTGGGATAACCAACTTCCAAGAATTCACATTAAAACATAATGAAGTTAATATTAAATAAAAGGCTTGTGTAAGCTTTTATTTTTTACAATATGTGCTGATGTGTCCCTGATTTAATCATGTTTTGTTTATGATTAATGAATGATTCACCTTGAAGATCAAAGTTTGATTCATATCTCATTAAGAATTAGAAGAAATCATCTGTTTAGAAAATAAAAGAAAGCTGCTTTGTGTGTTACCCAGTATTACAAATTTAGCCAAATACTGAGAATTGAACCTGAGAGGACATGGGATGGCTTCAGTTATAAGTGTTATCAGACCTCAGACTGTTCAGGAAATCTGTGTATAAATTGTGATAATTCAAAGCATGAAAAATTATCTTTTTTCTCTACTGTGTTTAGTCATAAATGTTGACTTATGCAGCTGAACTAAAAATTTAAATATGTGGAATTTTTCAATTTATTTTCAGTGTATTTATAAGGCATAATGAAATACAGTCATAAAGAAAACCAGCTAGAACTGTGACCAGGTTTCTTTTGTCAAAAGGAAGTGCACAATTGGGCAAATTTCAGAGTTTATATTTCAGTAGAGGTATAGCCATTTCTGTGACACTTCACCTACATAAAATATTACTAGGTAACAGATCTTAGGAAAGATCTGAAGTAAACTGCAAGAGTAATGGAAGTATCTATGTTTAAATCCATAGCACAAAATTCTTTGTCTCTATGTTATAAGTTTATCAATCTTAACGTGTTGGGTTCTGTCTGATCCCACAATAAGGATGATATTTGAGTGTGAGCAGACAAATTTACAGGAAGCATTATCTATAAAATAACCCTGAAGGTTTTCATGTGCCATTGACCTGAGATCTACAATGTTGTATCTTTTAATTTTTAAAAGAGAAACACAGTCTGAAGATTGTCTGGGGTGGATAGATAATGGTTAATTTGATAGCCTAGCATTCATTGGGGGAAATCTAACAACCTTTTCTGACAAAATGGTTTTATTACAATGATAGACACAGGACCATTCTGCTGTTATCACTGGATGACAGAAAATTGTTTATGTCCTAGAATAATGATAGAACAGAATTATTGTCCAAGTATTAATGCAAAATTCATGGCAAAATTCAACTCTTGACTCATATTTATCTGTAGTCCTCTAATGAAGAGTGAACAGGTTTTGCATGGTAGTTCTGGCCTGTGCTGCATTTAACTTTCTTAAATAATTCTTCTGTGGTAATGAAGCATGAGCTACAGGATGACCAGCTGAAAAACACAGTGCAAAACCGGACTGTGTAAGGTGAGTGGCAGTTTATGCAATAGGTCAAATTATGTCTCTCCAGAGAAAAGTGTTGCTGTTTTCCTGGTGGAAGAAATATTTCTGTCTCCTGTTTTCTTCATTTACTGATAGAAAACAGGACAATTACTTATTTTTAGGTGAAGTCTTGCAAGCAGAAGATTATATAATTCAAGTTGATTCTAGAGACATTAACATATTACAGTAATGTAAAAATGACAGAATATTATAGTTATTTTGCTTTCCTGTGAAATTTTCTTGATTATTTGATGTATAACTTGGCATTATACTCTCCAACTTAGAGAAGTTTGAGAAATTTTGAAAAAATGTCCATTTTCTGGTTCAGTGAGTTCACTGCTGTTCATGTAAACTTCACATGCTTTACTTGCATTTTGCATTTCATAACTCGTTGTTGCATGTTTCATTCAGGCTGGTTCACCTTGATATTGACATCACAGAGTTCAGTGACTTCTGTATGGTTTGCTTCTCCACTTAAAAATAATATAGCTCTGAGAATTGAGTGATCTTTGTCCTGGGGTTTGCTTAATATTGTGGGTTTATGTTTTTTCTATTTGTTCAGAACTATTTGTACTTGGATTATTAATCTATAACTAAATGTTGCCCTCTGTGTTCATCCTGCTGACAATATCTGGAATCAGACCAAAGCTCTTTTCCTTAAAATTGTGCAAAGCATGTTTATTGTCACTTTCTTCTTCACTTATGACCTTTTGGTTTGGTTCACTTATGATTTTTTGGGACAAAAGAGGGAAATATTAGCTCACAGCAGTATTAGTGCCTATGCTAGTTCCATGTTTTTACAGCCAGAAACCTTGGATATCCTGCCTAAACCAAGCCTTAATGGGAATTCTGTCTGTCTCTCTCAATAGCAGGGTATCAAGCAGAGGGTCTGAACTGTCACCTGAATAATTATGGTTTAATAGGAACTTTGGCCAGTCACTGTCTGAACTCACTGAGTAAATACCAACACAGATTCCTAAGGAAACATCCTGTCTCACCAGGAGCTGCTGGGGAAGTGGGCTCAAAGGCACTGTGCCATGTCCAGGTCCCTCAGAGGAGGCACTTGAGTGCAGTCACACAGCCTGGAGCACTTTGCTTTCCAGTGTCTGTGCCAATGGTTTGGCTGGAGGGGGAGAACTTCCCTCAGAGTCATTGCTGGAGTCTAAATTGTGCACAGTCAGGATCACATGTTTGAACCCCTTGAGTAATACAAAATATTTCGGTTTCAAGGGTTGTTTGAAAGTTGGTACCACGTTAACCTAAAAGAAAACAAACCAAGTGTGAGGCCATAAGGAAGCTTTTGTTTGGCGTGAAACTTCAGATCTAGCTGTTGTCTGCTGTTCTGTAAGATTGAACAAATGAAAATGATAAAATTTTGTGTTTATCATAGGTTGATTGGGTTCCTCACCAGCTCCGTGGCATGAGGGCTGCACAGCTTCTCAGCTGGTACTGTCACTGCAACCTGAGCTGTTGGTAAAAGCAGCCTTAAAGGAGACAGTTATAGGATGGACTTTTGTGTACAGGTAGAGATCTAGATGATGAAAAATATGAGATGCTTAATGATCATGTGACAGTTTGATGTTAGTCACTGTGAGTTTTCCTTCTCTTTTTCACTGATAGTGTGTGACAGATGGTATAAAACAGAGCACCTCAGCTCCCTAAAAAATTAACCCAGTTTTGAACATCTGGAAGCACAGAACGTGGAAAAAATANGGGGGGGGGGGGGCACACATCCTTGTAAGTCTGCTTCATTGGCTGCAAGTGTGCCATGCTGTTGGTAAGATTTTTAACTTGGGCAAAATTTCACCTGCCATCTTTTTCTGAGTAATCTATATTGTTTAATCTTTAAAGGCATTACATTGAAAGGAAGTGAGGAACTTCTGATGCTGCAGTTCAGATACCCATCTTAGAAATTAAATATATATAAGCATTAATCTATGCCAATGTAAATGTGGAAGGTTCTCTATGGGTGGAGATTCTTCTTATTCTTTTTCTTGACTCTTGTCATTGTGCAAGACTGCGGACCAATTCTGTTTGGGAAAATCTGTCTGTCCATGGATTTATCTTCAAGTGTATAAGTAATAAATTTTAAAAGCATCTTTCCATTCACATTCTCTCACAAATTTGAGGAAAATGAAAAAAATTTACTTGATCACATTAAAGTTTATGAAGTTGGAGACTTCCGTCATTCTAAGTTACCAAGAAAATAACTGGAAGTATGGGAGTTTGATGACTGTATCAAAACCTTCCTAATCATTACTGGCATCTTTTAAAGAATGGATTCCTTCTAGATGGTGGGTGCAGCACCACCAATATGCAAAAGAACAAGAAATTAAAATTCCAGAGTTTCTCTTTCTCTCCTCTTTCATACTTGCATAGTGTATAAATAAGGTTTGATTCTGAAACTCACTGAAGACAGAGTTCAGCAGTTTTTAAGAACCCTGTATTTGAAGTCTGGCAAAATGTATATTTACATTTATATTCACCAGAGTGTACACACCACGTCAAATCCCTCAGTCTTACAAAACATTATATGAATGGTAATTTTTATCTCAAAAACAGAATAAGAAATTTTTCCAAAAATGTTGCTAGGCAGGGGTGAACAAGTGTGTGAAAAGAGAGGAAGCTTTAGTACTTTTACAATAAAATTTTCAATGAAAGTTTAAAAATTGGATCAGAGAGTTAAAGAGAATCTCATTATTTTGATCAACTTATGACATATTTATAAATTAATGGCATGCATAAATAAGTGGTAGACAGGACCCAAAAGCAAGAGGGCTATTTTATATGGTGATTATATATTTATGCTGACCTGGACCAAGTAAATTTTCATCTATTTAAAGTTCTAGTAACTATTTTGTCCTGTTCTTGAGGCAAATGCAGCCTAACTCTTCTAAAAGAAATACACCAGATTTGAGATACATAAATATAATTCAGAACCTGGCTCATTGTGTAATAATACAATAACAAGCAAGAAGACGAATGAATATGCAGCAAAAATATTACCAAAGCCCTTATTTTTGCAAACAGAAGTAGTTGCTTTAAATTGCACTGAAAATAGGACTGCAGAAACCTTTTGAGTTCACTTAGTTTCCCTGAAAGAGTTAATTTCTAATTATTTTATCAGCAATGCAACAAGCTCATATAAATGTAAGCTTGTACTGCTTCATGGCTGAGGCCTTCGTGACGTGCTCAGAGCCCTTTAGTTCTGCTGTTGTTCCTGTGTAAGAATCAATACCACAGGCAGCAATTATGTGGTGTTGTTTTTTGGCTAAAATTCCCACACATCTGGGATAAACAGATATTCTATTCGAACTTCCTCTGTTAACTCCACCAGTTTCCATGGAATGACTCTCTATATGCTTGTTAAGTAAATGATTGTTATAAGACTATGGAGACATGGTCGATCAAATTAACCCCTTTTGTCCAGCCTCCAAAATGGTTCCCTTCATTTGCCTAAATTCAGCTGCTTTGGGGAATTTTTTCAAGCTTGAAGGACTCTCTGGATTCATCACATTAGCAAACTGTAACCTGAGAAGAGGGTCTTTGGAACAGCAGGACTTCTTTGGCCCCCAATTGTTTTGCTAATCAAGATTATTGCCACTATTGAGATGTGGAAAGATAGCCTAGCTGACAAAATTTGTCAGCTTCCCATGAAATAGTTCTGTCAGTTTAGTCAGGGTGCCGGCTAATATTAACATATAAATGAAGTCTCTCCCCCTCACCCCTTAATAGATGCAGAGAAAATATAAACACACACACAAAAAACCCCTCTGTGCTTAAATCAAACAAGCTTCTTTTCTCAGCTCTAGCCCATGTCCCTGGAAATCCTGTGAGTAGTGGAGCTAAAGGGAGGGGGGAGGGAAGCAGAATTTGCACAAAACTACTTTTAGGCCATAAAGAAGCAAAGCCCCGCTCCCTGCTGATAGCAACAGGAGATTGATTACGCCTGCAAAAGTACAAATGGTTGCCTGAATGCAAGTGGCAGACCTCCAAAGCAGTGTGCTCTATGTGCTGGTTTTACATTTTATAGCGGAGGACTTGGATACAAAGTGGAAAAGTGGAACCGGGGGTATGAAGGCGTTATCTCTGCCCGGAGGTCACAGCTGGGAGCTGTCCCCGCGGGTCTCAGCCCGGCCCGGGCAGGCGGCGGCGGAGCGCGGTCCCCGCGCTGCCATCGGCCCCAAACCCAACCCCTCAGCACCTGTTTTGTGCCTTTCACTCTGTTTTCTCATAATCAGAATACATATTGTATTTTCCAGCTGACCTACGAGGTGATATAGTCTAATGCTCTTTCACCCACTTACACAAATTTTGCATTGCTTTGTCAAAGGCAAATGCCTTGCATCATCCTGGCGGCAGCTCTTTCAAACCCCAGCTGTAGCAAGATCATAAAAAAGTAATTCAAACTTACACTCATTTTAATTGTAAATGCGTCTACTGAAAGTTCTCTCAATCTTTAGCCTGATTTAAATATAAATTAATTAATATCTTCTGATATTTGTAATCTGCAAGTCAGCAATATTGGCCTTTTGGTACTAAATTAGGCCTTGAATGGCATCTCTGCAGCAGCTTTGTGTAGTTAGTGTAGGCATCGGAGATGACTCTTCTAGCAAGTTCAATAGGCTTTGCAAAGCATAGCTTTAAATAGAAGAAATCCTTCAATCATGATTTGTTCATGCTTTATGAGAAACAATCAGATTATTCCTTTGTGCTGGACTGTGACAATACTCTAAAGCATGAATGAAAACTGGAATATATGTTCCCCCAGTGGATTACATCAGCCTCCTTGATCATTGGGCTAACATGAAAAATAGATTTAATGTGTGAAATATCTGTCCCTGAAGAGAATATTAAGAGAATTACTTGGGAGCAGTTTGTGAGAACTTTAGAAGTAATGAGTTAATGAGAAAGCACAGCATTTGTTAAGAACTTCAAGGCAGATCATTCCTAAAGAGTTCCAGGCAAGTGGTTAAGCACCCTTTTTCATGATTTCAGAAGATGTCATTCTGAGTTGATTTCAACTTCTCCAAAGTAAAATATTGTATAAAATATTGCATTAGTTACCCACAATGTGGAGCTAAAGAAGCATAATCTAAAGAGTTCCACTGGTACATCTTGCCCTGAGTTAATGCAGTTCGTTCTCCTACCTTTGATCTGAACCTTCTGAAAAAAATAACTGAGAAGCACAATATTAAGCTTTGTTGGCAATGAGTAAGGGTTCATAATAATCATAATAAAACAAGAAATCTTCAAGTTAAAGTCATAGTCTGCTTAAAAGTTCTGATCTCAGAATCTTTGTGGATTTCCTGGATTTCACTCCTAGCTCAGCAAAGTTTGCCTATGTTGAAAGCTGCTCCCTCCTGTGACCTGACTCCTCTGCTGAAGAGTGTGAGATGGGGGAAGGCTGAGGGGTATCTTATTACCCATCCTGCTGTGTGTGGATGCTTTTATACATTAAAAAGGAGCAGTCTTCATCCCAGGAGAGTTTACAGTCTGGAACAGCTTTTGATTATCTATTACAATATCAGTTCATCAAAACATATATATTCTAAACTAAATTCATCCAGCTCTAGAACCTCCTGCAGCCTGGCTTCTGTTACAAGCATCAAGTCTAAAACTTCATAGATGCCTTTAAATAGTTAAAGGAGTAATACTGGCAGAAAGAAGTCAGTCTTCTGCTGAACAGCTGTCTTTCAGGCCAGTGCTATCCAGAACTCATGTAAAGTTTCCAGGAGTCAGCAAGACACGCTTGGCCATATGCTTTGAAATCTCACTTTACTGTGGATGACAGTTTCTCGTGTTTGTTTCCAGTCACACTCCTTCATTTTGCACCTGCACGACTTGTCAGGTGTTTAGTTCCTCTAAGCAAAAGAAGTCCAGCCCAAAGGCCAGAGTGTGGAGCTTTCCTCCACTGCAGCAAATGCCCAGCTTGTGAACTTGCCTTGGAAAGGGAGTGGGGTGCTGCTCATAATGGAGCCCTTCATACCTCGAGAACAGCTGCCTCACACTCCAGTGCACACGAACAAAACACCTGCTTAAACCAGAAAAACCAGTAAGCAGTGAGACTGGATATGTGGTGGATGGTGTTCAGACTTTCTCTTTTATCACTTTTGAAATGTTATAACATATCTTTCAGCATTTTCGTAATTTTGAAAAATTGTGCAGTTTTGTTTATAGGACTATTTTCTTCTTCTCTTTTTGGGGGATATTATAAACTACTGCTAATATTTTGCTTGTTGTCATAAGTAGAGACAAACCTCCTTAAGGCTGGTTTGGGCAAGCATCCTGCAAGTCTGGCTACCCAGCTTTTAGACTTACTTAGAACTGTATCACTTTAACTTGAATACAGGCAGCCTTTCATTCTTACCTATCCTTTTATGAGATATGGGACAGGTGCTGAATTCTGCTTAATTTGGTATTTTTCTCTTGCATGTTGAAGATATATGGGTGTATTTCTTTCACACAGTAACAGAGTTTCATCAGTCCTATTGAAGTGGAACTTCGAGGGTGCATCAAGGATCTTTGTAAGGCAAAATAGCATTTTGACATTCTAGTTTTCAATGTATCATGGATCTTCAGAAATGGCAGAAAGATAAGTAACCCCACTGAAAATAACTATATAAAACTGATTAAAAGATGATGAATTTATATCTGAAGATCTCCAATAAAATTCTGTAACTTCTCACTTTCTATTTCGCTCAGATTCATTCCCATTTCTGACAGATTTCCCTTGGTTTCAGCAGAAGTGCCCATCAATGCAGGGAAGCTTTCCATAATGGCTGTTGTCATATGGCAGCTGTTATCATTTGCACTTTGTTATACAAATTTATCATCTCCATCAGTTCATAATAAGCCTGACTGTTACCATAAAACCCTACAATGCCAGCAACAATAATTGTCATTCTACTTCGATGTTGTAGAAAAGAGATTAAGGATTTAATGTTTAAATTTTAAATTAAATATTCTCTCACCATTATGGGTGGTCTCCTTCTGAAACCTTGGTAGGACAGTATAGTTACACTGCCCAATGCTACTGCCTGAACGAAGCATTAAAAAAAATAGATTTATCCTCAGTGCTGTCAGCTTTAAATGTTCTAAGTTGAATATGCACTTAGTGAATACATTAATCAAAATAAATTTTAACTTCTCTTTTTTATTTTTAGTTTTGCCCTAAATTTTATTGGACTGACTAACTCTAAGTAATAAGCATAACTATTTCATTTAACCAAGGGAAATGAGTGGGAACAAGTTCCCACTGACAATGGCTCTCTGCTGGAACCCAGAGAAGCAAATGCAAGCAATGCAGTAAGGAAGATCAAACTTGTTACACTGCTGATATTCTAAGAGTTTGAACTCGGACTCCCTGCTGACCTCAATTTTACAATGATAATCATTTCCTAAAATGTCTTCATTTTGTAAATGAAGCTGTACCTCCCTCTGAAGCAGGGGTTTGCAAAGATTAAATCATTTACATTTCAAAGTGTTCATTTTTTTGCCAGTGTGAGAAATACTCAAGCAGGAAAATGAGTGCTCCTTTTAATTTTTGAAAGCTGGGAGAGCATTCATAGTGAAAATAATCAGAGCCTATTACAGCAGCCTTGTTTGCCTATTCCCACTTCAAAAGGATGAGCCTATCTTTTCCCCGCCCAGCAGTGAATGACCACTTACATGAGTGATGGCTTATTAATACCATGACTCAGCCTCTTCTCGATAAGGAGAACAATGAGGGGTCAAAGCTTGAGCATCCCTTACAGGAATTAATGAGAACATGTTGCTGGTAATTTGGTCTTTGGGAGATTACATTTAAATTAAAAGGTTCTTGTGTCAGGCTTAATGGTGAGACTGGTGTTGTCACTATTTGAAATGCAGAGACTGCATTTTTGTCCTTTCTACCTGTATAATTTCATTGACTTTATCAAAGTTGCCTTCGGGGTTGGATTCCATTTAAAGAAAAGAATCAGAGAAACTGGCAAAACAAAACCTGAAGGAAGTCCTCCAAAAGTAACCCCCAAAAACTGCACATTTATTTGGGCAAAGTGTTGTTTTCAGAGTTAGGATGTATAATTACAAAAACAATTAAATGCACATATTTGTGATATGTTGCATTAACATTTCTGCATAGGACCTGGAGCTAATTCATTGCCAAGGAATGTTTACACTGAAGTTGTGTCAAAAACAATTTACCAGGCAGTGTTTGTGCAGATGTGGGAGCCTTTTCTTTGGTTTCTCATTCTTCTTTCTGTTAAAGACCTAGCATTTGGAATGTATGGTTTTATTTTTAACTTTTATTTTTACATTTTATTATTGAAACTGTTGTTGTCACTTTATAACAAAGGCATGAAACACAATGGTGGGATCAAAGTTGTTTAGATGAGTTATATTGCTTATATTTTTGTGGGTGTTATCCAACCTACAGCTTTTCTATTATCTTTTTCTTGCAGTTATACAAATATTGCATTTAGCATCTTTTCTGACCTGTAACTAATGCAAAGATGGATTCTAGGTAGGATTACAAATATAAACCTGCATTCATTGTGCTAATTAGTGCATTGTCTGCTAACTAATGCGCATTGCATTTTCAAGGAACTTTGAAAAGGTGAGAATCAACTATTTATAAACATTTCAGACATAATTCCAGGGGAAAGTAACAATTCAGCTGTTGTTCTCATTGTGCAGTTGTATTAAAATGTAGAAAAGATGACATATTATTATAAAAATAGATAAATTATAAGCATGAGAATTTTTATGGTCTTGATATGGTTTGGTTTTTTTCTGATGTATCTAGAAGTCATGTAATAATTTTCCTCTTTTTATCTTCTGTCAGGATGATATTACTATATTTGATGGAGAACTCCTACAAATCTTAAAAGATGTAAAACTGATACCATGTTGTAAGAAAAGCAAATATGATTGTTCTGAGATTAGTTGAAAAACTTATGAAGTATTAATGGAAAAATATTCGTTTACAATACCAATTCACAGATAAGATTCTTGTTCCATGCAAAAAATATTTAGATTTGGACTGGAAAATAAAAGAACAGTTCCTAGTGCAAGTATACAAAATGTTGAATAATGTCAAAAGGAGCCCTCAGGCTCCTTTTTTCAACTTTTATCCAGCATTTTTTCAACTAATGTGTGAAATAAAATGTAATTTTGAGCAATAGCATCACTACATTAGGAATTCAGAAGGTGGAGGGAGGCTAAGTCCTTATTGTAGTACAATGATAACAAATGACACAAAGGGAAAGACAGGGGACTCCTTCCCTTGTCTTTAAATATGGCTAAAATAGCATTAAATATGTGTACCACAAACGATATCTTTCTGTATCTTGTTTCCCCATTTTTCATTAAAACAGAGTTTCTGGGTAGCTGAGATGGTTTCTGTTTCACCAGGCTGAGAAGATCCCTTGATTTTGTGGTCAGCCTTTGCTGACATCTGTGGGATGGCCAAAATGCACTCGTTGAGTGCTTACAAGGATTGTGCAACTCACTCCTCATGGGATATCTACTCCTTCTAGGCTCTTAAGGAATCAGAAGCCTTCCAGATCCATTATCAGTATCCTTGCTGGGGCCCCAGTCATGGTTTTTTCCTTTATTTAGCCAGTTAACCATTGATTACTCTGAGCCTACTCATGATGCAGTAGGCTTGTACATATTGCTCTTGCCAGAGGCAGTGAAACTCGTCCTGTTTGGAAATATAGGATGTGACTACTCCTTAATCAGGAGAATATTTCATGACTTGGAGCCTTAAACAGCCTCTCTTTGGTATGCAATAACTTCTGAAAAGAATGTGATGCAGAGCAATAAGGAAGAGTTGTAAAGAGAGGGGGTGACTGGGGAGCCCAGTTTAGTTGGTGCCAAGGAGAGGGGCTGGCAGCCCCCAGCACTGGGCACTGGCAAGCTGGAGCTGCCTGGAGCTGCTGCCAGCCAGAGCCTCCCTGGGGGTGGCTGGCTTGATGCAGGGGACTCTTTTTTTGTGACTAGTGACTGACTTATTGTTCCTGAGAAAAGTGGCAACAAGCCAAGTAAAAGCCCTTTTTGTCCTTTACTCCCAACAGGGGACTTGGTGGTGGTTTGTCATGTGTCTGGGCATAATCCAGGCAAAGTCCCCATATGCAATTAAAATAGATTTTGCTACTGTATGTGTTTCTTAGGAAGTGGCACTCCAAGTTACGGGTACTGCTCATTCTTTTATTTAATGTTTTTGTCTGATTTCAATTCTTAATCTTCTTGGGGATTGTTTTTGTCTTTTAATCAATACTCATTTTTCAATATCAGCACTCCTTTAAATAATTCCGGTAGTGTGCATATTACATAAAAGAGATAAGATTTATAAATAGTAATGTCTATGAGTAGCCATCTCTCCTTAATGTAAATTTCAATATATGTTCAGAAATCTCCAAACAATAGGTTTACCATTTAATAAAAGCATTGTAGCACATACTTAAATCTCACAAATAAATTATATCCCTTTTGAGCTGTCATCAAAATCATCTGTCATCATTGGTTCTTATGTCCTTGTATGTCCTGTAGTTAGACTTTTATTTGTAATTTTAAAAATTATTATTATTCACTTTTAACATAATTGAATTTAACAGACCTAATGCTACTAGAAAATCAATCTTAGTTGTTTTTATAGCTGCTGTGCGGTTTTGTGCCATTTTCCACAATTTGAATACTGTGGACTGTGGTTATCTTAGATGATCATGATAGATACATGGCAGGCAGAGTCTCACAATTATTCACATTGAGCAGTAGTTCTCCAGTAGATTATTTCTATGAAATTCAGTGGAACATTACGGGAAACAAGGGCTGTGCAATGCACTTTAGCTACCTTTTCTTATGACAAATCTATGTTTTGTAAGGCAATATTAAAAACCCTTTGATAAAAAAAAAAGTCTTTTGACAGAAAATATCACCTCATTAAAACAAAAAGGTTCATATAACACTTTGAGTTCTAAAAATTGAACTTTTCTAGCAAAAAAGACTCCCTGCATCCAAATTACAGTGACTGGTCTAAGGGATCTGCCTCTGTACTTGAATATGAAATATTGAGATTATGCCCACCTATGTGAAGGCACATTTTGAATTTCAGCTCCAGTAAATATCTCTACAGTACTGTAGAAATATTTCTGCAATAATTTGATGCTATCTCTGCAGAATTGTAGAAATTCCATACTAAAAGCTTAATGGGAGTAGTTGAGACAATAGATACAGAAGGTGTCTAGGAGAGGGTCAGAATATTCACAGAGAATCTGCAAGGTAGGATGATGCTGCCACATCTGTATGACTGATTAGGCCATATCAGATGCCTATCTTTTCATTAAAACTTTAAATCATTCCTTTTTTTCTTGTGCAGGTATAAGGGCAGAATTACTTGGATGTGAGACTCAGTGGATAAGAGGAAAGTGGCACTCAATCCTGCCTTTTAAAGAGTATCCTAATTGTAAGTATCTTCAATACTTGTTTATTTCTTGTAATTTTAATAGATCAAGTAGCCTTATCTTGCTGTGTAATACCATTACTATGCACCTGATACAGGTTGTTGCAATAGGTATCACTGGATCTTACCCAGATTGCTTAACAAAACACTTTCATTAATGAAGCAGTGCTGGCCATCACTAAGTCAATTGTATTCATATTTTAATTATTGTAGCTCTCAAATTCTTCATGTTTATTCAGGGTTGGCTCTTTCCTGATGGTATTGGAAGTAGCATAGTTCCCAAAGGCATGTCTTAGCATTTCTCTTATGAGTAACTCTGAAACACTCAAATACTTTCTGTTTATTTAGATTTTGTGTCTCGCAGGTCAGGACTCCTCTACTGAAATATTTAACAGGAAAACATCTGGGAGTGGTTTATTAGTGAAATATGTATAGTCTAGAAGGTAGTGCACTCTTGCCAGATTCAGTGGGAACCCCAGTCTGACCTGGGGCTCTGTAAAAGTTTCCCCATGAAGTGCTCTGAGAGCAAGGCCCAGCACAAAGTGGAATAATTTAGGCCCACTTGCCTATGTAAAATTACTACATAAATGATTATATTTCTCTTGATACAAAGAGAAATGCAACTTACTCTCAGTTGTCATCTGACAGTGAACCACCTTCTGGAACACACATCTGGTTTGATTGTGGGACACTTAGTCCAGGTGGAATTTCTCCAACTTGCTGGAGTTAAATTGTTGCCAGGCTTGTGTCCTGTATATAAATAGAGGAGAGAAATATACTGCTGAAGACTTGATTCTCTAAAATTTATTTTTATTTTTAAACAAATGGCATTTCTGAGAAATTGGGTAAAATGTTTCAAGATAAAAGAATGTTTGAGAAATTGAGTGAAATGTTTCAAGATAAAAGAATGTTAAATATAGCTAGAAATAAGAGAGCCATATGTTGAAAGTACATCAGCTTTGAAACCATGCACTTAGCCCTGGGACTCAACAAGATTTCACATTTTAAATAAAAAGTTTGACTTCCTGAAAAGATAAAGTTCATTCATCTCGAGGGTAGTCTAGAAAAAATAGGGAAACATGATCCATGGAGAAGCCCTTCACTAAGATAAGTATCTTTGACATGTTAAAAAAATATATATAATATGTAAAAATAAGATGGGCTATATCCATTCCTAAAAAACCTGTTGTTATACTTGTACATCAAAGTAAGAGTAGGGCTATTTTCTGAGTAGTTTTTTTGGCTAACAAGTACATTACCTTACAAAACGATTGCCAGAAACATAAAATCTTTGTTCAATGGGAAAGAAATGCACCATTTTAGCACTCCTATTTGAAATGTTATGCAGAACACAGGCTATTCTAAGTTCAATGCAAGAGTTGCATAAATATACTATTAGAAGTTTGGTCCACTAGAAGAAATTTATCTGGTTGGTTCTGAATCATATTGATAAATGTCAACCTTTGTGCTTAACACAATATACACATGTTTGTGCAACCATCATCTCTGTTCCATTGAATTGATTTTATTTCTTGCACAAACCGAGATTTCATCCTGGAAAATGTTTTCCAGTAACACGAGGACAGATCAGGAAATGTGTAAAATGGATCAGTGCCCAAAAGACTAAGTTATACGTCAATTCTTGGAAAAACATGAGGGCACGTTGTCTTAAAAAGAAAGGCATAAATTGCAGAACATTGAGTTCATTTGGACTTGCATAATGAGCTCCACCACCGCTACAATTCCTCAGTAGGTCACTCACTGCAACATGGAGGGTCTGTTTTGAAGGCAGCTACCTAACCATGCACACGATGGGGGCCACTGGGTGCCAATGGAGCTGTCAGCTTCCCCAGGGCTTCTGCTGGTTCTCACAGAGGGCTCCATGAGTGGTCTCAGTGTGGCAGCACAAGAGGGTGCTCCATTTCAATAGGCGCTCAAGTTCTTGCCATTTTGCACTGCATTTGAAAATGCTTTCCAGGCTGAAGTCTCACAGGTGTGGTTGGCTGTGCCCAAACTCCAGAGCAGGTGCCCCTGGAGGGCCTGGTCCATGGCCCCTCCACAGCTCTGCCCACTCAAAGGCCGCTCTCTTCGAGGGCACTGCCGGTGTGTGTGCAGCCTCCTCTGACCCTGAGCAATGCCTTTGCTGTCCGACTCTTCAGCTGTACCCAATAAAACCTGTTCAGTTTATACTCCTTTTTTCAAGCAAGCCCACAGCAGAGCTGTTGACATGCTGACAGTGCCTGCACACAAACTAGCCTGAAGTCCTTTTAGAAATCAGGTTTAGCTTTCCCCATTTGTACTCCATAAACCCCAGTAAAATTGCTGTCCCAGTGGAGAAACAGCTCGTGGAGCCATTGGTGACCACCTCTTGAGAAACAAGAAAAATTTAAGGAATTGAGGGTACAACAGTCTTCAGTAAGACCTGCCCACCCATTTAGTGTCATAAATGCCTTTTGGAACAGTGTCATGTTCACTTTAGACCTTAAGAGAATCAAACACACCTTTGATTGTCTCATTAAGAGAAAAAAGTAATATTTTTCAGTAATATCCAAGGCATTTGTTTCAAACTGTTAGAGAATCACTGTTTAAATAAATGCAATGTGTTTATATGACGAATGCTTTCTCTAGATCCTCAACCCTACCTTCTGATGATTGAGTCTAACCCTCTTTAACTACTTTGACAAGATTATTGCCTGAAGTAACTTTTTAAATTAGCATTCTTGTTTGTTTACGTCTAGAGATTGAAGGGGGAAATAACTAAAAGCTTTGGAACAACTATTGAGTCTGCACTTGCTCTAAGCTGGAAGAAAATAATTTTTAGTGTATGTTTGAAATTATATAACACATTTCAGATGTTGGTTCAAATTACTGTTAAAATGACATTCAAATCTGGGAGTGTTTCTTGCTGGTTTTATCCTTTTAAAAATTTCCACTGTGCTTTTTTTCATCTTTAATTAAATTTCAATTCATTTTATAAAAGTAATTAAAGTATTTACAGCAAGAAATTCTATCCATTTGCAAAACAGCAATAAATTGTAACATTTTCACAAACAAACAAACTCTTTAGAAGCCTTGCAAAGTCTTTATCCTGCATTTGTAAGGCATTGAAGGGTAGATTATCAGCTGGTATAAGTCACTGTCACTCACTGGAGTCAGAATAGTAATTCTGATTCACGACAGTTTAGAATTTGGCCAATAATGTAATTAATATAATCAAAACCATGTACAGACACCAGAATAAACAATACCAAACTGTAAGGCAAGTAACCTATCTTACAATGAAAATAAAATAAATGTCCCAGGCTTCTTAAATCACTGTTTCATTACATAGCTTTGCTTTCTATCATCTTTGATCTCCTTCATTTCATTAGAGCAAACTTCTTGTTAGAGGCATGACTGTCTTCCTGTGAAACTGATCTCACATTCAGCACTGATATCTAGTGACTTGTTCCAGCTTCGTCTTTAGTCTTTTTATACAGCACTTAAAAAAAAAGTAAACACAAATTATTACATCATCAGTAGAGGAACATATGGCACATCCAAAAGTGAGTACACAATAAATATGTTTCTAATAAATACTTTGGTGCTGAGTAAATTACAGAAGAGAGCAGACTATAAACCACCATTCTGCTATTAATGCCTTTTCTTAGCATGGTAGCAGTTATTACATTAGTTTAATCATAGCCAAGCAGTTGAGGTGCAGTAGCACTGCTTATTACACCAGCCATTATCATCTCACTGTTACCTTGGGCTTTCCTCATCTGTTTTGTATTCACTGTATCACTCAGATGCATGGCTTGCAAGCTTTCTTATGTTGTATTAAAACTGGGTGTATTTTCATGTCACAACTGGGCCTTGATATATGATTATGGCCTTCAAGTTTTTTCAAGAATAAATACTGATTACAATAATTTCAGGGCAATGGGAAAAAAAATCATTTAGCCTCAGGATAGAACATTCTGTAAAAATTTTACCTTGTTTAGCTTGCATTGATTCACAGCTGTGTAGAGAAATAGAATGGAGAAAGCTTAGAAGAGCATGGCTACTACATACCAATTTTAGCAATTGTTGTACCCAAAGTAAATTCTACAATGTTATGCTCATGAAGTGATGCCAGTTTATTTGTGTTGTTTGTGAATTCTGAGTATCAAGACAAATTAGGACATTTTCAGTGGGCTCCCTTTTGTGTAATAAAAGTAATGGAAGACCTGCATTTTGACAAACTCTGTATTTAGGAGCAGATTCTTATACATGGAGTCTGGACAAATGAGGCTTCTGCAAATACACTGTCCTATTACAGCTTTCTAAGTAAAGATCATCTGCAGGAAACAGTAAATTTAAAACAGTGATGACAATATTAAAACTTCCCAGGGGAAAAGGAGAGCATTGGAGATAAGGATGCAAATATCCTAATAGAAGGAATAGCACTCAATGCTTATGGTGACTCGAAGGCATTGTGCAACTATTCACAGTGGGCTGTAGATGAGAATATGAAAAAGATGAGTGTTCTAACATCAAGGGGTATGAATGACAAACAGATGCTAAACAGACAAATGAGCTATGGCTGAAGGAGGCCAGTGCTGTTGTGTGCTGAAGGAAGAGAGAGGAGAGGAAGAGGTGGATAAAAAAAAATATAGCCCCAGAGAAAGCTGAAAACCATGCTGAGAAGTAGTCTGGAGAAGATCACAGGAAACAGCTTATGGAATTAAAAACATTTGGGAAATTACAGCACTTAGGAGGAATTAAATATAAGAAAGTAATGGTCATCCATGAAAATAGAAACTTCAAAAAGGAAGGGACTGCAGCACAGAACCTGGAGGAGAAGAGCTAGAAAATCAGTAGATATGATCTCAGCATGAATAAAGAGAGTCATGCTAAGGACTCTGTGCAGCATATCAGTCTCTAGAAAGACCTTTCATGAGCAGTTAACAAGAGACTTTGGCAAGAGAGAGCAAGGAAATGTCTGAGAGACAGGAATATCTGACTGAACTGATGGTCTTACATCAGTCCCATCACAACTGGGAAGAATGTGTATAAGATATAAATAGCATCTTAATTAATTTCAAGTGGGTATAACTTGTTTTTCACTGATACTTCTTATTGTTAATTTGTTAAAGATGCCGAGATGATATAGATAAATACAAGCACAATTTACAAAGTAATGTAAATTTACATTTACAGTAAAGTAAAGAAAGGGACGTACTAAAATTGTGAAAATGTATTTCTTATTTTCCTGATGAATTAACCGTATTGAAAGTATTATTTTCAGATTCAGTGACCTGTGCAAGCCAGTGGAAACATTTGTCTTGTGTTCAGATTTAAGAAGTGGACCCAAGCATAGATAAGAAAATGAGTTCATAATGAGAGCAGATGCTACAGAGACAAAAGATATCTAAAAATCATATATGGCTTAATCCCATAGCCATTTTCTGTGCATTTGGAGCCTAGCTTTGAAAAGTGTTTAACAATTACTCTGCTCAGCAGTGCAACGTGTGTCTGATGCAGAAGCTGCAGAGTTAATGCTGACCTCCCTGCATGTGGCAGTCAGGGGTCTTTGCCTGTGTGTTGCCAAACCATTCCTGTGCCAAACATGACATGAAGTTTCATGGGAAACCAAGTTTCACCTCATTTCCTTTGTGCCAAAACCCCTAAGGCACAGACCATTGGAATTAAGTACCAGACAGTCATTGAATTGGACAGGGATTAGGCAGCTTGGTATCTTTGTACCCAAGTGCTTATTTATCTCACTTGTTACTTTGTTAAAAGTTCTGTGAGGCAATCTCAAAGTTCCTTAGGCTAATGTAGTGTAACCTCAGTAGAAGACCATTTTTCCTTTGAAAATTATGCAGAAGGGTAGAAAAAAAATACATTAACATTACTGTAGGAATGGGTTTGAGCTCCCTCATATACTGAGCAAAAGAGGTGAAGCCACTGGAGAGAAGGAGGAGTGACCAGCTGTGCTTGGAGAATGCAAGTTCATTCAAACCATGGGGGCGTAGGGGAGAGAAAGCTTTAATTGTGGGTTCTGTGAATGATGGTCCAAATGTGCCCAGGAGCAGAACCTCAAATTCTGAGTGAAAACCTTTTGTTGAGTGTGTGTGTTTGATCTTCTACATGCTTCTGAGGCTCAGCACCATGAGAGAGCTTCTGACCTTCCAGTTTTGTACATTCTGGTGTGGGAATGTGAATTGTCTTGCCATAACAGCTTGTTTAAAGGTACAAAATCATCAAATGCTTCTGTGACCATAGTGATGGTTGAATTTTTCAGTTGTAGAAAAGGCTGTGCAAACTGAGCATCAGTGTGATATACATGAATGAATTCAAGAAATGTAACAAATATCAGAGTAATGAGAAAATTTCGGCGAAAATAGAAAATCACGTGTGCTACTTGTTTCCCGCTTGTCACCATTTTCGAGAGCAAAGGTGTTACAAGTTTGTCAGGAAGGCTCTTACAGTAATTGATTAGAAGCTGACCTAGATATACTGCTGCAACAGTAAGCACAGTTTGGAAATGTGTATTAAATGCAGTTGATAGTGGAAATAGTGGGATCAGAATAGGAAAGAAAGAAGAAACCAGAGTCAATTTCCATATGGCAGCAACAAGTGCGAGGCAAACTAAGATTACCTCACCAACAGAAGTCTCAAGTGTTGAATGTCAAGTTAGAGCCCCAAAATAACAGTTTTTCCTCATTCACTTTTGCAGAAATTTAGTAACTGTGCAGCTGGAGAGACAAGAGGAAATGAAACATTTCTCAGAAAATTTAAAGATAAGATACACGCGTGTTAATCAGGCAGTGTTTATATCCTCCTCCTTTGTTCTTCCCTGTCCATTTTCCCCAATTAGAAGGGTACCCTCAGCATTCTGGCAGCAGGAGTATTCAAAAGAGAAGTATGACTGCTTTTCTTAGAAGTTCAGCCAAGTTTAGTGAAGCCAGAGCCCTCAGAAAGCAGCATCTACCTATCCAGAAAATTCAGAACCCTGAAACTAAAATAACTTGGGCTCTAGGACTTCTACTGGTTCTGCTGAGCCTCTGGCCCTTTTCTCATTCTTAACATGTCCTCAAGCCAGCAATACTTAACTAAAATTCTCTATGTGTTCCAGTTTTGGGAGACCTAGAAGTCATCTTGACCTGAAGCTCTAGAACTGTGAACAATCTTATCTCTAGTTAACCTGCAAAACCATCAGATATTTCCAGGCAGAGAATACAAGTCTCCATGGGCCAGCAAGGTGACAAATGGTATAATATGTCAATTGCATCAGCATAATGTAATCCCATTGTGTTCCTGGGTAGCCTTTTTAACTCTGAGTGCCTCAAGGTGCACTTTAAATTTTTCTTCAACCTGTAGCTTATCATGTATTGATAATATTGAAAGTATCATTTTTACAAATTTTACAGAAAGGTTCATATGTTCTATACACTTTCGAAAAAAAAAATGTAAAAAATTATTATTTCTAAGCTTTGCAAATGCAGTGTGTTTTGGTAACTGTGTCTAGTTCTGTTGTTTTTCTGTAGGAATTTAATATTATTTAGCTACTCCATGGTGGTGGGTTCTGTACATGTGACACAATAGCTGTCATTGTGATCCACTAGAGTGTAGATAATGCAATATTTATCTCATAAATCTGGGATTCATGAGACTACAAAATAATTATTAACATAATGGTGTGAAAAATGGGCATAACCAAATTACGTAACATTAGCTTTGCTAAATATTTTTTCCAAAAAATTGGGTTTTGAAGTAGAAATTTACTAGGTTGAGCGTATAATATCTGCTCTGCAAAAGTATATATTCTCAAATTTAAAATATTATACTTACAGAATTGGCAACAAAAGTGTCTTTTCTTGTCTCTTATGGTTTCCAGTACTATGTAAATTCATAGCTCAGAGGAATGGTGTAATTCTAGATAATGAATTGCGTGATATACTGACCCAGTTTTAATGTATCTTCGTTTGAGAGAGGATTTTATTACTTTTCCCAAATATTATTTTGTTGTTTCAACATTATCATAAAACCTCATTCAGATAACTAAATACCTTCTTTAAAGCTTACACAGAGCTCAGGGGATATGGACACAATGCAATCCTTAACTCACCCCTATTGTGCAGGAACAGAACAGGAGCCTCAGAGCTGCTGGGGGTCTTACATATCTCATATGTGCTGGAACAATGAAACAAATTATGAACAGGGCTTAGGGCTCAACTCTGAATTCTTGCCATTGTGAGTTTGTGTCTCATGCATGGAGAGCATTGATTTTGCAAGGTACTCTGAGATGTGGCCTGTCTGCCTGTGACTAGAACCAGATGGATTATTTTCTGAAGTCTGACATTCAGACAGGGATCTCTCCTTTGGTCTGGCACTTTTATTAAGTTTGCACATGGAGGTTCTATATATTAATTCATTGGTTTCAATAATAACGTATTTATGCTGATAAAAGCTTAACTGCTAATCTCACACACTGCAATGCTGTTCTGTTCTGTTTTAAAATGTGCTAAGGTAAAAAATGCAATTACTTTAATGCACAAAATCTAAACCCACCCAATTTTAGACTGTGCTGAAGAAATGATGATAAGGTCAAAGATGCACATTCAGAGTTATTTCACAGAGAACATCTGAAGTGGTAGCTAGTTTTACAAAATGTTTCAAATGTGTTGAATTGGCCTGCCAAAGAAATCCTTGGCTGATATCATGACAAAAGATGTGTGAGTGTTCATGGCCCCAGAGTCCCAGCAGTGAGACAGAGCCAGGTTACATGAGATGCCATTGAGTTGAATCTGCTTTTGGATAACCTCCATGGGTTTACTCCAAGAGGAAAATACTATCCAGTGAAACAAGCTAAGCCTTTAGCTGCTCAGAAAACAAATGCTGTATTAAGTTTAATTACTCCAGCCACCTACTGATGATCTGAAAGAATCTTTTAACAAACCAAGTGTTCTTAGCTTGGCTGTAGCCTTGGCCTCCTGATCTTTCACTGTACAACTGTGTGGAAGCGCAGCANTTTTTTTTTTTTTTTTGGCAGGTCATCAAGCAGAAGTAATTCTTCTTTGCCCTCCTGCCTTAAATTTTGATTTGGTGACATTATCAGATTTATAAAGATGATCTGCATCTGCCTCTGCCAATACAGAGAAGTGAACAGAGAGGGAAGATGTCATTACAAATAGAAGAGGTCAATAATTATGGAGCAAATCCTGCTTTGACTGAAGTGACAGAAGTGGCATGACTTTCAACAAAATTAATAGTTGCAAATCACTGAGAGTAAACCCTAATAAAATGCTATTTCTATTCATAAGGTTATTCACAGTTTGTATTTGTATGATGCAAAACACGCTTGAAAATCCTTAGTATATTTTATATTTTATAGGAATGGCACTGTTTCAGACTACTGTGAGGAAAACATGGTATTTGTAAAAGATCAACCACTGGCATTCAATTAGATGTATATATCATACAGGAATGACATATACATCAAACAAACAGCAACTGGATGCTGTTCTTACAAAACTCAATATTATATATCTTATCTCTGATTCACAGTCCTGTGGCTCTGAAATGCAAGTTTCTCAGAAAGTAAAAAATCAGAGTGGATATGTTGACTCTTCCTCTCTCTAGAGTAGAAACATTGAACATCAAGAGGTTTTTTTTCATCCTTGAAATGTAGAAAGTGTGACTCTTAAAGACACCATAGCAGTTCTCCTAAGAAGTAGGTGCAGGACACCTGTGTACGGCTTAGGGAGCTCTGCTTCACTGTCTTTTTTCCATGTGCTTTATGCACACAGGTGGAACCCACTCAGCAACTTCCAGAGTGCAAGGTTTGCACAGTGGAATACTATTAACTGGGCAACTGGATTATTTTCCATTTTTAGAATAGCTACTGCTATTTCAGAGAAGAAAAGGGAAGCTCTTGTAGTTTTGTTTTGGTTAAAGCTACAAGACAACATTTTCTCAACTTCTTCATACAGCTCGCTTTCTTGCAAGAGGAAAAAAATCACTGGCCTGCTCACAGAAGAAAAATGTCTTTGGTCTCAAGGCTTATGTATTCACCAGGGAGGTTGGACTGTGCTCCAGTAAGCAGAATTAATCAGCAAGTCATTGCCTTCCAGAAGTAATGTGTAACACCTTGTTTTGTTCTTTGGTTCAAAAGGCACTGTCACTGTTGTACACCAGAGTGGATTTTTTTTAAAGGCTATAATTCATATGCAAACTAAGCAGGGATTCATGATTTCATAATAAAATGTTGAAACGCTTTGATCATGAGCTGGAAGGAGGTGTGAAACAGTGCTTCAGAAACAGACAGATATTTGTGTAATCAGCCTTTATGTATTGCCAGTTCAGAATAATAACATATAAAAAGCCCCAACTTACCTCATCTGCCTGGTACAGCCAAGGCATAAATAAAAGAGAACAATGGAATTACTATTACTCACTCACTGAGCCCCAGCTACATCACTGTATTCTTTATAATTGCTGGCAAGAAGATTAATGTTTTGTTAAATATCAGAGTAAGGTCACAAGGGGGCTTGCAGGGCTGTCTAAACATCTAGGTTTTAAACTCCTTCCTTCTTTCCTTCCTTCCTTCCTTTTTTCTTTTTTCTTATTTTTTTAAATTTTAATTTCACAGAGATGAACTTTCACCATTTCCTTTAATTATTGTGATTTTTACGTTTTTGCATTTGAAAACTTTTGATGACACAAAAAATAAATAAGGACAACAATTGCTGTATGGCTGATAAAGCTTAATCACAGTATAGACAGGATGGTGGTGAGGGGTTTAGTGTGTTAGAAATAGACCCATTTTATTTTTCCTCTCCTGTCTCTGTTTCTTCACGTCTGGTTGTTCTGTATCTAAATTGGGATTTTTTTATCATTTCATTAATGCTAGGTATCCTAAATACCAATCTATGTGCTCTTTCTAAATCTCTGTTAACTTACAGCTCGTGAAGGCAATGACAAGAGCAGTAGAAGTGAAAAGCTCATAGTTTTGCAGATTGAGGAGATTTATGCCTTCTGCACCTTCAGGTACAGGTACCTGAGGTTACTAGCTCCAATTACAGATCTTTTGCAGCAAACAGGTATTGACATTTTCTCTTTGTACATGTAAAACCTTATGGTTACCAGTGTCCCCTGTCACTCTATAGAAATAATCAAAGAATATTCCATCACAAATTAACAGATTTTTTGTTATGATTTTTTTGTTGTTGTTGTTGGTTTTGTTTTGTTTTGTTTTTTTTTTTTTTGTTTTTTTGGGGGGGGGGGGGGGTTGGGGTTTTTTTGAGACAATAAAATATCTGATCCATATGGTAGAACAGCTTTAGTTGGAAATGAATGTTCACATAAGAGATTTCTGGTAAATATAAACACAGTTGTTTCTGGTGAAGGAGCAAAGAAATTATATAGTCGTCTTAATCTCTTGTTTAGACTATTGCCAGTCATTTGCAAAATGCAAATATCTTCCTCATTTGGCTCAGATTGTCCTCCAAATTACACAGGAGCAGTCTGGGCAGCAGCAGCCAGTCTCATACAGGAATGGTGGATGTGTTTTAGAGGCCAGCCTTGGTAGAAGGACTCTGAAACAGGTGCTGGGTGTGGGGCCAGCTCGAGCACCTGAGTACCACAGGACCATGATGTGCCCCTCTCTCCCTCTCTGTCACCTCTGAAAACAGAGGGGGGAATTAATGGGCTCAGTAAAGCAGAGAAAGGTTTGTATTAAAGAATTCTTGCTCCTTGGTGTCATTTGCACACTAACACTGGGAGGGTTCCTTAACAAAATCGTGTCATTAAGTTGACACAAACAACAAAGTTAACATTTGTTGGGTTTTTTTATTGGAACAGATCTTTTCCCAAAGAGGGCTAATTTTATGTGGCATTACTGATTTTATGAATGTTATCTTCAGTTATCTAATATTAAACAAAAAAGAAGGACTTCAAAGACCAATGTATGGACAGCAGTGGTGAAAGCCACATTCAAATCCTACCACTTTGCACAGAATTAGGGATGCTACTGAAGAGCAGAATATGCAGTCCACAACAGCTCAACAGCTCTGACTGGTTTCAGAAAAAAAATGTTTAGCAATCTGAGCTAAAGAAGATAACAGATCCAAGAGCCTCTGCCCTTGGTCCAGTTTAATCTACAACTCTTGGAAAAAGTATTTTATTCTGTCTTATTCAGTTTGCCTGTTAGAAATGAAAAATAATGAAAAATCTGTTCCTATTTTCCTAGAGGCCAGTCATGCAAATACTGTGTGACTAATTATATACCAATAGGTGTTAAAACATTATAAGAATCCTATTCCCTACATTCTTCAATGTGGAACTGTGAAAATTAGCTGTAGAAAATAATATTTGAGACCTAGATTGACTAATACTGAAAATACCCTTCAGTTTCATCATTTCTTTTTATCACAATTAGATATACCAAGATGTATTACCACATCATTGAAAAATTACTGCAGTTTTTCCCTTTTGTTGCAATCCACTGGAATTCCAAGGACCAGGAAAGGAGCCCAGAAGGAATGTGAGGGAATGGAATTTGTTAAAAATATTTCAAAAAATTAAAATAAGAAAAAGTAAGACCATTTGTAGTTCATTTAATTTGTAAGAATTCTTTATGAGCCATCAAGATATTGTGAACTAATTACTCCATAATTTCAATTATGGCTCTGCCCTGGAGACATGAATGTTATTCCCATTTGTATCAGCCAAAGATCTGCTGCAGTCTTCTTTTCTTAGCAACAAGTGTAGGGAAAAGTATGGCCTGGAGGTCTTGACAGTCTTGCACCTATTTTTGGAATTAAAAAATTACAAAATATCAACAAGTAAAGGTTAAATCTGTCCCCTCTGATGCTGCAGCCTCAGTGGGGCTTGCAAAAGGGCAGAGTGTCCAATGAGATGTTTCAAGTTCTAGCACTGAGTGTTGTTGATACCAGGTTCTCTTCAGAGAACAGCTACAGGTTTGCACACTCTGCTGTTGTAATTACCTGCTCCCCCACCTGTTTTTGATATGGTTTATCTAAAGAGAGAAGCTGAAGCCCAAGCCTTTTGAGTGAAAATAAATGAAGTAGGGAAAGAGTTACAGGAAGCAGGTCCAGTTCTTCAGTTCTTCCTTAGTGCTAGAAACTGAGACTTTGACAAGTTTTTTAGTCTGCATTCAAAACCTTCAACTCAGCACCACAAATCTCAAATAAGGGGTTTATTGCAGCTCCCTCTGTCAGAGATACCAGGGAGATTTAGTCACCAACGTTTGGCAATCCAGGGCACGTAAGTCTTAAAACCGCCCTTTCTTACTTGCATATGCTTGATCAAGAAGCTCATGGCAAAAGTACTTTATCTTTCCTCACATCACATTTCCTTCCTCCTGCATGATGATTTGGTGATACTTCTGTAACAATCAGGCCACTGAAATTGTTAATGAGAGTTGAAGAAGCAGAACCTAGGTTTTGCCAAAATTCAGGGTGGTTTTGAACTAAGCCAAACCTGTGGACAATCAGCTGAGACCTCCAACCCTGAGTTATTGCAGTTCTTTTCATCCTGGCTCTTGTCCAGCTAACTCCTTAACCCAACCCCCAGAAAAGATGCTTCTTAACTATCCGCAGTGGCTCTTTAATATAGTGTGGATAAATTTCTTCTCCAGTTTCTCTGGAGTGGCAGGAGGCAAAGCTCTCTTCTGTTGTCACATCACTGTGCTAAGGGTAGCTTCAGTCCTTCACACGGCAGATTGGAACCAAATAGTGAGAAACCTTGAGCACTGAGTTTTAGCTTGAGGTCTTTTATACAGTCAGGATCAAAGAAAAACGAGTTGGTAACCAAGTCAGGGATGGAAGTTATTTTTCCAGACTCAGTTTCTCTGCTCTAAACATGATGCATGCTAACAAAATAAATGTTTACAGTGTACATGTAAAAAAATGAAATTGTTGTTGTTTAGTTGTGAGAGTTTTTCCATTGGTTGAATTCAAAATATTTGCATGGTCAATGAGTGAAAGTATTAATCAGTAAAATGAAATAAAATAGAGTAGAACATCTTTAATATAGACAATCCTTTATAATTTATAGAGAGAGAAGGCACAGAATTTGTATATGAAGAATTACGGTGTGCATAGGAGAAAAATAAGGTGGAAGAAACAACCCTAAAAGTTATTTATTAAAGACACATGACAGATTAAAATTTAAAAAATAAAAAGACTGTTCAGGTTAAGGACCTATAAAAGGTATTAACACGTACAAAAAACAAGAATGTGAAACTAATTAGTCTTGCTTTAAAGAATTTTCCAAAGGCTGGAGTTCTTGTGACTTATGGTGGGAAGCTATAGGAAAGAGTATTCTACTTATTTGTTGATCCATTCAGCTGAACTTGGTGTAGTTGTTTGTAATCTTGTTAATTCAGACAGATGTGATGTCATTTCTCACTGCTCTCATCCAGCCTCTCTCTGCTGCAGTTAAGTTAAACCACTGGAAAAGAGCAGTCAGGAGCACAGAAGAATTCCATAATTGAAAATAGGTGCATTTTTCAGTTGAACATTCCTGCAATTTGGAACTGAAAACAAAAGTGAATATGCAGCGTTGCTCCTGGGAGAACAAGAATGGGAATTATTCTCTAACTATGCCTGTTCTGTGCAGTTCAAGTCAGTGATCACATTTTAATAAGTACCATTTCTCCATTATTTCTAATACTTCCAAGTACAATGTTACTATGTCAACTTTTTTTCTCAGGTGACTTGTGAGCAAATAAGTTCTTAAACGTCTAGAAGAGGGGAAGACACTATAAATATCAAAGGTAAGAATAAGAAAACTCAGAAATACAGTGTGCCAATGATAGACTTCAGGCTAGAATCTACCAGCAGAAAACCTCTTTTTAATCAAAAGACGACACTGGCTCCTGGGATTCTGTTTTGCCAATCATTTCATGATAGCTGCTGTAGTGTATTAGTGAAAGGCAAAGGAAACAAGAATGACATGAACAAGCCTGGAGAGGGTTCAGCAAAGGGCCACCATGAGTGGCTCAGGTGTTGGGTCCTGTCCAACTTGGAAAGGACAAGGCTTTGGTGGGAACTCTCAGCAGCCCCCAGTGCCTGCCGGGGGGGTCAGTGAGCAGGGACCAGGTCACAGTTCTAGAGTGAAAAGTCAGCTGAGCTTTCCTTTTGAAAATACTTCAAAATATGATCATTTGGTTTTCATTATATTCTAAACCAGTCAGGGAATCCAACTCTCTCTTTCAAAAGGGCATGTTAGGGCATGAATTAGCAAGGAGGGTAATTCAATTAGAGACAATATCCAAGAAAATTGTATAATTGAGAAAGAGAGCCTAGAAGCTTATGTCCCTAAACACTGACAGTGAGGGTTCTTACTTTATCAATTAATCTAAATGTAAAAGACAGGTTGCAAAAACCTATTAGTAACCTCCCTGGGAGTGTTTTCTTCTTACATTTTTTGTGTGATTATATTGATTTTTATATGGCTGATCTGCCTCCAGAGACACCTGTGTATCCCTTGTATTCACCTGCAGGGCTGGAGTTGGCTATGGACTGTGGTCAGCATCATTGTTCTTGAAGACGTGCGTGGTTCAGATTGCAAAGCAGCTGTAGTACTTAAGGCTCCTTGTGTCAAAACTATCAGTAAAAAATCATTTTTTGAGATTTCAGTCAACATGATGAAAGATGTTAGGTGGCAACTTTTCAGAAGCAGGGCATACAGATACCTTTGAAATCCTGGGGTATTCACTGGAAGGTAGGACTAGTTTAAACATACTGGGAGGTGCTCCTGGCAAAGCCTATGGTGATGTAAATCAGACATTTTGATGACAAGTATATTCTTTTAATTATAAACAAATTTACTATAAAATATTTTATTTCTTGTTAAACCTTAGATTGAAAGAGAAATTCTGAAATGGAAAAGATGGATGTGACCTGGGTTTTGCTATGTCACAGGTGCCCTTAGAATCTGTGAACAGACTAGTAGGAATAAACCTTAATTTTAGTTGCAAGACAGGTCAGACAGTTTTTATATCTGTGAGCAGCATTCAGAGGGACACTCTGATAGGCCCTAAAACACCACAGACTTCCAACAGTTTAGTTTTGAATGGTCATCACACTGCTTCTTTCATAAGGTCCAACTTTACAATGCAGCCATTACCTCTAGAGTTATTATATCTGTTTCATCTTTCCTATACATGAATATGAGAAGTACTCTTGCCAGATGATAGTTTGGAAAAATCAATGATGTGAAATTTGATTTGCTAAAATGCCACAAAATATGCTATTACATGTAAGCAAAAATCAATGAGAACTGCAAATATTTTTTTTTAAATAGTAAAAATAAATAAAAACTAGTCTAGCTGCTGAGAAGAAGAATTGTGGTGAAGGATAAAAGGAAAAGAAACAGTATTATTAACTACTGCAGGATAAACTACTTGGCATTCTGAACATTAAATTTTTTGCCTGTCATTTCATGTGCAAAATATCCAAAATAAAAAGAAGTAGCAAAATTATGTTTAATAAGAAGTTCAGGAATAAACACTGGTTCATGGCATGGGACAGAGCCTTTTGAGTCTCTACTGTGCTCCGTATTCACTTACGTTTTTTTCTGTTCCTGAGCAGGGGGAAATGTTTTTGTCCTTTTTTTGCTCACAGTTAACAGCATAAGGAATTCAAGGGAGCCGCCTGCCCGCATGTGATGGAAGGCTGCAGGCCCTGGGACTCCCCGTGAGAGAGAAGCATGGCAGAGGCCGAAGGAAAGGAACCCAGCAGGTTCTATTGATTCAAGGTGTTCTGAGACCTTCAGTGGCAGAGCTATTGAAAAGGTGCGAGAGGCAGAGCGGGGGGAATGGGGGTGAGGAGAGGGAGGGTCGGAAGGGGCGGCTCTGCAGGCAGGTCTCCCGGGGCGGAGGATTCTGCCCGGGGGCAGCGGGGCTCGGGGAAGGCTCGGCTGCCCGGGATGGGCTGCACGTTCCTGGCTCTGCACACTGGAGGGTGCTCGCATTTAGAGAAGAGGGAGCTCCTCGTGCTGGGGTCCCCCCGCAGGCACCGAGCTGGATGGAAGGGCTGAGCTTTTGGCATCTGCTTGCTGTCAGGGAGCTCGGGCACTGCTCTGACTTTGCTTATCACCCAAGCTGGATGAACTTTAAGTAATTTTTGTGCTTCTTCAAAAATTTGGGCTCAGCTCATGATTTGCATTGCCTATATGGCACGTGCTGAATGTTCCTATGTGCAAGCCTGTACTTACATGATTCTCCTATTAGCGTAGTTCTCCTTGTTTACATGTATTTATTCGTGTTTTCCTCAGGCAATTTTGAGCGTCATTGGGAGTTAAAGATGATGTGTGGTGCATTCCAAAGAATTGTAATAAAAGACACTAGAGCATATTTCTTCCATGCCTGAGTATATTAATTCTTGCTTATATAAGAAAATGCACAAAACAAATTGTAAACAAGGAATCAGTTGGAATCAGATTATGCATGAATAATGATATGCAGCCTCATCTCAGAGAGAAACAACAGGAAAAAAAATCAGGTTTAACTGAGAATGGGTTTAGGAAACATTTTTCTTTTTCAAAGGAAATTACTCAATGGAATAAAAATATGCTTTTTAAAATAAAAGGATTAAGTTGCCTTTTATTCCAAGATAAATAGATAATTGTAAATACTGTACTTAGCATTAAAATTCTCTCACATGTACTTGTTGTGATGGAGTTTGACCTTGGCTCTATGGCACTCATGTCTGCTTTCTTTAAAAACTTTCTGGGTTTTATGGCTGCTCCTTTACTTGCAGTCCTGCAGTTTGCTAGTCACTGCATCTGATTCCAAGTGTATCAATGGCAAAATTCTTACCAGCTTCCCTGGGTTCTTGTATTAGGTTCTGATTTGATCTGATCCTTTTGCCCATAAAGTTCATTGCAACACTTCTAGAGACTTCAGTGTCTCTTCTGGCCAGCACTTTTGTGTATCATTATGCATCTACAGTCATAGTACACTTTTTTATTTGACTTTTCCAAGTCTGTTGCAACAGAAAGATTTTTCCACATGATGATATTTTTTTTAAATGTAGTTTCAAAAAGGTTGTGCAGTTGTTTTCTTTTTTTATGCACCAGTAATATATAATTTCTTTCCTGCCTTCATATTTTTAACCTTAGTGCCAGAGGATAAGAAAATAAAGAGCTTTGTATTTAGGTTTCAGATTCAGTTTAAGTGTGTGAGTATAGAAAGAGAAATTTTTCCTTTTGGTTACATGAATAAAGCTCCATAAGTGTTTTCAGGATTGAGGTTTTAATTTGTAACCCTGATCTGGCTGCACGAACAATTCTAATAAAGTTTAATGAACATTATTAAAAGTTTATATGCAGGCAAATAGGGTTGCACATTTGGAGTAGTCATTACTACCCTCCAAAAGAGAAGTGGCTTGAGGTAGCTCCAATTTTCCATTCACAGAAAGAGGGGCATCAGGACAGTAAGAAGCAGAACAGGATCCCTCATCTTCCAGACAAAACACAGAATAGTGGGGGTTTTAACAGGAACCAGAAGTGCTTTTTTTGCAAAGTAGGAAAGAGCACACTTCCATAGAGTGTTATTCGAGTTCACACCTGAGGTGCATGTGCTGTGGGGCTCCAATTCAGCATCTCAGAGTGCAGGTAGAGAGCTCTGGCCAGCTGTCCCTGAGAGCCAGCCCTGCCACACTGGGGTGCCCTAAGGAGGAACACAAAATCCAGTTTCCCTGCTGTGCACCAAGCCACGTTGTGGAGCTGTTTCTTGATCACTAATTTTGCTGTCTCAATTGAGAAAACATTACAAATACTAGTAAAAACTTTCACTGAAGCCAACCTACCAGTACAAAAACTTCTTAGCTTCCCTCCTTCATTGCTTTGGCTTATCTTTATCATTCGCAACCTGGAACAAAATCCTACTGTAAGGTTTGCTCAGCAGAAGTTAGAACCCAACTCAAGCAGTTATTCCTGCAAACTGGGTTCTTCACTTGTGGCTTCAGACTGAATATCTGAGATGAGAGGGTCTGACCTGGAAGAGATAATCATGTCAATAAATTGATTTATTCAAAAACCTCATGGGTTCCAAGGGAGGTTAGTCCTGCAAATGAAGTAAGTCATGTACTTGACTCTTTGTTGGATCAGGTATTGTAAACTCTCTGGGGGAGGACCCATGTTTTCTTTTATTTGTCTGTAAAGTGCCATGTATACCTATGGCACTGTATAAATAAATAATAATAATAGAAACAATAAAAACCATCTAGGGATTAAGAAGGCCTTTTAAAGAGGCCAACAGTTCTTCACATAAATCTTGGATCTAATTTGAGCTCTAATAAGCTCCATTTCCTGCTTTTCCAATATTTTTAAGCCGTGTTGCAAGAGCTATCTTTTTTTTTTTTAACAGGTGTTTTAAGAGGGCCCTAAGGCAAGTATCTAATCAACCTAATGGAATTTTCCATGCAGTTAAGTGTTTTATTCAGCTCAAAACATTGTCTTTGATTAGACTTACCACCTTCCCTTTTGCCCTTTTACGTTATTTTGGCAGGCTTTGCAGGTGGAACAGCTCCATCTCCGCTGCAGCTCCACCGTGTGCACAAGAGCCCCTGTGAGCACCTGCCTGGTTGCCTTTGAGCTAAAGGAGAACATTTTGGAAGCAGCTCCACAGCCCCAGCCTGGGATGTGCCTGTGCCACGCTGTAGCTGTAGGATGGCCTTTGGAACAAGGTACTCAGTTTTCAAGGAGGCAGCTCCTGTGCTGTGAGTGAGGCCAGCCCACTGCTGCCTCCCAGGATAACCATCCTGCAGGGTTTGCCTGGACTCCAGCCTAGGCTGTGTAGCCTTGCTGGACCCTGCCTGCAGAGCTTGTGCTGAGTCTGAACTGGATTAATTAAAGCTGGCTCACCTATGCCTGGGAGAACCACAGTCCTCTTAGGCTGCAGTGGAGGTTTTTCTGTAGAATGTGGCTAGCTTGGGTCCTTTAAACGAACTCTTTTAGCCTCCCAACCTTCTTTTCTAGAATAAAATTTGGTTTAAATCATATGAGGATATAACATATTACATTATGCTTAATATTTTCCCACCTCCTGAGGTGTTGTGAGGATTTTTAAAGTAATATTTATACAGTAATTTGAAGATAAAAAGCATTGCATAAGTGATAATTATTATCTACATTTATTTTCATGCCTCAGTTGAAACATCTTTTCTCTTTGTCTAAGATACTTAATTCTTCCTTTGCCTTTTTTTTCCTTTTTTTTTTTAATTACTGTGTTTTTTAACTTTGAGATTTTGGGGTATAATTTTGGAGAAGAAAACTGCTGTACAGATTATATTGTACTGTGTCAGATAGTTCTTCTCTTTTTTGTTTTTCATCCCATGATGAACTGATGCTTTCACCAATCCAATCTGCAACCAGAGGTTTATTCATGCCAGAACAGAAGAATAGTTTGATTGTTCAGGAAATCAGCCAAGACTCAGAAGGCCTAGATTTTCTCCATTCTGATGCAGGTTTCTTGTTTGACATTGGAAAAATCACTTAATTTCTCCGTGTCTCAGCTGGCCATCTGCACAGCAGAAATGATGCTTCCCTACTGTGTACTCAGGTTTTAATATTACTTTTCTATATGAGGCAGTGTTCATAAGGGTGATAGGAGAACCAATATCCTTCAAAAGGCATTTTTGATCTCCTGTGTGCAGATCACTCATAGATCCAGTGACTTACAAGATGGATATGGGGCCTGTATTTCAGAAATACCAATTTAACTCTCAATTAACTATTTGTTAGTTTTTTTAATTCATAATATTGTGTTTATGTTTACATTGTATTTATTATTGCTGTATTTTTTCATTAAAGAAGACAGTTTCTATCTTCTTTGGAAAGAATCAGTAAACAATCTTTTCCAGACAATTAACAGGCATATCTCTATGGTCCCTGTCAGTGTCTGCTTTCCTAAAAGAAGATACATGCAGTGCTTAGGGTTTGGCCCCAGAAAAACAGGGATGAAGTTGTTTCTGTCAATTTTGCTTTGGGTATGTATTTCTGTGATTTTGTGCCAGGTAAAAGCAGCCATTTCATTCTGCTGCCTGGAGACCATTTGTTCTTGCCATGCTATGCAAAGGGATATTTTCATCTCTCCTCATATCCATTTGTGACATTGCTGGTGGGACTGTGTGTTGAAAATTAATTATGGAAACATATATTTTCATCCTCATTTCCAGGAGGAAGCTGTTATACTCAAGTTACTCCCTACTTTAAGTAGCAGGGGGAAAATATGAAGGTATTGTACAACATACAATCAGACAAAACCTTCTAAACATAAACACTCATGGTTTCATTACTTTCTTGATCAGCATGCAGTGCTGAAAAGGTAGGTAAGATGGAGATAAAAATTTATCATATTTCAACTGAATTTAGTTATGCTTTTCAAATGGTTCTTCTATCCCAGTGGGAATGAACCATGGCAAGATAATGTTACTTAATAGTTTTATTTCTAAAATGCATATTTTTTTTCTCTGTGCATGCAAGTGCTTTACAGCTTCAATAAAAACCATTGTGGAACAGATGCTAAAACATTATCCTAAATATCATTTCACTTTCTGCCTTAAATGTAAGCATTAAAGTAGTAAAAGGAGGTCTACTACACAAGTAAAAATGAAAAACAGAAAAGTTTGTATGTGGGGATAGCAGATCATTCTGATCACGTTGAAGTTTCCATCAGCTGCAGTTTCAGTATCCTGAAATTGTACTGGATAGACTCAGATCCAAATTTCCCCCCTGAAATAAGGCTGTTTGCTTGAGAAGTCGGACACATTCTGGCTTTATTCCTGTGGAAGAATGAAGTTATAGCCCATGAAAGGCTTTGAACTCTATACTTTGGCAGCTGTTAATGTTCAAATAATTGACTTGACTCTTACTGGAGTCACTGTCAGAGTCACTGACTCTTGGTGTCAGGGTATTCCTGCCCAGTTCTGGTGGTCTTCCCTTGCACACCCATTGCTGAAAGGGGAATGTGTTCTTCCAGGCCATGGCTGCCACCATCCTCTACATTTGGTCAAACTAACCAGGGAACCTTCTTGCAGCCAAGAAACACTTAGGAGAAATGCACCTCAGGAATTAACAATTCATCCATGACTGTCTGAAATGCAGTTTGGCACTACATTCAGAAAATTTGTATGTTTGACTGTTTCTTACAAAAAAAAGCTATTGACAAATGCTGTCCCACTAGGGAAGAAGGTTTGTAAATTGTGTCCTGCAATCACTATTTTCTCAGATAGAAATAATAGATTCTGTTGAAATGACCAGCACTAGGGCAGTAGATCTGCACAAGTTATGTTCTCTTAGCTCTATGTACTTATTTGTGATACAAACACCAGAGTATTTTATTGTATTTTGATATCTACTGGCTTGTGATAGATGTACTTTTTAACCTGTGTGTTGCTATCATTAAGCTGCCTAAAGACATTCTTTTCAACTGAAGCCTTCACAGAGCTGCCAAAGGTGAAAATGCCTCATAAATTAATCTATTTGCTTTTCACAGAGTGTGGTGATGCAGGTAATACAAGACAGTACTGTGGTTTCTTGACTGGGAAAAAGTAGCTATCTCCTATCTATAATTCCTTTACCTAAAACTTGAAGCTAAAATTAGTAATAGAATCTCACTAAGAAGTGAATACTCAAACAAAACTCCCATTAACCTAATTTTAATTATTTGTTTGGAAGTTATTAAACTTTCAGAAAAGGCACCTTGAAATAAAAAAAAAGCAATGCACTAAAATCCCAGTATTATAGAACCAAACATGTACTTACCAAAAAAGGGAAAGAAATATTTATGGTGCCAGGTAGATCTTAGAGCAAGAGCATTGTGTGTAACTCTGGGCAGTTGGCAGGAAACAAGATGATGTCAGGAAATTATTTCCTATAGGTCAATGTTTGTGTGGTTCAGTTGCACCACTGCAGTACATTGATAAGCATTTTGATGAATTTGCCAACCATAAGTCCAGAACACTCATGTGGGACCCCTGATAAATCCATTTTAGGCTGAGAACAAGCTGAAGTAATGAATCCACTGAAGAATCACTCACAGGAGCCCCAGGAGTTTGCTGTGGTCACTGCCTGGAGTGGTGCCTCACTTGAATGCTTTCCTAGTGTGAAAAATCTTCACACACAACCCTAAATTTGTTCTCTCCCTTTCACTGAGAGAAGTCTTCCATTCACTTCTGGTCTGTTTGTCACCTTGGCATCACTTGTGCTCATGATCTTTTTCTGCACATATCATCAATTCATTACAGAAACACACTCTGCTCAAAGCATTCAGGTCAAGTGCTCACAAATATTAAAGCTATTGGAAAGCCAAACCCAACTCTGCATCTAAATTTTGCACTCCTTAAAGAGGATAAAAACAAATTCATGGTGTAATGTTGGATCAGTAACATAATTAGCAAACTCCTAGTTGATTTCAGCAGAACAGGTTTGATCCCAAACATCAATAGCTCCAGCCACCAGCAGAGTTTGAAGTAAGAAGCTGGATGTGGATCCCAAATTATAAATTTCTGCTGAAAAGTGAATTTAACTTTGCAAAATGTTTTCTGCTTACATTTTATTTTGTTACTGTCCCAACTAAATTTAGCTTTCCTAAAACAATCTGAGAATTTAAATGATTTTCTGTCCATGCACACTTGTAATTTTTTTGTACCACTCATTTCTTTTTTGATAGCACATTGTTTTATTCTTTCAGTCTTAAAAAAAGAGAGAGAGAGAGAGAAAAGAAAAACCTGACACAAAAGTGAAATTTTTTTTTATTGCATTTCATTTTAAGTCGTCTTTTTAAAGATCTGTCATTTATACAATGACAAGAAAACTTTCTAAATTGGAACTAATTTATGAATTCCTTCTTTTTGGCATAATGTCACTTTGCAAGTTAAAATGATAATGACTGGAAAGATCAAATATGTTTATCTAAAAAAAGAAGAGGGGTTTTAAGAGTTTGTGCTCATTAGAAATCTTTGCAAACTCTGTACACAGCAGGCATTATAGATTTTTTGAGTGCAAAAAATCCTTTAGGTTAAGAAAAAATGTGGCTGAGAATGGGAAAGGTTGAAGAGAGTTCAGAATCCCTTTGTCTAACTATAGATGGCTGAAATATCTGGTTTTCACTTACGTGATTTTTAGAATGAGATTTGATTTTGTCACCAAACTGATCCTTCATACTCCATGTGTGTGACTGGATTCTTCCCATTCAACCTTCCATTCATGAGCAATCCTCCAATTGCACAAATATTCACAAGCCAGTGTGTTACCTGCTGCTTTTTAATAACTCCTCCTGTGTAACAGTGATTTAGGAATGTGCATCCAAATGGCTTACAGTGGACCTTCAGTACACTGGAAAGCTTTCTGACCTCTCTCCTTTCATTATGAGCATTTTGATGCGAAGGAAACAACTAAGCTGGAGCAAATGAAGTAGAATTAATACCATTATGCTCACAATCTGGCCACTGCCTGGGGGAATGCTGTCGACTGATCTAATAATACCAGAATCGCATCCTCACACCGTTGTAAAATGCATCCATATGTTTCTTATCAAGGCCACTGGTGGCACAAGTCCTTGATCCAGGCAAGTAATAGTCTTTAAAGTTGTACAGAAGAAAAGTTTCATTTGGTGCTGTTCCTGTGCCCTGCATTGTTGCTTCCTCTTAGGCTTCTGAATTTCTGGTTCCTCACAGTAATTTTGGTGTGGCACCATCTGCTCCCTCTTCCAACACGTCAGTTTGTGTCTTTACCCTGTGTTTTAATCCCCCGTGATGTGCTCTTCACCAATGAAATATTTAAAAGTGGTGTGAGGAAGGTATTAGTCTATCATATAAAAAGGAAGAAATCTGTTTCTCCCACTTATTTTTCTTAGTGAAGGTGTGCGGATTTTCAAATCAAGTGCTTAAAAATAATTATGAAAGAATTAAGGAAATGCTACAAAATTTTTGGCTACAATAAGGCCATATGAGATTTTCTAATGCTTTGTGTAGGCACAACTGGATTCAGTGCAGACTTTGGATTGCAAGTGAATAAGGAAACAATTTCTGCCTTATATTACCAAAAATAGGTGGGCTCGTAGTTTCACCTTACTGTCATTTTAGCTGTAGCTTTCACAGAAAAGATCCTTCTAATATCTGATGCAAAGGCAGGCAAAGATTAGAAACAAAAATAGAAACATGAATAAGATTAAAAGTATTCAGACTACATTGTTTCATTTTTTAAATCTTCGAGATTATGAAAAAAGTTCCTATCCAGGGTTTTACTTTGGCCCCCCTTGTCACTGCAGGTCTCACAGCTGAGTGCTGATCTCTGAACATCTGTATTGGTCTCAGAAGCTTCCCCTGTCACGTCCTGATGATGCAACTTTTTTGATTAAACACAACTTCTGAGGATCAGGTTTTCTTGACATGCTGAAAAAAACCCCAGTGAATTAATATGTGTGATATTACCCAGAGACAAGTAAGTATGATTTGTCTATTTGTTTACAGAATAATTTGTTGGGTTTTTTTCATCCTTGCAAAATTTCTAAGGCAATTTCAGAGTGATATGGGACAAAAGCCCTCCTGTATGTACAGTACTCACTCTGAAACTCCTGAGTAGAGGATTCCATTCTCCATTTTATATTCAGTGTCATGAAGATGAAAGCTTAAATAAGAAGACTACAATTAGTTAACATGCCCATGAGCTGTTATACAAAGCTTCACATCTCAAGTGAAATATGAAAAGTGAACACAAGAGCAGGTGCTGCAGCTGGCTGGCATTAAAAAAAAGGTTTCATTGCTGTCACATATTTGAAGCACAAGAAGATGGGAGTGTCTATGATCAACATCATATTAAAAGCCTTTTCAAAGAAAATAAGTGATCCCAAACTATTTGGATGCTATCCAGATTTCTTTGGAAGCACTCTAATATGAGAATAATTGAAAGCAAATCTCTAGATAAAGATTTAATGTTTATATTTATTCTGAGATCAGAAATTTATCCTACCACTTTACAGTGCTCAAAAGGTGTGTGGATGTGGCACTTGAGAATATAGTTTAGTGTTCAACATGGTGCTGGCTTTACAGTTGGGCTTGGTGATCTCACAGGTCTTTTACAGCCTTAAGGATTCTATGTTTAGCTGTCATATTTATAGGATCATGTTCTTGACTTATGTTCTTCATTTCAAAGATAATTTGAGAAACAGTGCAATGTACTGAGGTGCATCCTGCTAAAGATCCACAGCATTTGTTCATCAGAAACATTTTCATGAAGCTGTAGGGCAGTAAAAAATGATTATACAGACTATTCCTGAACTTGATTGTGTCAGTCTTTTACATGTAAATGCAGGTAAAGATGTCCTTGAAATTATATATTTTAAATGTTTTAAGTTATTTGCAGAGGATGATGGGACAGAATTTAGATTGTTAATGAACTCCAACAAAACCACAATTTACACCAGCTATGTTATAAAACAAAAGATAAGTTTTGATTAATCTTTTATCATTTTGTTCAATGTGTTAAGCTAGTTAACAATATGACATAGGACAGTGAAAATTCAGTTTCAGCTTCAGATCATGAACTGAATCCCATTCCTCTTCCTTTTTGCCTCTCTCGACAAAGATAGAGCTTTATTTAATACCATTAAGAGACTGTTACAAGGTTTACATTTGTGGAGAATGACAGGGTATGAGAAGTAGTTCATGGTTGTTTCTCCTTCCATACTTGTGTTGTGGTTTTAAGCCCAGCTGGAGATGAAACACCACACAGGTTTTCAAGAAGGAACAGGAAGACTGAGAGAGATCTGCTCCTGAACAGTTACTTCTCACTACAAAAATTATCCTTGTGTATTATATTTCCTTGATAGAAAGTCCAGGATGTGCCTACAAGTGGTTACAGAAAAAGGTTTTGCCTGAAGGCATGCTTGGATATTGCTTGGTGCAAATGCTGAGTCACCACAGTGGTGTCAGGATGGAATTGCACTGATGTGTCTGAGAAAATGGGCTTGGACAACTATTTTCTTTAGATATAGGAATATAATTTTCAGTGAAAGTTTTAGAATTCTTCAACGTTTCCACCAGTTCTTTTATTCTGGAGGCAGTGTGTCTGTCAGGCAAGTGTTAAAACCATTAATTTTGTAATGTTCTGCACCCAACTCTCAGTATTGCCATCATATTGTGATATTGCCATACTATGGGATTACAGTACTGACCACTCAACTGGTTTTACCTCTTTCTCTCTAGAGCTGTTTATTTAGCTCAGCAAACTTTTGAGCATGGTCACCAAGGGGGAGTCTCTGGATATTATTTAAATATGAATTCTTCAGATTTAGCAGGAGTACAATTTCTTTCTGCAGTACCAGGGCATATGTGCCAACAGTAGTCAAGTGCTGCTTTGAATGGGTATCCAAAGGAAACTCTGCCAAAGTCATTGTTGTTGGATACAGTTAGAACAGCTCCAATGGAATCACCCAGCTGATGAAAGGTTAAAGCCAGTCAAACTGCTTAAAGTCAGTCCAACTGCCAAACACTAAGACTTAACAAGAAAAATTTTTAAGATTATTTGTCCACTGTTCCTTTTGGCTTTTAAAGAAATATGGCTTAGCAAAATTCTGCCATAGGCTGGAAGGTTTGTGCAGACAGAAGGTAGTTAGCAAATAGAATTATGTGCAGAAAGGCTTTAATCCTTGCAGCCCCTGTATAAGAACATCTGCTTGAATTACAGGCCATACATAAATTGTGTGTGCTTGTTTTTGTCACAGATCCTTCCCTTCTACCCTCTGCTCCCCACATCTTACATGATACGCTGCAAAAAAACCCACCCAAAACAAAAGCTAATTAGTACTTCCAGCCCCCCCATTAGTGAAACTTGATATGTTTACTAAAAAAATAATTGCGACATTCCATTCATAAATCTTTGGCAATGTCAGCATTATACTGATGGAATTATGATGTCCCAGTACAAATTGTCTGACCTGCTTTATGTTCCCCAGCACATAATTAAGGTGGCGGTGTGTTAAAGGAAGTAATTTTGTTCAAAGCTTTGGCACCAGCAGTGCAATGTCTTTTGCTCGTATTACTAACAGTTACCAGTCAAGGTAGGAGCTGCAGCGTGTTTCACTGTGAGATCAGGCATATTCCTGTAGCTCTGATCACAAGCTTTGAGCAGCTCATGAGAAATTTAAAGTCATGTTTGGTGTCGTGTCTTTGTCAGGATTTGGGTTTTACTCCCTTGAGGATTTGAATGGACAAATAAGGTAATGAATGATGACAAGAAAAGCTTACAAACAACAAGCTTTAAATTTCATTCACGGGCAGTTTGAAATGTAACTTGTTTCCTTTCTTTGTAATCTTCGAACTTTCTCGTTCTCTTCTTTGAAGATAAAAAATTTAGGAGAGTATGTAATAGGCCCTTGAAACTTGTTAGCAAATCTAATTTTATTGTCAGAGTGCATATTCTGAATATAGATTTTAGAGCACCCATAGCAGTGTAAACCTCTGGAGAAAATGCCAGTGGCAGTGTCAGATCCTGATCCCATAAACAGCTGAGAGTGTGTTCCTCACAGGTTCTGCAGCAATCACACCGACCTTGAGAATCACAATGTTTCTGTACAATTCTCTCACACAAATGTCTTCCTTGCCATTTGCAGTTCCTGGTGAGGTCTCCAAGCCTGTTGACTGGAACTTGGGGCTGAGCCTTTGTAGAATCAGATTTTATGAGCCTTCCTCATGGATTCTTCAGTGACTTCCAGACACAACTCACATTTGCAATATTTCCTTACAGGGTAGATCATATTATTTGAGCATTGAAAAGTCAATAAAATGCATAATAACTAGTGACGTAAATGTGATTAAATGTATTTTACTTACCCTTGTGAAAAACTCAGGCTTGGGCAGATTATAGGGAAATTGCTACTGTTACTTTAGTTTTGAATTTAAAATACCCCGTGCTTTGAACACTGTGAAATTGCCTGTTGACTTCACTAGGTTTTAACACAAACCTCTAAATGATGACCTCTTCTATGTTATTATTTATTTTATTCCCTAGAAAAGCAAATTTTGGGTTAAAATGTTCATAGTTTTACATAGGTTATGTCTTCACAGAGCTATTAATGCAATTTCTGTTTATAAGTCAATAATACATGCACTTTTATTTCTCCTACAGTTAGTACGTGGTATATTGCTTCCATTTGGCAAAAGGCAGAAATAGTCAGCTCTGTGTTTAGAAGCAGGTGCTCATATTTGAGCTTTAAGGGCAAAACTTTCCCCTTAAAGTCAGGAGAACATTTAACCCAGGATAAGTTTTAATTTATCTTTCCAGCTAGTTATATGGCTTAAATATATACACTCCTATGTTATTTATCTTGAGTCTGCCATTTTTTTACATAGAATTCTAAGATATCAGTGAAGCTTGGAAGATATATTTTGATATCATTGGATCTTCAACACATTCAAAACAGGGTAATAACCCAAAATATATATTTTAGAGCAATTTGCCTGCTGTGATATGGTACAACACTGGCCTTCCTGCTCTGACTCTAAACAAAAACACTGACTGAAAGATCACAGAGATCCCTTGATACTTGTATTGTCCATTTCAGGCATTTCATTTCAGCATGCCTTTCTACTGTCCATTCAAACCTACAGCTAAGGCTTATATAAATTACACATCTAAACAAATAAAAAGGAATTATTGAAAATTCTGGATTTTAATCATCTCATACCAATGTCACCCTGGTTTTTTACATCTGTTTCTGAGGTCTAGGAAATATGTTGTTGGGAAATAAATTGTCTTGTGAGGCCAAAATTAGCTGCAGCTCTTTCCTTTAAAATATTAACTGCTTAATAATTTCCATGCAAATACACTAGCAATTAATAATTGCATTGCAATGACTTGGCTGTTTACAGCCTGTAAATTGAAGCATTAGGTGTATGTAAATATCTTGCCTTCAGTGGGAAATGGAAAGACGCTGCTTAGTAATAAAAGCTGTCTTATTCAATTAGCAGAATGTTACATATCCTGTTTCCTTCTAAACACCAAAGGCTCTCCTAAACATTCACAGGGTTGGTGTTGACTAAGCAGGCTGCTGCATTGCAGATTACAGGAAGCCTTGTACTTAAAATTACCATTTGAAATAAAACAGAACAAAAATTTTACCAAGTATCAGTAGGGCTGTGGCTTAGCCATTTGAAAAGCAAAGCTAAGGAGTGAGGGGTAATGAGAGTAACATTAATGGCTGAGAAAACCTTCAGAGTGGTCGAAAATATTTGACAAGTAGTCTGAGCAGAAACAAAACTGACAAATGTTTTCAACACAAGATTGAAATGCTTCATTTAGAAAATGTCAAAATGAACTGGTTTGGTATTTCAAAATGTTTTTTGGTTCTGCATTGTGATGGAAGCTGAGGAAATAAAAGGCTAAGTTCACCCAACTACTTGAGGACTGTGTCTTACCAAATAAATGCCGTGAGATGCTTTGGCTCAAGGACATGTCAGTGTTCCTGCCTTCCAAAGGTGCCCTCACCCTTCCACCAGATGATGTGTGGTCTGATTCTTATCCTGACAACGGTTCACTTTGCATTGTCAGCTTGTATGCCATTGAGCAGAGAAGGAATCCTTCTCACATCACAGGAGTTCAGACATTCGAGCCAGAACAGCCTGAATTTCTGCCCATGCACTGAATTCAGCAGAGACTGAACAAAGGACTCTGATGTCTGAAGGAACTGGGTTACCCCACAGCATCAGCTACTTGATGAAACATCCTTAGGCTTCTCTTTTGTATGGAGTATTTTAAATGTTATTTGCTGAAGAGACCAAAAACAATCATAAGCTACATTTGGAATAATATTAGGTAATAATCCTTAGGCATTATTTCTCTCTTACTTACTTTCTCCAAATTAAGCTAACTTTATATGGAGATTTTTTTTTCCAACTTATTTCACTGTTTTTTAAACTAGTCATCTGACAAGAAAAAGAATCAGTATTTGCACATTCCTCCTCCTATCTTCCAAAGTCACAGTGTGACAATGTTCCATAGTTGGAGTGATGGAAGTTGCTGGAATGTGTCAAGGATCAGAATTTCCCTTAACATCTCCTGGGTTGCTGTGTCAGTAGGTGTAAGTCAGCAAAGCTCCATTCATGGCAGTAAGCTGTGCTGTTTTATACTGAGCAAGGCATTGACTCACTGTATTTTGGCTTCTATTAGGTAAATTAAGGTTAGGCTAATGGGTTTGGGTTTCCCCCCCACTGATTTTAGTAAGTACTTACTTACTTTTATGCATTTGCTATTTTAAAAAAGATATACCTACTTTCATTGACTAAGTGACATATTCATGAACATAAGGTAATTAAGGCTGTATATTTCTGGAAGACTGAGATCTAGAATTGTAAGTCTGGTACATTTTGAAAAATAATAATATTTGTGCTGTATATACTTGTGTGTAAGTTGTGTGTAGTTTTGTGAAAGTATTATTGTTAAAAAGGATGTTTTCTTCCCACCTCTCAGTTGAAGAAGATAAAAAACCACAAGGAAACTTAAAGAAATTATACTAGTCTCCATTCAAACAGTGGTATAATCATGTCACTAGTTCCTGTGGACATAAGACAGTTGTAAGAATCTTGTTTAACTTCTTTTTGCAGGTATTGTCATCTACATCTGCTTAGCCAAAGTCAAAACTGACAGATCAATATTTTGTGGAGTTCATAAAAACTGAGGAATTTATGTATGTGGCAGATTATTTCACAATATTGTCAATCTGCTGTGTCCTCCCATCCTCTTTTAAAAAAATTCCCCCATTGCACAGCACATTATCACTTTTATGAAAACAAAGAGGGCATATTTATTTTCCAAAATGTTCTTCAAGACTTTCATAAGGTTACTTCATAAAATGTTAGACTATGCCCTTTGTCTTTTCTTCTCATCATTTCCATCTGCTGAACTATGTGTGAAATACCACTAAATCAGAGTAACCATGGTACATCAGGCTGTGAAGAGCGGGCCACACCACTTACACAGTGCTGAGTCCAAAATCCTCCTATTTGCAACCCCATTGCTGGTAGAATTGCCTGATTAAAGTTTAAATATGTGTCATGGTTCAAATTAAGATTAAAATGGACTTTTCTAAATCAGGACCTCTTAACTGCTCTTCCTACGTCAAATAAATTCAGAATGCTTTGGATTACTTTCAATGTAGTTAAAGGTCAAGCCTCTGAATGCCTGTTTAGGGAAAACTGGTTTTTATTAGCCAAAAGTATATAATTTTAGTTTTTTGTACTGAGATAGTCCTGTTAAATTATGTCCCATTACAAGGTTACACAATAAGAATTTAAGGAATAAAGTCAAGCCTTTACTTTTAGTACAAATCTTCTCTCAACTCGGTTTTGCATTGTAAATATTATGCATAAATATGTGTCAATTTTGACAGTTTATGAGAAGATGACATATGATTTCTAAACAAAGGATTCATTTAATTTTCTCTTGTTTTTTATTAATGACTTTACTGTTGCTTTTTAGTGAGTTTTGTGACAAATTTTTTGTAAACTTCAACAATATCACGTGACTGAGATAAGCAGTACTGTTGAAATTAAGATATATCTAGAGGATCATGGCATTACTTTCATAGTATTTCTTCTATGTCCACTTGAAGCCAGTAGTCAGTGTGTAAGACTTTATGTTAATAAGATGTGTTGGGGATGGTGGAAGACAGTATTCATTGTTTGGTTTGCAATGGCTCGCTTACAGACATTACTTGAGAAGCCTTGTGCAATTTGGGAGCTTTCAAACTCTCTTTCCATGGATCTTGGAGCACAGTCTGTTACTGGCTGTGGCAGTGATTGTGCAAAGCCTGTCCACAGTGGCTCTTGCCTGTCCTTGAGGCAGTCCTTACCTGCAGGTGTGAGCTGGGGGAGTCTGGGCTGCAGGGCCGTGACTCGGATCTGCCTGGGTTTAGTGCTGGCTCACCCGCTGTGCCCATGGCAGGGCACTTGGCTGACTGGGAGCTCCCCCCGTGGGGCTGCTCTTTCCTGCCTCTCAACAGAGTTATGGAGACAAAATCACCTCAGGATAGTAAGATGTTTAATTTCTACTCTATTAAGGAACGCAAAAAGCACTTCACGTAAGTAACTCAACCTCTTCTTTCCTATCATAGGCACTGATAAGTTGATGCTTAACATTGTCCCCTTTCATCTGTGTTCAAACTTGGGAAAATTCAGTAACAGTTTTGTGTGCTGCCTGCTAACCTTAGGCCATTGAAGCAACACATCAACAGGAAGTGAAAAGCAAAAATGTGTCTCAAATCCATGTGTTTTTAAGGCAGTGTCATAGATAAACAGGTAAGTTATTATCTTTGTGTAGGCCATTAATATTTGGTTTTAAGCCATTCCAGGTTAATATCTCCTATTGGGTTTTTTCTGCGTATAGGAAGAATCATATTTTTGTTTAAAATCTTAAAATATAAAGCATCTTTTGAATCACTTTGGACAAAAAATCAGCAAGTTGACTTGGTGTTTCTGATCATTTTTCTCTGATCCTATATTTCAGAAAAACCAAACAGATACAAACCATTTATTTATGGGAAAATATTAGACACAGTTCTTTGGTCTGAGATTTTGAGGAATGCAGACCAGCTAATTAGCATGAGTCTCTGTCTGACAGAAAAATCTCTAAAGCTCATTATAGCTTAGTGTGTACCTTTGAAAAGGCAAGTGCTGCATAAGCATCTTTCAGATGTGCTTTCCACGCAGCAGAGTTGGGAAATGCGAAATCCATGGGAATCTTGTGCTGCTCCTGCCTGCCTTTACTCTCAGGATTTGCCAGTGTGGCGTTGTCCACCACCTCTGACTCTCTACAGTTTTGAGATAAACTTTAGCCCATTCTCCTCAGCCCCTAACCAGGTGCAGAATTTATACACAACCTCCTGGCCTTGAGGGAGGAACGCTCCCCGGTGAGCTCTCCTGACACTGTCCTACATCCTGCCACGACTTTTAACATCACTTGAGACATTTTTTCCCCCAAAGGAAATAATGACTTGCAGTAACACAGCTTGTTGTGAGATCTTGTTGGAAATCCAAACATGTGGCAATTTACGAGTGTCAGCAGAATGTTTTAGCCTTGTGTGGCAGTGCGTGCTGTGCGTTAGATGTTGGAATCTGACCCTTCGGCTCTGCCACAGTGGTGTCCCAGGAAATCCATGCAGAGCTGCCTCCACTCTCTTTTCTATTTACTTTCTTTCCCTAATATTCTGCAATATAGTTTACCTATACAGCAATTTGTATGCGTTCTGCCTCTACACTGTTTTTCACAACCTGAAGTCCTGCCTACAACCTTTTTATTTTCTTTGATCAATCAATTTTGTTTTTCTTTGTACAATTCATACTTTCTTTATGAAATTCTTGAATAACTGAAATAGGGTTGTAAAGTAAGAGGCTGAAAATTGTGAAGGTGATAAATTTATTTTTTTCTCACTCCAATCTTGTAACAATTAGTATTTTTCAGTAAGATCAGATATTTTTTTCCCTACAAAAGATGAAGCTCAATTTCTAAAATCCATTTTTAATACCTGTGTTCTGCCTAACCAGATCTGAAAGCAATATAGATCTCAAGCTGTTTCATGACAAAACAGTCTTTGCATTCAGCCTTGAGCAAGTGAAACAGAGTTTCTGGTTATTCCTATTAAGAACAGCATAAATAAACCTGAGCACACTGCTGTATAATGTTCAAGTAGAAAATAGTCTTATTACAGACTGGCTTGTCTGAAACTTGGGTTTGGCATGTTTAGCATGTTTTACATCACCAGTTTTTGTTACAGCTGTTGGCACTAGACTGCAACATGATTGAGAGGTTTTGATGACCTCAGCTTCTGCAGTTTATTAAGTCATCCAAACAAATAAAGAGGTTCTGTCAAGTAGCTTGCTCACAACATCTGCCTTACCTGTATATTTTTATGGTCTAGTATAATTGTAATTTGGATTTTAAGTGTCTATCAGTGAGGGAAAGAGGGAGAAGAGAAAGCTCCTGTTCCATGCCTGAAAGGAAAGAGAAAAAGACACCTTGGCTACCATCTCTATTGAATACATTATGAAGGGCTAAGAAAGCAACCTTCTAATGGCCTCAAAATTTGGTCAGATTAATAAAATAAGTGGGTTTTCATTCTGAAGATCAGTAGCAGTCTACTCTTATGATTACAGGTATTGCTGAAATTTCATAGAGAGGCAGAAAGGTGTATTGCATCAACTGCAAGAAACAGTGAGCGTAATGTATTCATCTGAAGGAAGCAGATTGGTTGTATGAAAGTACTTTTCCCTGGGCCAGTGCAAAACCAATGGCTCCTAGTTCTCTGCTAGTATCCAGATGGTTCTGCATTGCAAAGAGAACAATGCCATTTTAACAACAGTTGATTATTTCTTCAGAACTGGAGATTTTCAGAGAGCTTTTTCATCAGTTCTCGGCTGACATAGAACTGATAGGACACGTGATAAATGACAAAACTTGAAAATGCAAAGACTTTTTTTTTTCTAAATCAGATGAAACTTTTTGACTTCCACAAATCCTTGTGGTCTGGTGGTAAAACTGATGGTTTGAGCCAGGTTGAAATTAGACTGAAAACAGCTTTCCTGTTGGTATTTCAACACATCTCTCAGACAAGTAGGCTTTAGCACAGTGGGAAAAAGAGAAGACCAAAGCAATATTAAGCAACCGGTGGTCCCCAAAACCCCGTTAAAGCAGAAGTCAGTAGGATTTAGCACAGTGGAAAGTGTGTGCTAGCTTTGTTCCCCCAGCCATGTTGCCTGGAGGTGCCTGTGTGTGATGATCCCTGGGTCTGGCTCTCGGGCCTGGCTCTGCCCTCTGAGGTCAGGAAATGCTGAGCAGTAGAAAGTGTTTGGAGATGGAATGCTCCCGTTTTCCTTTTCCTTTGGAAACTATAACATAGCACACAATGCCTGTAGGTGTTAGTACCAGCGGATTCTTACATTTTCAGATGAAGATTACTAGCAGGTACTAGTTCAGCAAGAACTAGTAACAGAACTAGCAGCAAGAACTTCCTAAAGCCTATGGAGGCTCAGTGAGTGGTCTCTGGCAGTGCATAATCACTGTGCAATGCCCCTGCCTGAAGTACAGCATGTCATCTCTACTTGGAAAAGGTCCAGCTCACCTGGATTATCTGATGCTGGCCCTAGGAGGTTTTGGTAAGAGTGTCTTCCTAGCAAGTAAAAGTATGCCTAGATAACACAAATATGAGATGCAGCTAAAGCTAACTGCATTTTCAGATAGCATCTTGTGCCATGCCTCCAGCTCATCCAGGGACTTTGCATTTGTGTGTGTGTAAATCCAAACAGATGATCCTGAACTCAGTGGTTTTGGCTTTCAGTACCAGCACTCTGAACACATTGCAGACTTCAGTGAGACTTGATCAGATCACATCTGAGAGATCACATATGGAAATGCAGCTTGCTCTTTACTTACAGAGCAAAAGGGAGAGTCAGAGTACTCTGAGTCATGACACAGAAAGGTCTATTTTCTCTTAACTTAGAAATTTGCTGTGTAGTAGTTGGGACTATCCTATCACCATCAACAAAATACTGGCACAGGCCACTAAAATGACAGTCTGCTTGGCTGGCTCTCAGTCTGGGGGAGTTTGTAGTGATGCCAGCAGCTCAGAAGTGCATCAGAAGTTGTTTTAAAGTACTGAAAAGCCACATGTAAACAGTGAGGAAATACACGAGTAAATGGAGAATGAAGTTGTCATCAGCTGTCCTTCTGTGAAAGCAGGAAAACGCGTGTTTTAAAATGTGGCTAATAGCAGAACTCTATTTTATTTGCTGCCTCAGTGAGTACCCAGCTTTCAGAAAGCCAAAGCTGATCATTTTCAAGTCAATATCTGTTTAAGCTGCCTCAGAAATAACCCTTATGGAAAATAATGGAAAAAAACCCAAACAAATAAACAAGTAAAACAAAAAAGCCAGTCACACTGTCCTTCAAGTCAATATTTTCCATGTGGTTTTAAGTCAGGTCCTGGTCAGAAGCTAATGGAATTTATTTTCCTTTGACTTCCACAATCTTTGAATCCAGTCTTTAGCATGCACAAATTCATGAAAAGCTGGGCAGCACGTTTATTCCCAAAGTGAAGCAATCTTCCAGGCATTTCTCTTTTTCTTCTAAGGCTGCCCTTTTCTCTTTGGAATAAAAGTGTGGGCAATAGGCCATGTTTCAATGTCTGAGACCATCTGCCAACACAAACAGAAAAAAATTAATTATGAATGGTGTCTTCCCATGCTAAATCATTTATTGTAAAGGAGTTTTCCAGCTTGTTTGTAATGGCTGTAGCCTAAGGGTGCACACTGTATAAATTGCCTGATTACAGGATGCAGAACACTTCTAAATAGGCCTCAGATGATTAGGAGAAGGGGAAGAAATTAAAAAGGCCATTTCCCTTTAGGTATGCAAATGATTGCAGAACAATAGACAAAGATATGAAAGACCATGATAAAATACACCCTCTTTTCGTTTACCTTGAATGATGTACTAGGCAAGTTGGAAGCTTCATTACGTGTGTCAGCTGAGATGTGAATTGTTTCATAATTGAAACAATGCTGGTGCCAGATAGCACATGTTAGATTTCAAGGTAAAGTACAAGTTTCTGTGTCCTCAAGCAATTTGGGGTTTGCTGCCTAAATCTGTCTTAGCAATGGTTACATTCTGACCTTGGTTTAATTTAACTCTGCCTACTTTAACCTCTTTTGAGTTACCTCTTCAAATAGAAAGGACTAAATTTGCTTTTGTCACACTAGATCCTCCTCTCAAGTCACAGTGATGTGTCTGCCTCTCCTGAACAGGCAGTGCTGGTATTTCACTGCCTGCTTGAAGGTAGCTGGGTGTGTTTAGACAGTTCAGTGAGTGGCAGGAGCCCTGTCCCAGTCTGTCACACCCTTACTCATACCTGCACTTCCATTTCCCATACCACACACACACACACCTGCATGGGCATCTGCTGTTTCCTGGGAGCTGCAATGTTTGGGCAGATACAAATTCAACTGTCCTGGTACTACAGTAACTCAAATGTCTTCATAGCCAACAGCAGCTCCAAGGGCACTGAAAGGTGAGAGGTGATAGAGAATGTTGCCTTTAAGTATTGCTCTCCCATGACACGTAGGGCTTCTTGGAGTCGAAGTGGCTATGGGAATTGGTCAGAAGTGGGTGCTTTACATCTTTGAAAAATTACACCCCCATCCCTCCACATTGCTGTGTCTCAAGTGTGCAGCAGCCAGGATACTGAGAATCACCAGATGAGGTTTAAAATTCATGGTTTTTTAAATCATAGATTTTTGGGAAACTTTTGAAATCTTATTAGTCTGCTATATTAAGCATTTGGGGTTCCTTATATATTCTCCTTACAAGTCTGATGTGTCAAAGTAGCAGGGATCAGGACCCTGAAGGCCAGTGTGTGCTGAATTTTTTGGAGAGTCAAAGCTAGAATTCTCCCATAATTATAAAAGGCCAATACCTGAACATAAAATTTGAAGCTTGTTCTAAACCTATCAGATTTGAAAACCTCCCACTATTTAATCTCCCTGCATTTTTCTTTATTTCTTACAACATCAAGTTTGCAAGTTTGGCCAGAGGAAGCTTATGAGAGCCAAACTGTGTGTTACAGTCATGAGGAACTCAGCCACATATGAGAACCAGAGATATTTTGGGGCATCACCCAAAGAAAAAAAACAAAATCAAGACTCAGGAATTAATCAGGTCTACATTTTTTTAGGTAAATACTTTGTTTTCCATAAGACAACTAAGCAAACAAGGAAGTGAAAATATTCTCCACATATGTGTACTGTGTCTGTATGGTCCAGCCTGCCCTATATTTCTCCTCTGTCCAATATTTCTCCAGAGAAAAAATGTACCTGCAGGTGCACCTTACATGTAGAGCCCAATCCTCTGGTCCAAGTTTTGAGTCTTTCTGAGACTGTCCTTACTCCCAGTTGGAATCCATTGATCATTACTGTAGCTTCCTCAGCTTAGGCCAGGCCTCCAGGTCAGCCTTCAGCTCCTTGCAATGAACAGTCCCTTTCTCAGTCAGATGCAAGGCAGAAAGGAGTGGAGAGGGGGAGGGTAAGGAGAATTTTATGATACAGTCATCTGGGGCTTGCAAGAGCTGTAAATTGGGATTTAGAGTGATATCACTGTTCTTTCATTTATTCACCAAGTAACAAGGGAAACAGCACTTTGAATGTAGTACTAATGAATAAATAATGCACTCATTTGAAAGCTGGAGTTGGGATTAAGAAATATATCCAGTATTTTTTCGTGGGACTGAAGTTCCATTAATGTGCCAGCTCAGAGGGAGGACCTGAGCAGGGAGATGCACTTGATGCCAGCGTGGCCCTGCCACCTGCCCCAGCCACAGGGAGGCAAACCCAGCTGCTCCTCCCCCATTTTTGCTGGCAGTTCCAATGCTCCCCAGCCATTGTCGAACTTTTTCCACCCCAGGGATGTGACAAAAAGAGAATGTTAGGTTAAAATTTGTTTGAATCTGTGATTCCTTTTATTTAGCATCCACACACCTCTTGCCTCAGGCTCAGGTTTGGTTGTATCCTGTGAGGTCCTTGGCCTGCTGGAACAAAGCACAGTGAGGGATCATCAGCCCCTCTAGGGAAGCCCTGCCCACTTTCAGTGCCCTGTGGCCATGTCCTTGTCCATGGCTGTTTGATGAGCTTTGCACAGATAGATGTGGTCCCTTTGGTTGTCAACCAACAGCACAGTAATGTATAAATATTCTGGTTTGGATGAAACGCTATCTGATCCTTTAAACATCAAAGGTGATCAAGGAGCAAAGCACTTGAAAGTTTTCTGTCCTGTTAATTTCTCCTTACTTCATTCTGCCCATGTTCCTTTGCAGTTCTTTGCAAGCAATCATCCTGGAATTGTGCAGACCTATTTACAACCAACCCCTGCTTGCCCAGTGTTTCTCTCTTGGTCCAATTACATCATGAACAAGATGTAATTTATTGTCTTGTGCAGCTCCAAATACACTGTTGCTGATTATTTTTCCTAACGATTTGAAAACAGGGTGAAAATCTGTCATGTGCATCTTTTCTGGCTTTAATATACCTTGCTAACAGATCCTTTAAAGATCTGTAAGCTGTGATGAATATTTCTGTTGTTTTGGAGGACTGCCTTCCACAAATATGAGTTTGTGGAATTTCCCCTCCCTGCTTCTGTGGATTGTAAATTCTTGATGAGTATCTGAGACCAGGTCACAGTGGGATGAAATCTGTGAAAGATTATTGATTTCTTTAAGAAATGAGGAAATTTGTAAGCCATGACATGCACTTTAATATTGGTCCTGTCTGGCAGATCAGCTGCTTGGATCAGTGGTTCTCTATGGAGGCAGTAATTTCAGGATCTCTATCATCATTTAGACATGAAAAATTATTTTTAAATGGATATGTAATCGACTTAATTTTTATAAAATGAATATTTGCAGTTAGCATCAACAAATACATTTCATTTCATTTGATGTTTGTATTTTTCCTTGTTCCTAACTATTAGATAGATGAAAAGCTTTGAATCCAGCTTGAAATATGGTATTATATATCCTACATTAGGTATCTTTGAAATAGCATGTGTGGGTGTTTATGACAGTTTTGAAGATTGATGATTGACAGTCACTCCCATAAAAAGTAGTAATATGAAGAATCACTTGTTTCAAGAATGCTGAGAACATTCCTCACTTTGATTTTTATTCCTTCTTTTCTGAAACCTGAAGAATAGTTTTATTTTTTTAAGAACAGGAAAATATGAACAAAAAGACACTTCATTAGGCTAATCTACTATTTTTTTTTTTTTTTTTTTTTGTCTTACTGCCTGATCAGAAAAATCAGCTTATGTTCTGCCTCCTAATGTCATACAGAGTCCTTTTCCAGGTCTTGTTTATTGTAAGCTCAATACTACATGATCCTTACTACTCCACAAGACCTCAGAAACGCAAAGCAACTAGGAAAAATCAATGTAAGGAAAAGGTGATTTTGTAAAGCAATCCCTTCCACAGTGAGCATGAAACCCAGCAGAAAGTGTCCTCTACTCTGTGACCCTACTCTGTCATTACATGTGATGATATATATTGTGGTCATATCACTTAAGATTGACTGGAATCTTAAAATGCTTTTTAATTTATTGAATTTTCAGGGTTGTGGCAGTAATTCCCCTTCCCTCCTCACCACTGAGTTTGTTGGTTTTTAGGTTTCAGGTTTGTAGGCAGGAGGAGAGTCTATTAAAGATCAAAGCAAAAATTAAGGATGATAGGTGCATTAAAATGCTTTTATTATCCATTGCAGAACTTTTACTGGTAAAATGAGTTTATATCATAACTTTTTAATTTCAGTCCCTCTCATGTTTAGACTAAAGCCTTTTTGTTTACTCCTCACATTTCCAGTGGATTCAACTGGCTTTAATACAAAACAGTCATAAATTTTATCTAGTCTATTCCAGGTTAATCTTCATTATAGTCATTTTTTAACTAATCATATAGCCCAAAATTATATAACTAAAAAAAACCCATCTAGCTTCTTAAAAATGCAAAATGATGTGCACTAATTTATAAAATAAGTTCCTTTCTAATGGGTTTTTCTGTGAAGATGTAGATCTTTTCCATCAGTGTTCTGCTTAAATTGCATGGTATGACATTGGTGGTACTCACAGAACCTTCCAAGAGTATTGGCTCATGATGCTACAGGGGACTTGGAGGGGGGAAAAATAATTTTCTTTTGTAAATACAGAGGGGGAAGACACCTGTCTGCAGACTGCTCCTGTTCAAAATGCTGATAAATGAGATATTTAGCTAGTGCAAATAAACAGAGCTCCCTCATGCTTCCTTACAACAGCTTAGCCTCTAACACACCAGATTCAGAAAAAAGAAACAAGTCAGATTCCAGGGCTTGAAAACTATTCCTTTCATAACTGAATCACATGATGATAACATGAATCACATGTGTTTAGCAAGTAGAGAAGATCTACTTACCTTTTTAAAGATATTTAGATATACTTCTAGAAAGAGATAGAAGACTGCACCTGCTTTATTGAAAGGTATCACAGAAATGTAGGAAACTTCAAGCTCTGCCTTTGCCCTGCTTAAACTGTAGTTCCTATTCAACCTCTGAGAGTCTGACTAGAACCTTCACCTTCCTCAGAAAGTGCTTCATTTATTACCTGATGAAAAAAGAATGTCTCTAGGATCACAAAAATAAATTGTCAGCATAAAACCAGCAAAGATACTTTCTCATCTTACAGGACAGATTGCTTCTCAAATTGAAGTAAAAGGTAAGATCCTCATTGTGTATCTGTATCTCATAGCCTAATCTTTTGATGCTTAAAACAGGGGGAATGGCAGCACTACAAATAATGTGTTTTTAAGGCTCTCTAAGTCCTATTTCTCAACTGACTTGGACATACATAGTTGCTAATTAGAGGGAAATTCTGTGTACAGCCCCTCATGTTGCACAGCTCACAAATGATAACCAGGCTCTGTAGAAATGAAACATTTCTACTCATTTTGTGATGAAGCAGTCTGAAACCCTTTATGCTTACTATATACAGTGAAAGGGACTAGGTCACTGGTACTTCAGCCCACATTTTGTGAGCAGGAGCAAAATGCCATAATTTTTGCTAGCTCCTGGGTGAGAGTTCTGTGTGTTTTAATAGGAAAAATGTGGTAATATGTTGAAAGATTGATAAATAACTTGTGAAAAAACTTAGTTACTGGCATACTCTGAATGGCCTGTTGTCCTCCCATCATAGTAAGGCTTCATCATAGTATGAATCACTCAGCAGTCTTGAAACAACATATCTCAGGTAGCATATAGCTTTACATTTCAGAAGAGTGACAAACATGGTATTTTACAGTGCTGTGCATGGCTGATGATGCAGGAATAAGTAGGAGTAGGAAGTACACTGGAGTTATAAAGAGGTTTTAAAAGAAACTGAAAAAGCACTCAGCTAGTGAATTTTATTTTCTGATTGTTTGGTGCTTGAGAGAGTGGGAACAAAAATAAGGCATTATTTCAAACCTCATTACTGTACTTCCCTGGCATGCATTTACAGGAGGACACAATCTATTTTTGTCTCTGTATTTTAAAATTGGGGACTTCCGTTTACCCGGGTCATCTGCATACATTTTTACAAACCAATGCCAGCGTAAGGTTTCCTTTTGAAAAGACTGTTCCCTGGTAAGGCTCAAGCTCTGCAACTCTTTTCCCATTCTGTGACTGTTTGTGAATTTAATGACATAAGGTACACAAAAGCTGGTGGGGAACAGATAACCTTAGATAAAGTTCCACTATCTCTCATGTAGCACAACTGATTTAGGAGGCTCTTGCCAACCTCACATCTGCCACCAGCATTTCACAAAAGCTTTTGGATCCATATCAGTTTACAACAAACTTTATAGTATGACTTCATAAACAGTTCCAGTGGTACAACTCAGAATGAAATAAATTGTAGCAGGAGATAGAGCAGTGTCCCAGTGCAGGAGACTTCCTTTTGGGAAATTGAGCTGAGCTGAGCTCCCACCCATCCTGTTGGTTACCTCCACTGACAGCAGGAACAGGGGAAGGATGCTGGAGCTGTTTCTGCAGTGTTGGACCATGGGCTGGTGCATAAAAGCACCTTCCTGTACACTGCCCATGGGTTCTCTTATGCACATTGACCTTTGGTTGGTCTGCTCTGCTTTCTTCCTGAGTGTCCATGCATACCAATCCTGCCTGTGTTAGGAACAGTTATGTGTTTGGTAATAGACCTAAAATTATATCTTGCATTCAAATATGTGAGCAGATACTGGCAAGGAGGGAGACAGTCGTTGTCACAAGGAAATTCTGCCAGGCACATTGTTTTAATGCTGATCATTTCATATGCTCATGTGAAATGTCTCAGTCCACTTCTAAGCAAGGCATCTTTAAATGTTCCCAGCTTAGTTTTTCAGGCTATATTACTGAACAAGATAGACAGCATTCTTTGAAACAGGAATTTTCCTTAAGTAAGCTTTAGGACTTTACATGTACTCTAACTAAAACCAGTTTGGAATCTGATCAGAAATGAAGCCTGTTGCTTCATTCATGCAGTTCTAGGATCTATTTTCTCTGGAGATGGAGGCAACTCTGAAGGTTCCCTGACTTCTGGGTCTCAGACCTCACCTTTACTCTGCTTCTACAGATTTTTGTGAGGCCACTCCTGTAGATTTCAGCACAGAAGAGGATTAACTGCAGCACAGGAACATAAACGAACAGTCAGCATTTAAAGGAAATACAAGAATTTCTGTGCCTTACTGTCAGAGAAAAATGGCAGGTAATTACACCTTGAGCAACACCAAGATTGCATTTCAGTGATTATTAAGACAACAGATATCTTTGAATTTGTTTCTCAACTGTCTCTTGCCTGTAAAAGAGTGAGTTTATTGTCAGATTCACTAATGACTTTAAGCAGCCTTAACACTATTTTATAGATCAGCTATAACTGCAGGAAAACTGGGACCCTCACCAATGCCCAAATGAGATCTTTTTGAGTTTGGGTGTGGACAGAGAACTTAAAAATATTTATTTGTGATATCTAGGGAAGAGATATCTATGGGCAGGTGTTGGGGCCTGGGCTTCAGCAAAATCATTCAGTGTGACCAATGCACTGTAGCACAGAAACTGTTCTTTGAGTGGTTAAAGTCTTTTGTTTTGGGATGAAGGGTTGGGTTTGGGGGTGGTTTTTTTTGATAACAAGCATCCAGTTCAAGAGTATACCTCATACATTAACAGTGTCTGAGCTAGAATTTTTTATGACTGTGCAGAGATATTTCCCCCCAAAAACAGGAAGACGAAAATTCTGGAGTCTCCCAGAGGTCAGAAAGAACTATTGGTGTCTACTTGTGGCATTTATGATCACTGTTTTGAAACTGATTGAGCAAACAAAACATTTTTCCTTCCTTCTAGCTGGAAAATTCTGGCATTAGCATGGGTAAGTAACACTCACAAGTTTTAGCACAGGATTTCTTAGGAACTGTCCTTTTCTCATTCATCTATATGTACATATGCACTGTTGTACCTTGGCTTTCAAGCATCATGTGTTTGTTTAAAAGAAAAGAACACACACCTTGAAAATCAGTTGTCAAACAAAGTGTTTGAATTCCAGCTGAGCAGGATTCCCAAAAGAGCAATCCTTGCCAGTTTGTATTATGGAAAAGCCTAATTCTGACACACTGTTCTGTGTAGCCTTGTCCACACACTAAAGCAGCCTGAATTAATTCTCATGTTAGAGTCAATCAGCTTGGGAGTTTTCCTGAAGGCAGGTGTTTCAAAGTGCATGCAGTTTTAATGAAAAGTGAAGATAGCTGTTTTCAAGCATGTAGACCTAGAAAGACAATTTCCCAGAGGCTGCTGTACATATAGTAACCCATTAACAGTAAAAAAGTACAATTCTCTCCATGTCAAGCATGTCTGCTAAACCAGCTTTAAAAAAGCAAGAAGCTTGTCTCTGATCAGCTCTCTTTTCCCCTTTGTCTGATGCTGTCATGCAGGCTCAACACTAAAATACTGTACTTTGTGGGTTTGCTGTGACACCGTTTGTCATTTTGGTGTTATCTCATTACTCCTTGACTCTTTGTTCTCACTGAATGTTGTTTCTTATTGTGATGGATTTGGTCTTCTTCATTAAGAAATTGGGAAAGGTCTATAGTGGGATTAAACTTTTAACCATAAAACAAGGAATTTTCAAATCTTAGGAACTTGGTGTACATGGTTCACTAACACTGAGTATTAGTATCTGCATTGTGCTTGTTTAGCTGAGAGAGTAATGAGGGAATGTTTGAGAGAGGTAAGATTCTATGGGGACAGACTGTCCTTAGACTTTGTTTATATTTATTTAGTTAATAAACTCACATAATAAAACAGTTTCTGTCTACATAAACTGTTTTCAGAAATTACTTTAAGAATATCCATGTGAGGTGAGTTTGGGTGTAGATGGGGACAAATCAGTATCTCAAGCATGCCCTGTGTACTCCGAGATGAGCAGGAAAATCTGTCGGTGTGGTCCGATTGCATCACTGATGCACCCTGCCTATTGAGGCAACTTGCTTTTGCAGCTGTTTGATATAAATTCCTAGCATATGTCTTAGTCCAGTTGGTTTATTTTTATAAACAATAAATAGCCCAACATTCCTGCAGTGTTTCCCTTGCCTGGGACAATCCCATGGAGCCATTTGCCATGAAGACAGTGGCTGAGATTAGTGGCGTTTGCACAGATGGCAGCCATCGTTTGGGAAATCTCATAAACAGTGGAACACGTGGACTTTTTCCTCCCCCTTCAACATGATCACAATAGATTATGAGGGCCTACAAATCACTACCAGATGATATTAAGTTGCTTTGATAACACTCTGGGTCCCTTCCGGTGTGATATTTTTCTTCATTAGAAAGGATAGCTCAAGCACACCAAATCCTCTTACTCTTTTCTCAAAATTTATAGATCTCAGTCTCTAAACTAATTGTTAGTTGCACAGCATGCCTTAAGCTGTGCCCAGACAGAGCAATTACATCCCCCAGCCCTGATTAAAGGCACAGAGGAAACAGAAGTGCAAAGAAAATGAAACACTCTTGGCTGTTTGGGCAGGATGTCATTGCTGTTGTTTGCCTTTTTTGACATTTGTTGATAAAAGTGAGAAAGGAGGTCAGTTATCCATCACTGACCCTTGTTCAGTGCCAGAGATGTGACAGGCTTGTCTCAGGCTACTGACTCCGTTTATGAAATTATAAACAAAAAAGGGTTTCTAGGCCAATGTGCTTCTTTTCTATTAGCAGCTCAAGAATTTCTCCATTTTCCCCCTGCTAAATTATATTGCTTTCTGCATCTTCTAAACTCGTTTGCTTCTGAGTGTCTGCCTAAAACCACAAATATCTTTGTTCATGAATGAGCAGGGCTGTACTATCATAAAAGCTCTACAAATTACCTTGAACAAGGAAAAACTCATATTCAAATATTTCTGCATATTCAGGCATTTCTTATAAAATGTTTCTCACCTGTAAACTGCAGCTTCTAAAAGTTGTGCTTTTCTTTTGTGATTTACAGTAACTTTATGGCTGACTTCCTGCTTTAACAGTCAAAATCAAGATTTTCAAAGGAAATGGGAAAGCACTATTTGGTTTCACCCAATACCTGAGGTAATCATACCCAAATTTGTAAATTTGAAGCAGAAGTACTGGTTTATAAAGTGCTGAGGTGACTTAAAAATCATATACAAGCAAGTAAAAATCAGATGGAAGAGAGCAGCAACTTTCTTTCATTAAATCTGAGCTTGTGTTTTCAGTGATGTCTCTGCTAATGTTTCCTGCTGGGAGTTATCTATTTCATAGAGCAGTTTGTGGAAGAGGCACTGTATTGTATTTTAAATATTTTAGCTGGACTGTCAGACACTTCACATGTTGAAGTCTTTGTTTAACCAGTTTCTCTAATTGCTTTACATGATACACTAACACTGCTTTATACTAAACAGATGGGTTATACAAAGGATCAAACCATAATCTCATGGTGTCTGTAAGGAGTAAGAAACAAACAGCTTAAATGTTTTTGAAAGTAAAAATTAATTTTTTCAATAATTTTTTCCACTTCATATTCTCTTTTCTCCCTCTTTAAGACTCAGAGGGATTTTGTATTAAATGGCCACCCCCAGTCCCAGTGTTTCAATATCTGATACAGTCAGATGTACACAATAGTCCGTAAGTAATGGTGGGTAGTTGTTGCTGTCCTTTGTGCACCACGACTGAACGGAAGAGAAGCTTTCAGCAGTCACTGTCTCTTAAAATGACCAAACATCAAAGAAGTTCAGTGAACTTGAAATTACATCAGGAAGTAGATCAGACAAAACCTTACTTGTGTGCATCTGTAGTTTCCCCAGTTCTGTGCTTTTAAGTGGATTTAGTTTCAGATATTCTGTCTGTGGAAACGGTCCACTTGCAAAACTACAGGTCACTCCCCCGTGAGCCTTGGTCCCATGGACAGTTTTATTATTGCTGTTGAGGGCTGACTAATCAGGTATTAGTAGAATAATACAGTAAATAAACAGCATGTAATAAATTAGAGCTTCTCACTTTGAAGTCTTTGTTTAACCAGTTTTTTAATTGCTTGATGTGATACACTGGCACAGATGGCTTCATGGTACTAAGATTGGTTGCACCATGGATCAAATCTATAATCTCATGCTGGTGGTAAAAAGTAAATACCTAAATAAATAAAAAAAAGCAAAACAAACTAGCAAACTATTTAAACAAAGTGCTTATGGCCTAGGATCCCCACACAACTACTCTAACTAATGATTGAACACTGCCTTGTGGGAGTCAGTGTGTTAAGACCCTAGAGAGGAAAGCAAGCATGAAACCTTGTATTGCATTCCCACAAGAAGCAGTGATGAGCAGAAACCTATTTTCAGGTGCAGTGAGTTTCTGTCCTCAGATAATCAGAATTATAAAGACTGATTTAAGATGATATTTGCTAAATGCAGATTGCCTCATGCTTGAAGTGATCCTTAAGCCAGATCCTTTGCTAAAAAAACATCTCCATCTCACTGTCTTTTTGCCAGTCATCACTAACCAGTGTTGCTCGAGAAGCCCTGCAAAAAAACCAAAAAACCCTCTAGTAGCCTTTTTTCCAACTTTATCTGACAGATAGAGCTGTTGAAAAATGTGAAGGCATGATTCCTCTTTTCTTGGCCAAAATCCTCATCGATTTTCCCTGTATTCCTTTCCATAGCATGCCTATATATATATTTGTGTGTTGATCTGTGCAGTCCAGAAATCACAGAGGGGGCTTTTTGGTAGACAGAGGGAGTGAAAAACTCTGTTTTTTTCTATTCCCTTGTTGTTTAAGAACCTTACAAGAAAAAGGAAATCCACTTTGACATTCTATTTTCAAGCTATCTATAAATTATTTTCTGGAACATTTCCTGAAATAAACAGAATGCACAAGGTCTGACAGCTCTCCACATGTGCTTTTGGTGCAATGGGTGAATGTAACTACTGTTCCTGTAAGACAAGGCAGAAGTGAGACATTACATGCCATGTGGGAGAGGCTGTTAACAAATTGGTGGAAATGGTTACGGTTTTCAACTTGTCAAGCATCATTTTCTTAGCTTGATGACACCTTGTAAGACCAATAAATAATTTATGGGGTATCTAAATGTTTCAAATAGGAGTTTAAGGACTGGAGGAAAGAGGTCTAGGGTCTCATAGTTAATCCTATTCGAGCAGCTTCTTATTAAAACAGCCCTCCACAAATTGATTACAGCTGCAATCCCTTTTAAGAAGGATTATTTAAAAATCCCAATTATAAAGACTATTTGTAAAGAGTAAAATACTTAGTGTCAGTTTTGCATGGAGACTGTGCCTTGACTCAGTTGGCAAAGTGGGTTATCCTTTTCCTGCCTTTCCTTTCAGGAGAATCTGCTCAGAGTGGGCATTTCAAACAGTGCCTTAAACACAGTTGCTGCAAAGGAGTTTAGTTTCTATTCTTGCCCTTGTGTTCCCTGGCTGCCTCTGCTGGCCCTCCTCTGCTAGGCTATGGCTCGGCCTTTGCCTCCTTTTGGCTCTTCTGCTCAATTTCCTCTGACACAGAGAACTGATATTTACAGTTCAACCCAACTCAGGACTTGATCCTGAGATCTTTTAATGGTGTTTCCCCCAAAGGCCACATCTTCATTCCTAGAATTCCTATATACAACCAACAGTAATTGTGAGTGAATCTGATGGAAACAAGGGGCTAATATAGCAGTGTTTTGTCTCAGTTTGGGTGCCTAAGACCACTTCCAAAAAGCTTCTTTGCACCATTCTGATGACATAAGCAGTAACAAACTGATGAACAGTTTCACAACGGTTTTGCAGCTCTGGAACCATGCAAAGGAACAAGAACAGGTCAGTGGCTTTGATTCTGTGGTCTATATCCAGAAACATTTCTAAAAATCTGACTATGCCATTTTTTTTTTAAATATTCTTGTAAGTTCTGAGGGGTTCCTATAATACACTATGACTCTAAGACTAATTTTCTTACAGCTAACCTATATAATACATCATGTTTGAGTTTTCAAATAGGATGACATCAGTTGTACTCTCAAACAAGTAATGCCCCTTCTGAAACTTCAGTCACCAGAGACTTGCTTGAACTGCTGGGACAAAGCTTATTTTCTTATGGCAGTAATGTTTGAAAGAGTGTATATTAAATAAATATTCAAGAACAGTCTTAGAAAGAGAGTTGTAAATATGTAAACATGAGTACTTAATCAAGAAACTGAACACTTAGAGATTTAGCCAGGGACAGAAACACACCCTATAGCCATTTATCTAATCAAAGTTAACCAAGTGCTTAAAGAGTGAATGCTTGTAATGAGCTGCTTGAGAATGAGCTGGCAACTACGAATAATTCTCTGAATACAAATACTCTTTCAAGGAAAAGCTGAACTGCTTCTGAGCAGCTAGTGAATAGAAAAACAAAAAACAGGTGGTATTTACCAAATAAACTGCATTTCACCCAGTTTTGCTGACCATGACAAGAGTGATAAAGACAAACACTACTTCCTTTCGTAGATAAAGAAAAAGGATAGCTGAGTAAGAAAGATGCGAGATTGGGCAACTTATATTCAGGTCTCCATTTCATTACACACTCACCACTTTGTTCTAGTCTCACTGCTTTACCCCCGTCTTTTATTCTGAGATCGTAGAGTTACATTGTTCAAGGCTGAAATCAACTCCAGTTAATTTTAGCAGGAGTTAAATGCAAGCCTTAGCATTCCTGTCTGTGCTTCCATTGGTTCATGCAGGTAGTAGCAGTTCCCTACTTCAGACAGGCATTGGGGGGGTCCATGGGAAGCATGGGAGTGAAATGTTTCAGATCTGGCACATGGGGTATGAGCATTTCTCTTACCAGGCAGGTGTGATTTTTACTCTGTCAGGTTGTTCATGCTTGTGCTTATGCCCTCACTTTTGTTTAATTACTCTATAGATGCAGCAACATCTTTTTCATCAAACAACAAGGTCTGACTATTTGAAGTCTTCTGAAGTGTGCGTTTTACTTTGCTATCCTTTTCCAAGTAGCATTAGGGGAAGAAACATATTAAAAAGGTTACTTGTATTTATATCTTTTTTTCCTTTCTGAGGTTTAGCCCATTAGTTTATGAGCAGATGAGAGGACAGTCTGCTAATAAACCTTTTAGTCTAGAATCTCACTACTCTGTGGGCTTCTTTCTGCATAGACACACATATCTGCACACGTGTGTCTATCTATTTCACTGGAATATCAAGTCATCATTCCTTTTACAGTAGCTCCAACTTTCTGTACATGTGCTGAGCTGTAAAGTATTAAGCCTTGTAATCCCTCAACCCCTTAGATGTGGTTTGCTGGGGGGGGAGGGCTGTAAATCCATGGTGGCAAACAAGAAAAGCCTGAAGCTGTGAGCAAACAGGAAACAAATGATCTCAATCCCAGAATGTAAACTGTCATTGACAGAGATGCATGAAAGAATCATAACAGGGAAACCTGCTGCAATTTTTCATCCAGTTACCAACTGAATCACTGCCATTACACTGAAGAGGAAAGCTGCCAGCCCACCACTGACATGGCAGAGTTCTTTACATGTTGTGTGCACAAAGCAACCCTATAGCCTGACTGGCATTTACTCCTTTTCATGCTTGCAGACTGATAATTATTGTGCACTGCCTCAAGCTTGCAATTAGAGGCCACCAAGAAATAAAAAATAGCTGAATTTCAAGATTAAGCCTTTTCCATGACGAGTTATATTTTCCCAGAAGGGATTATGTTGTTGCCAGTAAAAACAGAATTCACCTATGCTGTACTGATACCAGATTAAAGGCCATATTAGCTGCAGGAACAAATGGAAAATTTGCACATAATAAAAAATAATAATAACTGTCATTGTTACTGGTGACACAATTAGAGTTGATGCTGGCTCCTGTTTCACAATGCAGCTTTTAAGGGGGATGAAACAAAACACTGAGCAGCCAAGAACTTGTAATTATATATTCTATAGTCATTTTGCAGTATGGATATTCATTCTGTGTTTTAAGTATATTCTCATTCCACTTTCCCAGACTTTTCTTCTATCCCCCAAAGCCTGCAGTTTAAGTTCATAGGAGATACTTCACTTCCTTTCTTGCATTAAAAATGTGCCCTGCTAAGCACGTGCCCTGTTTGGCTCACTTTCAGTGGTAGGCAGAGGATAGCAAGTTACTAAAGCATTAGAGAAACACTTAGAACAAAGTGGAATACATAAAGATGTTCTCAGTGAGGAATGTTAAAGAGAAGGTTTTGAGTTTCTTTTTTACTTTCTCATTTTATGACTTTTTCTATGTTGTATAGTGATGACTAAGATAAGTTGCTTTGGAAAAATCAGAGCTGCTCTGCAATAATAATCAAATCAGTCTATATATGGATGTGTTTAGTGGTATGTTTATTGTAAAAATACATCGTTTTCACTTAATGGAGGATTTGAAAGGGGGAAGTAGAAGGAGAAGGAATGGGCCAAGTTGAAACTTCTTGGCACACCATTAAAAATCATTTAGGAAAGTTCTGTCAGCTCTGAAGGTTCCTCTTCAGCTATTAGAATGAGGGCAAGAAAAGTCCCACAAACACAGGAGGGGGGAAAACAAAGTTGGTGGTAGATTTCAAAGGATGATCTGTTTAAAGATGGAATTTTATGGTTCAGAATTTGACTGAGGCAGAGCTGCTGCCTGGGAAAACTCAGGAACATCAGCCCAGCTCACACTGGTGAGAAAGGGCACACATGTAAATACCAGTATAAAAATACTTATTTTTCAGAAGGCTGGGTGATCACTATTCTTTGCTGGATGCATCTGGAAGGATGAATCGTGACTACCTGGGCTCACTGGACTTTCTGAACAAGAGAGCTAGATTTTGGGATTTATATGACAAGTCCATTTCTGGTCTGAAGGTGTTGTTTCTGCCTTGTGGATCATTTTCAGTAGTTATTAGCTTGCAGAAAATTAAAACAGCTCATCACAAGGTTTGAATGTATCTAACTGGTTGCTCAGCTGAGGTTGGTTAGGTGGGATGGAGCCAGCCCACTCTTCTGAAGCTGATAAGTATTTCATTAGTTCAGCTGCCCTGTGGAACTTCCCTGGGTGAATGGAAATGCAGAAAGTAGAGGACAAACTTCTAAAACTTGTGCCATAAAGATACTTTGTACTTCAGTTGCTTCTGTGACTGTGGGTTTAAGGTAGCACAGAAATCACTCTTGGCCAACCATGAGACCACTACCCAGGCTTTCAGATGGGTTTTGTAGCTACTCTGAAGGTGCAGCAGGGATGAACACGGGGTTCTAATAAAATGTGGGTACTGCCAAGAACTTAGACTGAGGCAGAAATACCTGCTTTCTGTGATATTTGTTGCCTGCAACTTTCTGTCATGCTTGCTTTCATAATTTATAAGAGCACCCTTACATTCTCCTTATTAGTACAAAAATAGGTGTGTATGGTCAGTCTGGAATTTGGGGGAGAGGGATCTGTGTGTGTGCAGGTAGGGGTGTATGAAAGGAAGCAGAGTTTGTTCCTCAAGGGTAATTTTACCTCCTTCCCTCTACCATGTCTATACACTAACCCTTGTAGGAGAGCTTCAGTTGTTTGAAGAGCTTGTATGTCTATGTTTGTGTGGATGTATTTCAATGCATGGTTATTAAAACATTTTGGAAAGCAGCTGTGTCTGGGGGAAAGCAGACATGGCTGCAGTTGGAAGCAGCTGTTGTGCATCTGCAAAGACCTCACTTTTCCCTCTCTGATGTCTTACACACTCCTTCCATCCTGCCTGAGTGCTCCTTATCCCGTTTAATCACAGGAATACAACCAAGCATTGTCCCTTAGGGTGCCAGCTTGGGAGAGGGTTCATCTACTCTGTTTGCTAAGTGAGGATGCTTCACATTCAGCAGGCTGAAGCTCTTACCCTTGTCCCTTGGGACAGCAGGATGCCTGATTTCCCCCAAGGTCATTCTGTATGCTCAGTGAAAATGTTTTCAGCTCCTAGTCTTCAATTCCGTGTATTATTGCTTATTTTAAGCTCACTAAAGTTGCCTTTGCAATCATGATTTTGAGTCATCAACTCATTGTAACGTCCCGATGTCGTTTGCCATAAAATCTGAGTGTGCACCTAATAAATCTAAATGTACTCTATAACAAAAATCCCACCTTAAGTATTGATGATGGACACAAAGGTATTGGTTTCTCACATACCCATACACATGAAGGTGTGCCATAACATTTACCTGTACAAACAAACATTCACAAATAATTCTAAATGGGAAGCATGGATGGAGTAGCCCAAAATAGCATTTTTTTGCATAAATCTTAACTCTGACTCTCAAAATATTCAGCATACTTTTCCTAGGGCTTCTTCCTGTCTCTTTCAGGTCACTTTTTTGCTCATCTCCTGTTCTCACAAAGACAGTGTATAGCAGAGTCAGCTATTACAAGACTCATCAGCTTCCTGTCTCGACATCAGGCTTTTCCTTCTCCCTTTAGTTTTAAAAATGCACATTTCACTGTCATCCTGAAACTGCTTAGGGTATGGTCACAGTTATAGCATCATAGCACTCAGCAGCAGGTGGGAAACTGCCCCCCAGAATGAGGGAAAATCAGCGTATTTTCTATATAGGAGAGAGATTGGAACAAAGTCTGTTATTTCCCACTTGAGAGAGCTGTCCAGGAGCTCCTGCTATTCTGAGTCTTTCAAAATCAGATGGTGGCCTCTCTTCAAAGTTCCTGCAGTGTACCCTGAGAAAAAAACCAACAAACCCACCACTTTTTTCTTGATGTGCTCTGAGGGAAAACAGGACATAGCTCCTAGATGTGACCTGTATTTTATGAGCAATTTGGGAAGCCAGTGTAGGAAACCAGTGACACTGGTGTGCAAGTGGCTCAGCAGACTTGGAAGCACCAAACGGTGGAACTGCCAGCTTTGAGTTGGTTGATGAAACACAGCCCATTAGGGTAGAACCTTTCCAGGTCACAATGACCACCAGCTTTTCCAGGTTGGGAAGAATTTGTGCTGAGGATGCCTCAGGGCCCAGCATTGGTGCCTGTGCTGTGTGACCACAATTCACTTTTCTGACTGTTGTGTGCAGCCACGGCTCTGCCATGGGACAGGTTCACAGCAAAACCACACATTTCAAGCTCAGGAGAACTGGGAATGTTGCTTTGCTTTGAGGTGCTTGAATGGAAGTAGTGCAGATCACAATGACATCTTACAGAGTATAATACTCTTACTGGGTTTATTTAATTAATCATAGCAGTTTATAGGATAGCAAATAGATTCAGTTCTTCCTTCTCCCTCTCCATCAGTAGTGACTGATGCATTGTTTGCCATTAAATTTAGCCAATCTATACTTTTTTAAGGTTGAGTCCCTAAAGGGATAATTTTGTAATTCTACATCTGTGTAAATAAAAATATACATGTGTATATATTTACACACATGAAGACCTAATTTTCATTTCATTTTATACCAAGACAGGTCCCACTGGAGCTGTAAAGTGAAGTTGGTTTGGGCCCAAGTGCTTACTGGAATAAAAATATTTTTCGTGAGAACCTAGTCTATTCAGTGGAATTTTGCATATGATTGAAATTCCACCCATGCCAGAAGAAAAAATGGCTTTGATATGAAAAAGAATCAGCCGTATACAGTTACAATGTATTTACTTGTATCATTAGACTTACCTTTGGCATAATAGTATTTCAGCTCTACTGAATTGCTGTATCTCTAAACCGAATTTTTTGAACTGTTTGGAGTAAATTACAAGGTTCTTCTCCATGGCCCTGACTCTATTGTTCTGCCAGGATGTCTTCTTTTGTCATAAAAACAATAACTTAGTGTAAGTAGTACTTTTTAGGTTTACTAATCAGACAGACTAATTGTATCTTTTAATCTGGGTCAATCTGCTCTAGTTTATTATAATTTGGCTCCAAATCCCCCCCAAAAAGAGGAACATTTGCAAATAATTTAATGTCAGAAGCACTCTTATATAAACATTACAAGAATTGCTGAAAGGCCTAACAGAAACTCTATAATTTTGAAACCAAAAGTCTAACATATTTTGTAAAAGGAATATACTGCTTTTCTCAAAGCTTGGAGTGAACTTGGATGTGTGTGTGTCTGTGTTTTCAGGTGAACACATAAAAGGAGTGGATAAACAGGCAATGGGGTCTTTCCTTTATTTACAAAGCTGAGGCTGTCTAGACAGGGCACTTTTCCTGATTCAATCTACCAACTAAACTTAGAAACACCATACTAATATTCGATTTTAGCTTCATCACCATGTCTGTACAATCCCTGCTTAGATTACTAACCAGGGTGATTATTGCTTACAGAAACTGTTAATGTTTTGGTTGGATGTTTGTCTTCTCAAAAATGGACTGGAAAATTTTTCCCTGTAGGCTACTGAATTTTCATTGCATGTTAACTGTTTATGTTATTTTCCAACTCCACCACCATCCAGCAGTGAGAGAAAGCAGCTGCCATAGCAAAAAAAAAAAAAAATTTAAATTTCTCATGGAGACTTTGAAATTGACTTGATACCTGGAGTATTTTTTTGTCTCAGGAGGCCCTTTGTTTACAAACAAAGCCTGAAAGTGGCTATACCTTATGACAGTACCAGGCAGCTGCTCTCAGGAAGCAGTGAATTTGTAGTATCAACACAGGATAGCTTCAAAATAAGTTTGCAAAAATATCTTTTCTTCTGAGCAGGTTGAAGTGCAATGATAGCTGTTTGAGGAAATATTTTTCTTCAGGTTGGAGGATGGTTTTATCATCCACCTGCATAAAGAAGTGCTTTAGTAGCACAAACTGTTTGTTATCAAGAAGGAAAAAGATAGTCCAAAATAATGCCCACAGTTTCATGTACGTCCTCCTGATAAGGAAAGGTCTTGAGAAAATGTGCTTTGCCATAAATTATTCCTTCCAAGGGGAAAAGAATATTGAGAGGGTGTTTTTTTTTTGACAAGTACAATATAAGAGATTAGTTCATTTGAGTAGAGAGAGTGTTTAAAAATGCAGCTGCGTGCAGATTTCTTAAGAAACTCCAACTGACAATTGAAGAGGAAACCTAAAACAAGATTACAAAAATTAATCAGTTGGCACAGAATGGCTGACATTAATGTGTGTACTTCTTTGTTTTGAAACTAGACTGTGGAGGAGTTTTCTTATACGGAAAATTTCATCTACTTTTACTTGTCTCCTCACATAGTCAAATATTTTGTGAGACAGATCAAAAACCCTCTTTGACAAGCTCATTCCCACGCTTCTCCTTTTTAACCTGTTGTGTTTTTTTTTTTTTTAATTGGGTTTCTCCTCTTTTCCTGGAGACTTGTTCAGATAAAGAAAACTTTGCTTGGAATCTATCTCAGTAGGTCTACATCTCTGGGGCAATCAGTATTTAACTGAAATATGGAAATGGAATTTTAAAAAATATTAAGGGATGGAATAAAGTTCCACTAGGCTGTTAGTGGAGTTTGGGAGAATGGAAGGAGTGTTGAGGCTGGCATTGGGCAAGGCAGTCAGGAGAAGGAGGTTCTTTGATGAACTATTGCTGTATAAACTCTGAGCTCTACCCTTAAATGCTACCAGAGATTCCTCTCATACTCTACTTTCTATTTTTTTACTTTGCATAGAATACAATATATCTTGGAAAAACCTTTGGCCACAGTACAAAAAAATGTGAAGTGACTGGGTATTTGTAATTTTGCTTCCACAAGAGAATGAAGAGGCCTGGTATAATTGAGCAAAGAGTTAGAATGGGCAGACTCTCAGTTAGGCACTAGGCCACGTGGAGAGCTGTGCAAGGGGCTAACGTGCTGGCTGCTGTATGAAGTGCTGTGATAATTGACAATAGTTACATAGAAAAAGTGCAGGGACTTGCAAGGCTGCATTAATTAATAATCCTGCACTCTGTGCAGCACCCATCACTCAGGGTTGAATATTTCTGAAATTTTCTTTGCGTGGTTTTTTTTCTATCCACCTTTGCGTTTACAGAATTTCTTTTATCCAGTGATCCCAAGGGACTTCTTTTGAAGCCTTTACTGGTGCTGATTAGTTTCTTACAAGTGGTACACTTGCAGCTGCTGGGGGAGGCTTCCCCAGGTGGATGCTGCTGCCCACTGAGCAGCCCACAGAATTCCAAGTAACCTGCAATGTAAGTGCAATCAGCGTGACTTCACTGATCAAGAAAGACCCCAAACAGTGGATTGTCTCATTCTTCAGAAGGGATGTCTTCCAAAAAATGTAAGGGTTTGTAGAATAACCATAGTTTCTTCTCTCCTATTTTCGTTTTTCGATCCTAGACCTCAAATTCACTGAAAGGGTTGCAAACATTGGAACAGTTTGCCCAGGAAAGTGAAGCCACCATCCCTGGAGGTATTTAAAAGACCTGTGGATGTGGCATTTAGGGACATGGTTCAGTGATGTACTTAGCAGTGCTGCTTGGACTTGATAGTCTTAGAGGTCTTGTCCAAACTAAACAATTCTGTGATTTTAATTCAGCTATTGTGACTTCTCTTACACTGGCACAAGAGTTACGTGCCCCTATTTGTGAATATATTGACAAACAGTGTTATTTTACTGTTGGGTTTTAATTGTCCTGCTTGGTTGCTATTGGTGTTTAAATGAATTAGAAAAAAATGAGTTCATGAGCTTGGTTTGGTATATTGCATAAAGCCAAGTAAGATGCATCTTTATTTTATGCATCTGCACCATGTAAATGGCTATTTTGTAAAGAAGTAAATATGTATGGGACAAGTATAAACTCTTCTTTTGGACGAGTCTTATCAGTAAATTTGTGGCCTCATTTTGAAAACAAACACCTGGATTATCATGAGTACTTATTATAAACTGTAGTGATTTGAGACAGAAAACTATTTGTATCATAACCAGAGGCTTCTATGTTTTTTTTAAACAAAGTTTCCATTGAATTCTATGGAGTTCCAAATTTTAAAATGTCGTTTTTGTGCCTTATCGTGGTTATTTATTGTCTTTAGGAACTCAGAAAGATATAACCAAGTGATTCAAAGTCAAATCAGATAAATATTCATGGAAAATGTGTCTAAATCTTAAAGAATTTCTTTTAAAGCTTACCTTGTATGTTTGAGTTTCAAAATTCTAAATATGATAGAGAAGTGAATTAAAATATTTTTATAGGTATGTTTTGAATTGATTCTGTAATTCCTTTGAGACTAGGCATGAGTGAACATAAAGTTCAGACAGAAGACACACTCTTCTTCACTGATCCAATTTCAAACTCTCTACCTAACTGGCCTTTTATTCCCAGGCACAGATAATGAAAAGGGAGCAGAATGTAGATGGGAATGGCTGAAGGGAGCCATGCTTCATAGTGATGAGGTATGACTGTTCCTCCAGAGCCTTTTTTATCTAAGGGGCAAAATAATCTGCTTATTACACAATAATGTCAACTTTGGCATAGGGTTGTTTTAATCTCTTGTGATCGTGTTCAACTTTTCTTTTTATTTTCCTTTTTTTTTTCTTTTTTTTACTTTTTACCTATACATGCAGTAGTGTGGACCTGTGTTTTTCACCCCAAGATATTATTCTCATTTGCTTTTAACATAAGGAAATCTGGGTTTCTTTAAAGAGACGTCTGTGCTGATAGAATCTCAGGATGGCATAAATCTGTCAGTTGCATCAGCTCCTCTTTCTATACTACAGTGTGCATACAGTAAATGCAGAAGTAGTACAGTTCTCCTCAAAGCCTGAAAAAAAATGTTACTAGGATCTTTGATTTCTGTATTCTCCCACCCAATATCTCCTTGAAAGTTTAGATTATTACACTATGATAGGCTGCTCAGAAAATCCCAAGACAGATAAGATAGATCTAATTTCTAACCCTGACATCTCCGCCACCCATTCATTACTCTTTTACATTTCTTGCAATATCCTGTGAAAGTAAATGTGCCACTTACATCTGCAATTTCTATCAGAGGGGGAAAATAGATGTATATTATCATCAGAGCTTTTAAAAAGTGGAGTAAATTGTGTGCAGTTCAGAACCTCCTCACTTCAGGTGAATAATCAGCCTGGCAGGAGAGGATGGTTCTACCCATTTGTCAGTGAGTGCAGGCAAGTGGTGTCTGTTCCTTGTGCTGTTGTTTGTTTCAAACACGTTATTTCATAACCATTGTGTGAAAAGGCATCCTGTGCCTCTTCAGCCAGCTTAGGGAATGTTTGAAATCAAGCAGCTTTTGTTTTATAATGTAAAAACTGTGTCCCTGCACTTTTACACCGCTCCTATTCTCCACAGTGACTCTCAGTGGGTAACTTAAAAATGTACAAGAATGTTCAGAACACATTTTGAAGAGAGAAGAGAATGAGAGAGAGAGAGAGAGAGAGAGAAGAGAAAGAGCAACTCATCTAAAGTTACACCATCATCTTTAACAGCTGTGCACATATTAAAGGAAGTAATGGGGGAGTGAAGGTACTGCATATTTCAAAGCTGAACTGTTGCAGTAACAATAAGAAAGGGGGATGTTGTACAGAGTTAGCCAAGTGTTTGAAGTACATTACCGTAAGCCAAACCAATGAAGTGGACAAGATTTCTAGCATGCTGCAGTGGTGCCTCTGCGTACTTAATAACAGATGTTTGGTCTCTCTAGGCAGATAATTGTCCTGCTGTAAGGTTGGCTTGACCTGTGTGAGCAATACTGTGTACAGCACTGAAGCAGTAACAAATGATCATAGCTTTTCTCGTTTTACTGGTAGAATGCTTAGCCACGCTTCCTTTTAAGCACATAATTACTCCAAAGCAACTGGAACCCATACATCCTCCTTGCCTAATGGCTCTGAAGCCATTTTGCTATAATTTATGGGGACAGGGTTCAAAGTTTTAATAATATTTGGATAATATCATTGCCAAAATGTCTTTGAGCTGTGATGGATAGAATGAGAGTGGGCACATTTTGATTCTGTGCATGACAGTGCGAGTGTTAACAGCACCATACTTTGTTCAACCTTTATGGAAACATTCACGAGCCAATTTGCTCATGAATTGTAGATATGAGCATGAAGAATTATAAACAGCAGTGGAAAACATACAGGGTTGCTTGTTCATAAGGCACTGTCCTGTTAGTGGCTCTTCTTTATGCAGATAAATGAATTGCAGAGAATACAAAAATGGTTTAAATAAACCCTTAGCAGATAATGTATTAGCACATCAACATAAAATACGCATGCACTGTGGCATGCTTTTGGATATTTATGTTTATACTCTCTGCTCAAGTGGCTCACTGATTTTTTGGCTTCCTATCATTCACCTAATAATTTCAGCATCCTAACTGCACCTCTGGGTATGTTTATCTGACAATCCAAGCTGTTCTTTGCTTTATGTGGCTTGCTGAAATTGGCTTACCAATTTGCTCTGCAAGTTGCTCCAGTGCATGATAGGTTAATGATGTTAATCAAAGCTAAATAAGAGTAAGACCTGATCCTTTCCTTGGAGTCACAGCCCAGCCCAGCCCAGCCCAGAAGGTGCAAACAAACCTATTGAGTAGGTGGTGTGAGACCACAAAAATAACACCAAAATAATGTCTCCCTAAAGATAATGTACAACTAGAGCTTCATTCAGAGCCTACCAAATTCTGCAGGAGTCTCTACTGATTTCAGTAAGATTTAGAGCAGATGCATAGAATTTTTCATCCTTTGGCTAAGAATATTTTTTTTCTAGTTTGCTTGATAGAATACAGAAGGTATTGTGAACAAACTGTGGCTAAATTCTGTAGATAATTCATCAGTGAGAGGTTAAGGATTTGTTAGGCAGAGAGCACAAGTATTTTTCCTTACATGAATGACATAAAAATGCTGACTTATCCAGGCATGACAGCTGCTCTCAGTGGGAAATGAAAAAAAAATCCCAAACAAATATGAACAAGACTTTCTTTAAATGTTCCCAACAGTGATGGTAGCTAGAAACAATCTAATAAATACTCTCTGTTGAATTCCATTCAATGATATTCAAGCGATGCTTCATTTAATCAAAGGGGTGTTTGATTACAGAAATAATCAGCTGACACAGTCCCAATTCACTCTGGCCACTAAGTATGCATGTAGATGGCTGAATGTGACATATGTGAGGGTTGGCAATTATTTCTGAAAAACTGCTAGGATGGCCTTAATTACAATGGTCTGATTTTGTATTTGATAGCCTTACTTGAAAATCTTAATGCTTATTATGAAATTTTAATGTTAATTTCTTGAAGATTCTTTTAAGTATAAGCCTTAATTGGCTTGTGTAAATAGAGGGGGTTTTGCTCAATGGGTTGAACAGAGTTCACCAGCTAAAATGGTTTCTTCTGATTATGCTGAGGTCTAAAGATGCCATGAACTTACATGTCTGCTAAAAAAAAAAACAAAAACAAAAACAAAAAAGTATGGGATTTAATTAATTTTCCATTTTTCAAAAAATATTATATAATGACATAAAAATCGGCTTGGTAACACCTATGGTTATCTTAAAATAATACCTGGACTATTTTATTTCTGTATTAAGCTCTTGACTAAGTCTTTAAAAACAGGTATATTTCAATATTGGCTTATCACTAGAAGATGAAATATATACTTTATTCTGCCTCCTCCTTATTCTTTTTCTCCTTCAACTACAAAGCGAGTCTGGAAACCTTCAGCCTCAGAAGTTAAAAATACAACATCTCTGTATTTTTCTTAATTGTTTTCTGGAAAATCTATGATCTCTAAGGATGAATTGAGAGACAGGAATGATAAAGGCAGAAATAGTTTTACATTTTGAACAATTCCAGCAAGGGGCTGAATATTCAACAACTGATAGGCCAAATAACAAGTTGTTAACTTCACAATGCACAGTCACGGAGTACATATGTGTCACTTTGAGCAAAGATTGAAAAGACATTAGAATTAGAGATTTAACAGCCAGTTTTGATTAAATCAAAACAATCAGAGTAGTTACATTTGCAACAGAATTAGGTTTAAAAATCCAGACTGAGAATACCTTGCCAGACCTCACATTTCAATCTTATTCAAGGATAAATTTTTCAGGTGATACCTCTGAAAAATATATGTTGCAGAATACTTGAGGACTCTTCTGGCAAACAATAATGTATGTTTGATTATTTTGCCTCCTGTCTATGACTTAGAAGAGTCAACAGAGTCAGAAAAATGCTGCTTCTTGCTTTGTTGTAGAGAGAATTCCATCCCATTTAAGTGCAGTAATAGGAAATCCTGATTTTTTAGATTATGTTTGATGGTTATGCTCATTGGATTACAAAAGGAACACAGATAAAGCTATATTGTCTATTTCTATAAATTGAAAATATTTAAGTTGAAATCTACCAAAACCAGCTCCAGAGCTGTCTCTTTTCTCCTTTCATTAATTCACATAGAGTTTGTCAATACTTGCTTTGATCAAAAATGTCCACTACCCACATGCAGCACAAAACACAGGGATCTGTCCCAGGACAGAGTATGGCAAATAGAGGACATGGCAGTGTAGGAGCCTGAAAGGCTCAAAAATTGCATTATGCCACAGGAAGAGGATGGGTTTATGCACAAATAACTGTTTCATTACTATCAATAGCTGGAGAATGGTATTTCTCATTTATTTGCATCCCTGGACCATGTGCATTATTGCTCTTTGGAGAACTGCTGCTTTCTGTTTCCAAATCACCTCCTGTGAATGTCTCAGAGATGCACTTTAATATCATCACATCAAGAGAAATCAACTCCTACATGGATATGACACCAACCCATTATTCTTCAAGCTGTGTTGTTGTTCTAGCCAGGAAAGGTGCACTCCACACCCCACAGAGGGGTCTCTTGCTACATACATCAAATAAAGAGCCTGAGAGACATCCCCAGAGTGCAGGAGATGTGTCCATAAGACTCCTTGAAAGGTGTAACCACGAATTTAGCTCAGGAGATCCATAACTCAGTAGATTGTGGACCAAATAACCCCAGCCCACCTCCCTAGAAGACAAGTGCATGCTGCTATCCCCAGATCCCCCAGAGTTTAGGGAAAGCTAATGAAGAATGCTTGTCAAACTCTCAGGAGCTCTGTGGATGTGACAGTTTTAGATTCACATTCAAAGTCTATTCAAAACCCCCATGCTAAGAACATTTGGTTTGAAATATTATGAGAATGTCTTCATTCTTATGAAATGTCTGAAAGCTGCCATTTTTTATTTGATAGAAAATGCATCTACAGACAGTCATGATTCTCAGTGATTTCCCTCATTGGGGGATCCCAGCATCCCATGTGTTAGGCTGAAAGTTCTACACAGTCAAACTTCTCTATGCTTATTTATGCATATCTAATTTGGCTGGCATGAACACACTGAATATTACCTAAAAAAATTAAGGTGACTATTTTTATTTGTTCCCATTTATCTTCTTTCCTCTTCCCATTAGGCTTCGCTTCTACCCCTAAAAATTGGTGCTGTAAGTTGACAGCAAAAGGAAAACTTCAGAGATTTACAATTAGTGGTAAAAGATGTTGAGCATGTGGGAAGACTATAAAGTATTTCCATTTAACCTTAGTTAAAATAGGCTGTTGTGCCTACTTCTGAATAGTACACACCTCTCCAGGTACCCTTCTAATTCCTGCTTATCACATGGTTGTGCAGCAGTATTTGCGGTGACCTGCTTCCTCTAATTGAACGGCAGCTCTATTCGATCGCCCTGTCCTTTAATTTAGCTCTCCCACCTAGAACAATGGGTGATTAACACAAGCCAAAACAAGAGCATAAAGGGAAAAAGGCAGCACAACCCGCCTTGGTGCAGCTGCTCGACTCCAGTGTTTGCCTGCTGTGCAGCAGCATGTTACGGTCACTGCCAAGCCTTGATCTTCTCTCTCGGTGTCGCTACTCCAAGGATCCATCCTTTGAGCAGCACAGATCACACAATCGTACACTGTTGGAGAACTTCAGTGTCACTCCTAAGCAATACAGATTCTGCAACTTGAAACAAAAGTGAATTTAACAGAAATATACAAACGATGTTTCAAGGATTGTTTTGGTTTTCGGTTTTTTATTCATATTGCTCCTCCTGTTGCTGCCCATGCTCTCTTTTCCTTTAAGTTACTGAAATGCTTCCCTGCCTATCTGCAGGTATTTCAGTTTTAACGTTTTGGGTTTTTTCTTTTTTCATCTTTGTCCTTATGCCAATGTAATATCTCATCAAAATGTACCTTGCTCAGATCAGAATATGTTTGAAATCTTGTTTTATGAGGTTTGCCTCTTGATTCTGGAAATTATCTTTGAACTGCATATAATTCCTAGAAACTTGTTTTGGTGTAGTTCATTTTGGTGCTGACCCAAAGGAATATGATAGCAATGAGATGAAACTCAATGATTTAAATTACTTTGACTCAAGCTCAGGAAAGTACATATAAAGTATTAGCATTGATAGTGACCTTTTAAAAAACAAATGGAAAAAATATTTCAGAGGGATGAAGCCATTAAGCTGTGCAGAATTTACTTGTAAAAGCTTATAAAATATAATTAAGAACAAGAACATTTAAGTTGGTGCAAACTACAAAAGGCTGGAAGCAGCTGGCAGGGTGCCTGTGCAGATCTCTGCACAGACAATAAGGTGCAGGCTGTCCCACAAACTTTACAATCCCAATCATGCAAAGATTTAAGCACTGACTCTACTGCACTTCTGAATAACAAAGATATTAAGTCTATCAGCAAGGACAGTCTGCTGCTCTTAAAGCATGCTGGATAAATGTCATGGCTTTCTTTCCAGTCTCTGAGAGAGCACATGGTGCTGTTACTCAGGCCCAGACCAAAGACCACTAAGGGCAGTAAATGTCTTTTCCTTGCAATATTGGCACCAAACCCTTGATTTTTCCTTCAAAACCTGACAGAAAATTTCATATATACATAATACAACTCCTTAAAAAAACCTGAAACTCTTTCATCTCCATAGACAAATAACCAGGTTTCTGAAAGGACAGGGTTACTTGATAGTCCCTGCTTAAAATGAGACTCTGCATACCTGCTACGATTCAGTGTTTAGAAAACAAACAGATAGGGTTAGATCCAAACAAAGGATTCATTTTAATAGTAAACATATTTAAGAGGGTGCCTGCCTAAATGTGAATTGTTTAGGGGATGGATTACCATTTTGCATACATTTTAGAGCTCTGAGAGAAGCCATTAAGGGATTAACACCTCCGATTTATGAAAATGCAAGGATGATAAAGAAACAATAGGGTTGACAACATTGTGTAAACGACATTGATTCATTTCAGAGCAGGGCTGTTAACTGCTGGAAATGAAGAAATAAATGGAACAATGGATAGATGCTTTTACCAGCTTGTCATTAATTAGCAGTGAGCACAATTCTTTTATTGTCCTTTTTGAAAAATACAAAATTGGTAGGAAAATACAAGCACTGAGCAAATAGATTACTCTGTGTCACTAGGCTGACATCTGCATTTTCTTTCTTCTCTAATATATTTTGGTTTTCAAATGATATCGAACTTTTAGCCTGGCAGCGAGCCCAAATTTTGCTTCCTTTGAAATTCCTAAAAAGATGCGTTTTTGTCCTTGAAACCTTCCTGCTTCATAAAAGCACAACAAAAGCCGTGATTTGAGAAAGGGTTAATAAATGTTAGTGAATCCCCTGTAACGCAGCTTGGGAGCACAAACAACAGTTCAATGCACTATTCTGCTGACCTATTGCAGCCGATCAACTGCGGTTTTATTTCTAGCAATGCCAGCAGGTGGGAACTGACAACACCTTCCTTTGGAATCATAAAGAAAGATCGTCTCAGACGGAGAATTAGCTGGAAGTAAGCGAGCTTGTTTGGCACAGATCTAAGCAGGGACAATGCTTGATTATGGCTATCACTCTCCAGCTGCTGTCAGAATGTTAAGTTTGCTTTCTTGAGGCCTGACATCTAACACATTTCTTTTTCTAATTAGTATCTGGTACTGTAAGATGTTGATATTTTACTGCATGTCAGATGTGCTGGGCTGAAATACATCACTGAACTCAGGCAGGTGTGGGTGCTAGGAGTTAGTTTTTTACCTCCCATAGTGAATTCAAGGCATCTCTCCACTTTAAAAAACCAATGTGGATGGAGAAGTTAGTGTGGATAAACCTCCAGTGCTGTTGCCTGAGTAAGGATGCAAAGTGAAGCACACAAACCAAACACCAGCGAGGCAAAGTACCCTGAGCACTGCCTGCATTTTCAGCAATATTCTGTTCAGGAATTCTTCCTCAGCCAGGCAGCAGGGCAAGGTGCTCCCCAGCTGCAGATGGCAGGGCACAGGGTGCTTACACCGTGCTAAAGGAGCAGCAGCTCTGCCCACACATTCAGGTAAATTAATTAAGCTCGGCACTGTTAGAAATTTGCCATTTTGCCCCCTGTATAATGGCACTGTTAAGGTAAAGAGGAGCCAGGGCTTTCAGCTGTGCTGGGTCTCACAGAGCCTGGCAGGAGCAGTGCAGGAGCTGCTGTGTGGATGCAGCTGCAACTGAAAAAAATGAGAGCACAGGTGCAAATCCAGCCAATGCTCAGCAGAAACCTGCTCCCACTTCTTCATTGCAAAACTCTGGGATGATTNGATGTTAAGTATTGTTATTCAGGCTGACACCACAAGCACTTCCTCATAAAACTTCAGCATCCTGAGGTAAAGCTGAGAGTGTTCTTCACCCAAGGTGAAGGCAGTAGTTTCTCACCTGAAATGCACATAGCAGGTTTCATCAGAGACTGATTTCTTGTAGGAGAGGGCTCTTCAGCCAGCAACAAGTAGGTCTGAATCTCTGGGTTTTGTTTCTTACACAAACGTTATTGAAAA
>VZTR01014616.1:253486-308636 GCA_013400775.1 Chaetops frenatus | reverse complement strand
GAAAAAGATTGCCTATTTAATTTCTATCTTTTGTTCAAAAGTTTCTTGCAGCTTGGTGCTTTTAAGATTGACTCTATCCAAATTTCAATTATTTTCTCCCAGAGAAAGCAGAGATAATTATTTTGTAAAACTATCAACCTTAGCAATATAGGTCCTGGTGTTCCAAAAGTGTTTACAGTCATTTGAGGTACTTGCAGTATTCCAAGTCAAACTGATATTCACCCACCCCATGTGAACAGTCAGGCTGCACCTTGCTCCAAGATTTCCACAGTACTTGATCTTTGAAGTGTTGCTTATGGTTTGTAGCACAAATAAAAGTGTTTAATGCAGCTTTCATGAATGAAATTCTGGAGCCCAAATAGGTTCTTTGAAGACAGTCTTTCAAAATTACAACTCTTACACTCTTGGGGAAATAAACAACCCAAACTGTTTTCAGCATCAAAGCTAAATGAGCCCTTTGTTTGTTGCACTTATAAATTACATATCTAGAATTATTTTATTATATATGTCTAACTTCCTTTGTTGGCCAGGAAAAGCCTCCCTTTTACAAACCCATCCAACTCCCTCTGCTCGTTGCTAATCTATGTCTCCAACAAGGTTTAATTTCTGGTGCCAGGTTGACAAAAAAATGGAACATAGGGCTATAAAGCTGGAAAAAGAGGTGTTTAGCAAGGTTTCCTCCTACCTAAAGCAGAGATTCTTCATCATCTGTGAAAGTAATTGAGGCTCTGTGAGGGTTCCTAGAATTATCTGTACAGAAGAAAACAATTGTAAAGGTCTTATTGTGGTGGAGCACTGAAGCACATGATTTACTCTCAGGCTGCAAGCAGTCCCATTGATTTCAGAAACCAGTGACATGCAGAAGGTTAAACATGTGCTTTGCTGGGCTGGGGCCAAACCTGGTATCGTTCTTCTGAATAGTTTACAAAAACTGCTGTTATTACAAAAAAAAAAAAAAAAAAAAAAAAAAGGCAAGAACAACAGCAACAAACTGTTATAAAGATATGTTGTATTTTGAGTCAGGACATAAAAGAACCAACTCTGGCTCAAAAATAAGCTAGTTATTTTTGCAAACACAGTAGGATTTTTGGCTCTGTTGCTGCTGTAAGCACAGCAGGGCCCCTGTGCACCATCCCTTGCCATACAAGTACTGAGGTGATATTAACTTTCCTTCACAGGCTGCCTGTTCAGTGGGATTCACCCTTCAAAGGACAGCTGTAGAAAAATCTCCAAGCACATGGAGCTGCACCGTCAAATACAGGATGGAAATTTTAAAGGCATCACAATTGGCTTTGGATTCTGAGCAGGTGCAGTTGAACATCTTCCTTAAGATTCATGTTAAATTCAGGTTTGAGCTGTTTCTTCTCTGCTACATTCTCAGAGGCAAATTGTTCCATGCCAGTGGAATGATATGCCATATATTTAAAGTGTGGAACTTTGAAGTTTTCCACAGAACAAAAATTCTAGTTCTGGGTGAGTTATAGGACTTATGTTTTGACTGGAAAGAAACCAAAAAACTTCTAAAAGTGTAAAATTTAATCCATAAAAGGGAAAATTAAGAAAGGTAATGAGCTGTCTTTGTTTTTCCCTTTAATTTCTGTTTCAGTGGAATCTTTTACCTTGAATATAACTCATGAGTACTAATAGTCTTTATAGTTAATTCACCATCTTTAATTTCTTTTGTATTGATTTTGGTGAGATTTCAGTCTCCCATACTGACTCACACCTAATTTCTAGGGGGATCTGGAAGGAAAAATGTAAGATATAAAGATCAAGTGACATTCTCATTCTGTACTTCATTGCTGTGCATTCATCAGTTCTATGTCAGCAATACTTGGGCAGTATGAGACTCTTGTTCTGAGAAACAAAATAGTGCAACTTCACTAACTTCTCCCTGTGTTCTCTTCCCTTTACTGAGAAATTTAATGTCATGTAACTATCTAAATACAGTACCATGGCAGGTTTGGCCAGGATTTTGGACTATTTGCTGCTTTTCTTCTGTAATAAGAGCAAGCCTCTTGTTTAGTGTGATACTGGGGAGGTACTGCAGGCTGTGAAAAATGTTTGAGGGGGCTACCCCAAAATAAAGGGATCTGGTTGATGGAGTGGTGCAGTCACTCCCTCAGCTGTTTTTCTTACTATATAGTGCAAGTGAATTAAAAATATTTGTAAAGGAAGTTACTCAGGAGTAGCTCTTCTGAAAGAACAGCTTTCAGTAGCAATGTCCATGCTGGCACACAGGGGCTGTGTGAGAAGACTTGCTCATTTCTGGTGAGAATCCCACGTGTCTGAGCTTGTCAAGGGCTTGTTGCCATAACATGGAAGTTCTGGGTGAATGCCAAAACACAGCCAATTTTGGAAGAGCCTCTCTGCTACTTGCTTTGATTTTCTCATTGGATAACAGAACTTCCAATGTCATATCCAGTTAATACTGGATGGATTAAAACACAAGGAGGGAGAAAACATTCAAAGGGCCCTGTTGAATTTTTCATGATGGAAAAGGGGAAAAAAAATACATGTCTGAAATTTTCCAATCTATGAAATAAAGGAAAAGAGTTCTGAAAATTTTGGACATATTTGCATTCACACACTCAGAGTTTTATTCATGCCCTCATAAATAAGTTATCTTTAACTGCAACCAAAAAAGGATCTTGTACAGTTTAGTACCCCTTTATGGTTGACATTGATTTAAAACACTCCATAAGGGGCACAGTACTGCAGGATCAATTAAAAGTAAATGCAGTCATGAAAGTTACATGAAGTACTGTCTGCCAGAGCCTTGCAGACACTGTTCATACAGCAACTTGCCACCTTAGCTAGACAGAAAAAACAGATGTAGTTAAAGATGGAGTTTATTTCATATTAAAATGTTGCCTTGTGACAGGAAAGCAGAAGTCCCTGACCAAACCAAGTCTTCACAGATAAAAATCTTATGCAATTTTAAGAGGATTTTAACTTAGGCTCTTGGTTGGAACATTCAGTCAAGTCTCTTCCAGAGGAGCCCTCAAACACATAGGCTGCCTGTCAGCTCTCACCAAGGCAGGTTCCTAAAACATTATTGTTAATCACTACCTTTGTGCTCAGAAAATCAACAGAAACAAAACAAAATCCAAACTCACACTAGTGTGTTCAGCTCTACTAGTGCCAATTTCCTTTGCTTATGACTTTAAATATAAATAGAGATGAGTGTAAATTAGACCAGGTGTTAGATGGGAAGAATTGCATGATCTTCTGTGGGGAAAAGCCCTCATGCTGAGTTTTCACTTGCCCCTGCATGAAAAGCCAGACTGGGTGAGCTCAGGAGCTGCATTAATTTGTCACTCCAGCATAAAGCTCAAAAGGCAGCAAGTAGGAAACAGGGGCTGTGTCCATTCTAGCCCAGCTGACCACAAGGAAACTCCCCTGGTAGAGACCAGACTGCATTTTTAACCACAGGGTTTTTTCTAGAACCCTCCCCAGTAATGTAGCAATACAAAACCCATCACAAGTTCTTTCAGCAACTGTAGCTTTAATTTCTTCCTGTTGCCCAAAGGGCTGCCAGTGTGAAAAAAGGACATTGCTTGCTATCATAACCACAGGGCCTCCTGTGGCCCCAGTTAATCCTAATTTTTGTGTATATATTAACATTTGAATGAAACAGGAAATCTGTATTAGATAATGCAAAAGATTGCCATCGGTTTTTGAAAGAGGAGCTTTTAGAATTTATGTATTCCTTATCCTGGCATAACTTTTTTTTTCCTAATCTAAAGACTTATCTGTGCAGAAAGTGGAGACCAATTTACATAATTTCTATGCAGATGCTGCTTTGCCCAAACTTTTAAATCAGTATGTATGTTTTAGAGACATGAAAATGGTTTTTTTTTTTACTTAGCCTCTCAGGTAAGATTTTATTCATTAATAAAACCTTTCTTTTAGTCCCTCCAATGGTAGATGAAAGGGAAAACTGGATTTCTGAAAAATTAAAGTTGGTTAACATGAGTATCATTCCTTGCCTATTCACTCAGCTCTGATCTGCCAATATTTCTGTTGACATTTCATCATGACTGTTTCATCCATTTCTTGAGAACATAGGAGAATCTGTGAAATGCCAGTTTATTGGCAAGCTGTTTATTTATACACATTCACATAGTTTTTATTTTGTTGCTCTTTTTCAACTTGACAAAACAGTTACAGCTGATTCAGTTTATCAATTTGTCATTGCTTTCTCCAATGAAATACAATCCAAATTTTGGACATTTTTTGGCAAGACTGGTGACTCTTTTCCAGACAGAGACTGACCAAACAGACCTGGCTGTAAATAAAAAGTCAAATTGTTGTGTTTGGTCACCAAGTGGTGGAGCTGCTCCTCTTACATGGTAATTATGTGGTTCTGGTGTCAAAATTCTCAAATTATGTTCGATAATTTAAAAAAAAAATTAAAAAAAAAAACTGTGAAAAAAAATTTAATGGTTCATACCAATCTGATTTGGGGGAAATGCTTCATTGACCTCACATATGATACTTGATTTAATACGAGGAAGACACCCCAGCTGAGTACTCTGATAAAGTAAGAGCCACAGCATTTCACTCTGAATTCCTGTACGAGCTCCAGTCATGTTCAGTCATCAGTGCTCTAAGGAAAGCAAAGCAAAAAACAGAAGCCAAATTATACATCAAAAGGGAAACTGTATTTTCTCCTGCACCACAGGCAACCAGCAGACCACCTCAGAAGGGGATTGATAGACTGTGTCAGAGAGAAACAGTCAACAAACAGTCCTTTCAGTCCACACCAGCCCTCATCTACAACAACAAGCTGTGTAGCCAAGAACTCACATTACAATTTATTTTTAATACCAGGTTTGTCCTGATTTCAGGCATAGAGTTCTTTCCAGAAATGATATTAAACTTGCATTTTTTAACCAAGTGATATATATACAGAAATAATTTCTTCTCCCTTTGAGATTTTGTACATCATTTCAGTGATGCAATATAAAGCCAAAGTAGAAGGTGAGCTGAGGACTTTAAGGTTTTTTTTGGGTTCTGGGGATTTTTTTTGAGGGGGGGAAGAAGGAATGGCTGATGGTGTGGGCACTTAAAATAGGATTTTGCTTCTGGGGAAGAGTAGTCCCAAAGGAGATCTCACATAGGCAAGCTTAAACCCCATCAGGAGTGTTGAAATGCTCTAGATAATCTTTTATCCCCCATCTTGATCAAGTAAAACATCAACATTTTGTGTATGTGCACATTTGGATGAGAGAAGAAACTCTTTACTTAGTATTAATATATTTGAAGCATGTGGTGTCTTAATTCTATCTGTCCAAATGACAGCATAAAAAAATTGAAATGCTTTCTCTTTACTATACTTCTACTATGATAGAATGAAAAGATGGTATAATTGTTAAAAGACTGAGTTTAACAAAGTAATAGAAAAAGTTTCTGCATAAATAATGGGTTACAAAATGTTACTATAAATATGGGATACTATTCTTAAGCAGCAGTTATGAAATGATGCCCTGGCATTCTTAAATTAGTCTTGTGCTTCCTGATGTTTAGAGATCCAGCATGAGTTTTGTGATCAGCTGAAGGACTGGTGAGCATAGATCAAATCACATATTTTATAGTCTGGTGTTCAGTAGATCCAAATCTTTGAACAGGTACTTAAATTGTCTATGATTTCATAATTGTTCTGAAAAAAACAATGCTAATGAAATAAAAGTATTTTGTAGTAGTAATGGTGTTAGAAATATTAGAAATATTTGGAAATATTGTTGTTCATATCCATGTAGAATAAACAAGTAGGAAAAAAGGAATTATCTGTGATGCTGGAAGTTTTATATTCTCTGCTGAGCAGCCCTCATTGAATGGTGATTCTGATGGTGTGATTAGGTAATCCATAGCACAGTACAGATTTAGACTCAGTTATAGTGTGAATTTGGCTGGATGATTGTACCTTTGCTGAAGTACAGTTTTATTTTCAGCCTAATTTTGTTTGCTTGCTTTCAGCTTGGCACAATTAATTAAAAAGTCTGCTGAATATAAGAGAATCACCAAGTCCAACTGTCATTTGAAGTGAGTTATCAAATTGATGCCATATGACAAAAACAGTTGTGTAAATTTGACCTGATTTGCCTCTAAAGGAGTTTATGCCAAAAAAACTTTAATTCAGGCACATACCGACCATTTTTATCAAGCCCACAAGCAATTTATCCCCAAGTGTAGGAAAAATATTTGGAATTAATAGGAAGTTTTGCTCAAGAAAGAGTCTAGTTTTGGCTGCCAAACCAGCCAGCTCCAGAATCAAATTTTTTACACTTAGTATAATATAGTATCATATTCCTCTACTACTGATATCAGTTATATCAAGGGTAGCCCCTAATTTCCTTCTCTTTTATTAGGAGTAGGGAATATCTGTAATTGTTTTACACAGGTAGAAGCTTAAGGTCATGGATGAAATAGCACATTGCAGTGAAAATGCATTAATTCATGGGTCAAAATTCTCATTTAAGAGCAAAACAGTTCTAAAAATTTTTTTAAGTGACATTTCCATGTTTCTCTCAGAATACTTGATTCTTAGTAAGGGAAAACATTTTTCTATTAAGTGGAATGAGTATCATCATAAAATTGGTACATTTTTTTTTAATGGAAGCTAAAAAGCTACACACTATAATTAAAAATAACATATGAAAAAGTCATTGTCTGCCCCTATTGCCAGACCTCTTTCTTGACAAGAAAGAGGGAGAAATCTGGCATATTAAAATAAGCTGTTTATTGAAAAATATTAAATTATACTAAAAGTTTCATTTTCATACATTGTATGATTACATGATCCTAGCAAGCAAAGAAGAAAATGTGTTTATACCTTTTTTGAGTCTTTATGGTGAACAAAAACAAAGCAGAAAATGGGTTGGCAGATATTTCAGATTGTTTGCTTTAAAGTTGAGTTTTGAGCTTGTTTTTAAATGGGAATTATAATGAATAAGAAACAGTTGTTTCTCTGTGTATTTTCCTGGAGGATCCCTTTGTCTCAAGAGGACTAGAAAGGAATCTTTCACAAAGATTTTTCTCTCAGTTGTGGTATTGCTGATGTCAAGCATGCAAAAACCATGAGTCAGCACTCCAAAAGTCACGAGACCACATTCAAAAAAAGTGATCTTTTAAAATGTCTACGTGGTTCTCTTGTTTAAACCTTTTTTGGTAAACTGATGGCACATTTTTATACTTTTTCTGCAAATTAAAATCTTATTTTTCAAAACAAAAGAAGAGAAAAGAAGACACAGCTGAATTTTGTCAAAAACTTGGAGGACTCCCAGAACTGTGGTTCTGAAGAAGAGCTGAAGCATTTACAAGCATTTCAATATAATTGCAGGTGTTGGAAATGAGGCATTTGTTTGTAAGGACATTGATCTAAATTTTAGTCAAAAAAACAATTGGGAAAAAACCTGATTAAAAGAAAATCAGAGAAACCTTTCTCTGCATTTCAGAAACTCAGGCTGCTGTAGTACCTTTTATTCTGCCGTCCTACCAACACAAATCCAGGAGAATAGGCCTCACATCTTTAAAGTTAAATAAAAGCCATATAAACATCTGATTACCAGACAGAAGATACAGTCAGATAATGACAAATAACACTTTGATTTTAGCAAAAAAGGGATAGGCAAAGTGGTGCAGATGCTGCTGTTACAAAGATATAAGACCTTTACCTCAGTTTAAAAGACAAAGACTATTTGAATCTAACATGGTTTCTGGCCAGAAAAACCTACAATTATTTTTAAAAACGTCACCTCATTCACATTCAGTGATCAGAGAAAATGGAAACATTTTAAGGAGTAATTGTAAACATCTGCTACAGAAAAAATGAAAACATGACTAAGACAGAAATGAGCTGCCTACATAAAGTATTGTGTGAACAAATCCACCGGAAAAACACCAGGTCTATGGATGGATTCTATCTGGAATGTGAAAAAAAATTGGTGATCATAAAAAAGACTAGAATGCACCTAAAGATATTTTACTCTAAATCAGTCTGGCCCTCTACGCAAATATCGAGGAATGTGGCTACACTTGAGTTTCTGCAGCAGCTTTGGCCCCTGCTGCTTCTCCTGCCCTGTTCCAAGAGAAGCATTTGCACAGGCACAGGGAATTGGACTCAAACTGATGTAACTATTTTTTTCTTCTTTTTCAGCTGGATCAGTTAAGAAAAAGTCAATGGTGGTGCAGATGGTGATGACAGCTCCTACAGAAATGCTGCTATATTTCTAACCATTGCCTCGAAATATGATTTCAAACTGCAGTGCTATAATGACAACATAAATGAAGGTAAATCAGATCCTTATGGTTTTTAGAAAGTGCTCTCTAAGGCATCTCTAGATCTGCATCCCAGCACAGCATTTAAATGTGTTGAGCAACTTGCAGCATCCAGGGCTGCTTCATAAGATCTGTTGACTCCAGCATGAAGAATGACAGAAGAGAAGGTAAAGGTGAGGATCACCCACTTTTCCAGGTATAACTGTGCCAGTTAAAGATGAACAACTCATTGTAGAGATATAATACACTATGTCCTCTGGCACAAGTGAGCAGGTGCATATTTTCTAAAATACAGCAGGTAGCCTGCATTGGCTCAAGTCATCTTTTCCTAATGCCAAACATTACATCTAAAAGCAGCTGTTCTGATTGAAAATGTTTTATCACCATCCTTTGGTAGAAGCTTGTAATTCCTCCAGTTCTACTGGCTGACCAGTTCATTTGAACTATTCCTGATCTATCCCTTCCAGCAATGGAAGGAAATCAGACAGATTACAGGGGGCTCTGGGCAGACTGCTGGGCCCGAAGGTCAGTGAGCACAGGTGTCTTGGCCTTGCATTGCCTTCCCATCCTGCAGCTTTCCCTGCCCAGTCTCTGATCCAATACCTGATACTCAACCACCTTTTTTACCCCCCATTTTGTTTTGGTTTTCAGATTTTTGTTTCATTTTTTTTTTAAACTGGATTAACCTGTGGCTTGAATTAACCACATTTCCATAGGAATGCCTGCCCTTCTTCACCACAGTGGGCAAAACTGAGGGAACAAATACCTTCTGGCAAGGTAGGTGTGATTCTTTGCTCAAGTAACAATGCCACTTGGAGTAAAAGGCAAACCATCAATTTTAAAAAAAATAGGCCTACAGTCTTCCGAGCTCACAATCTCTCAGAATAGAGAATGTGAGTGAGGATTTCTGGGAAGTGGAAGCTTCACGAGAAGAATCCTTTGCTGATTAGCTCTCTAAAAAAAACCACTGAAATTAGAAGAACATCTAAGTAGCTTGATGGCCATGACTTGTTCTAGTTCATAGTCAGGCTGAATTACAGAAGATTGGGATCCTGAAGGAAGACTGTTTGTGGAGGTTGAATGGTATTTAATGTTATATGTATCATGTGCTTTTAAATCTCAAAATATTTATGTTGGTGGTGCTTATGAAGGTTTATCTTTCCTGCTCAATATCTAGAAATGAGGTGTGTGGAGAAATGATGGTTCAATGCAGGTTTCCTGCATTTGGGTGACAATTGAGCCTATGCTCTGTAAGTACAGCATAAAGAGCAGTTTCTTTAAACTCCTGAGCAATCAATGCCAAATGCTCCTGAAAATCATCTTTTAAGGGATTTTCTTGGAATAGGGCACATGTTTTCAGAAGATCTAGGATAAGTCTTTTTGAAGAAAACATTTGAAATATTTAATGTGGACTTTCAAACTGTATTTTTTTTTTTTTTTTTTTTTTTTTTTTTTTTTTGGTTGTTTGGTAATGGAAAACTGGCTGCTAGCTTAGCCTGTGGCCAGGAAGACAGCAACAGTAGTTACATAATAAATCAGTAAAGAACAAGCTTCTGACATCCTCACAATGAACTGCAAGCAAGCTAATACTTTCAGTGAAAGTTATTTCATTCTTTTTTTTAGCTAGGTTGAAGAACCCAAAATTAATCCTCTTTCCAAGCTCTAGAATCCCCACTATTGACAGTGGTTGATTTTGCATAAAGATATACAAGTTAAATTAACATTTTTGCTATTCTTTAGGGAAATTAGAACCTCCAGAGGTGTTGAGACTAGAAAATCTGTTTAAACTGGGATTATCATCCTGAATACTTGTAGACAATGGGAAAGGAAATTATGTTTAAACCTATAATTATAACTAAGTACCAGCCCTCCAGGGTCATGGTGTGCTGCCTTCATCAAAGCCATAGGTCACAAACCATGGGTTCCATGGTGCTTTCAGCCTGGCTTCAGGCTCCTGCTACTGGATCAAAATAGTTTGATGAAATTATAGGAAGTACTGAAGTGGTCTCAAGTCACCCTGTTGATTCAAAATTAGGAAATTTTGAGTTTTTGCTTGAAGGCTTTATGTGTGGCTAGAAACCAACTTTCCAACAACTAATTTTAATCCTTTTTAAGTATTATTCATCATTTTAATCATAGAAGGAAAACAGTAGAGAAAATGCAGTATGTTTTTTGCTGTTTTCATTGTCACTGTAAGCCTGTGACCAGGGATTACTACGAAACCTACTGGGGAAGTATTGGCCATAGCAATTTTTTTTTTTACAGTGGTGGAACCACAGTTGTCTAAAGATGTCTTTGCTTTTCTGCTGAGTCAATTATATCAGTCTAAAATTTTGTCCACAGTTCTATCTCCTCCTGATATATATGATCATAATATATAAAATACCAGAAACCAGAAAAAGAAACTTCATAAGTATGAAGGTTAAAAGTCTCGCATGGTCTTTGCATTTTGAGGATAAAATGTGTCAAACATGTTTACAGGCTTTTTTCCCAACTTACAAATATTTGCATTGCAGAAGCTGATTTAAAGGAAAAGGAGTAGTCACATACAAGTTGAATTTGCTGGTGCTATTATGTTTCTCCATTGTCTCTCCACTTTGAGCACTGCTCTTATCAGATGGAAACCAGCAGAATGTTGGTTTTAATTGCTGATTGTAAATGTGACAACCTGTACTTTCAGCAGTGGTGTTTGTTAGCTTTAGGGAACAGAGATACAGAGATGTTAGAGGACAAAATAAGTTACCTGTATTCCTGCATGGACTTCAGTGGGAGTCTCAGACACTGCCTGAGGGTACAACTTTTTGGGGTTTTGATCAGTAAATTTGTCTGTGCTTTATGACCCAACTACTTTCATAAAAGCAAAGTTAGTCTGGAATAGCTGTGTGCCTCAGTGGTGTTGTTCAGATATGCACTAGCCCAGTTAATGTGGAGTTGTGCCTGCTGGACAGAGCTGGTACTAGGGCACAGCCACCATGTAGACACAGTTTAGGAACTCAGCTCAGTGCAGATTATATACTGGCTTCATATGCAGACACTTTGCTGAAAATATACAAAATTAATGAGATGGGAAATATTTTCTTTGGGGCCATGATGCATTTTTTTCCAGTTGAAGGAAAACTGAAACCTTCAGCTCTGAAGACTCAGAAGGACATTGGTCTTTGTTACTGTCTCAAAAAGCTTGGAAGTAGAAAGAGTGACACCAATATACAACATTTTATTTTCAGTACTGCAAAATAATTCATGTCTGAAGAGACAGACTTTGGTTTTTCTTTTATTATCTTGGTGCATCTGCACTGGACTGCAGAACATATTAATTCAAATAAGTGTCCTTGAAGTGCCTTCCAGCTCCCCAGTAACCACCAGAACATCTCCTTTGTCCTGACAATCTCTTGCCAGTTTCAGTGGGCAGTTTTAGTTCACGTGAGGAGAAGGGATTGAGGTTTTCTGCTCTGAACTCTTTACAGAGTGCTAAAATCCTGCATGAGACTCAACATCACCACAACAGTGAATGTAAAAGTCCATCAGTCAGCACAGGGCTGTGCATGGAGCCTCAGCATCTCCCCAAGGGTTCTCCAGATGCACATGGGGCTCCCAAGGTTTCTGGTGCTCCTGTTATTCCTATTTAGCTGTAGCAGACTCATGACATGGATATCAATGGCTTGAACTCATCACTCTGCTCTGGCTTTAGAAAAAAACAGAGAAAAGAAAATGATATTTCACAAACAAAGCTGACATCCAGCTGCATAAAGACTCAAAAAGTATCCTTAGGTTTGCTTAGGAACAAGCCCAGGACTAGAGTTTGATTGTATCCTGATGCTACAGTTGTTTTTTGGGGGGTTAATTTTAGTTTGTTTTGGTTCAGTTGTTTTTGGTTTGGTTTTTTGGTTTTTTTAGCAGTTAACTTTAAGGGGAAATAATTATAAAAGGTCTACATGTTTACTTTTAAACACAGCATTTTTTCCACTCTGCCCCAAGTCTGACATTTTAATGACCTGCTTTGCTTTGGTTTTTACTGGCAGTGTATATTGAAGGAGTATTTTATGTACAGTTTTAACATTTGAACAACGCAGCTCCGCATTCTGTTACTCTTTTATGTTGTGGATAATGTCTTTTAAGTTTTTATTTCTTTTAAGTGCTTACTAATTCGAGGGCTTTTTGCAAATACCTTTAGAAACTTTAAGATTAATTATCAGTAAGAGTTATTAATTTAAGAAGAGCAAGCAAAATAAAGGCTGCATATATTTTCACTCAAATTACTATCCTAAATGACTCCATGGGGGGTTTCTTATAGGGGTCACTGAAAGGCAGAAAGGAATGTTTTTACTTCTTTGCTTTGTCACAAAAATTAGGTTACAAGGGCTATAAATGCAGGTAATACTTTTTATTACTAGATTTTCCTCTGTAATGAATATAACATTTCTTCTTTTCCGATACCCACTGAATGTCTTAGTACTTAGCATGTTTACTCTTACCTTTAACAAGCTCTAAAGTAATTCCCCTTTAAAAGTCTTGCAAGCAAATTTGAAGGCAAGAAAGAAACCCTGTATGGCAGGATCCCTGCTGGAAGTGGAAGATTGGAGGGGGACACTCTCTTGCCAGCTGCCCATGAAGTCACTGATAGCACCAGTCCTTGAGTAGCTGAGGGAGAGAGAAGTAAAAATTAAAACTGGAGAAGTCAAAAGTGAGAACTAGAAAGACCAGAGTTTTTTTTTTTCAATGCAAAATACAAAATTGGTGAAGTATTTTCCTGCTCTAAAACAAATTGCTCTGTGCCAGTCTGCCAGAACTCAGATTTACACATTTCTCTAGGTCCAAAAGAGACCTGGGCTCAGTATTGCTTTGAGATTTGGGCCACGTAGTTAAGCTGAGGTGAGCAGCTCCCCTCGGCAGGGCTGGGCTCTGTCCCCAGAGGTGGCCTGGTGTGGCTGGGCTGGCAGGGCTCTCCCATCAGGGGAATCCACCTCCTCCCCAGCTGGGCCCTTCAGGAGGGCATTAATATTCCCTGAAAGGCAGCCACTCATCTGCAGCTCTGTAAAGCCGACCTACTTTGATCTCAGCCTCAGAAACAGAGTGATGGGGGATGAGAGTTCAAAGTATAAGAAGAAATTCAATATGCAAAGAATGTGCCACATCTTAATAAGTAATGAGAATTCCCTCCATTTGTTGCTATTGTAAGGAAAAATAGTTTAATATCTTTATGGGATTAGAACTCCATGGTACTTTGCTAATGAGTGGCCAGAGCTATTAAGATTTTCCCTATATCTCCAGATAGGCTGGCAAACAAACATCAATAAACAATGGTGAGGCTAAGGCTGGCTATTAAGAGTTTGATCTGGTGAGTATTTTATAAATGTGGCTAACATGTTGAGTTATTTTGTTTTTAGACCCAGTAGAACAAACATATAACACAGATTTTCTATCTTTTCCTTACAAGAGACTTGAGGATTAAGGAAATTACCAGTAATGAATGGCAGCTTCTTAACAAAGTTTATCACAAATGACCCTGAATTGTGAAGTGTTCACTATTCAGGCAGCTGTAGATGAACAGGAGACTGAGAAAATTACCACTGAGGAAAAAGCTCTGTTTTTTACTGGTTTGCTCAGAACTGTGGAGATATCATTCACATGAACACTTATCCTGCATAGCAGTGGCAAATACCAGCAAATTTAGCTTTCATAAGTGTATTTCAGAAAGATTAGCACACACCATTCAGTTCAAGTTTTAGTTTTTAGGTTAGCTGCCTTTCATATTAATCAGCTTTGGTTTTTTCAGAGCTGCCTTTTCTGTGTAAGAGCAGTGGGTGAATGCCATGTTTAATAACCCCTTACATCCACTAATTCCTTTTGCAGCAATTGTGTGGTTTCGAGAAAAAAATTAAAATTGTATAATTGGAAGAAGAAATGTAGAAATTAATGTTGTTTGTCCCTAAAGTTCAAGAGAAGTTTATGTTTTGAGGAATTGCGTAGCCCTTTCAGAACAATTTACTGTTTCTGAAAGGCCTTTCTATTTATTTTTCCAGGTCCCATAAGTATAGCAGAATTTAAGATCAGCACAAGAAAGTTTTTCACTTGATCAGCTGAGGTGCTAATTGTCACAATGGAGGCCAGCATACAAAGGATAGTGAGATATTTCACATGCAAACTCTGATTTCCTGAGTGTGATGGCAGGGGTTATTAGCAAAGATTCTCATCAGGTCCCTGTTGAAACCTCGTTTCCTTAATTCACTTGTCCCAGCTGATAAACAGCCATGCCATATCTCTAGTATCAATCTGTCTGCCCAGAAACAGGTTACTAAATTCTCTTACTCACACACAGGAATTTCATTTTCCTCTTGGAAAAGGTTTGAGAAGTATCAGAGGTTTGTACAATAGAGGCCAAGCACGAAAAACTTGTCAGTCAAGCGAACGTCACCCCATAAATGTCCCTAACAGCTCTTTCCTCTTTTCTATTTCAAGAGGAGGGGAGCTTTAATTAATTTATTGGTTGGCATCTGTTTAACAGGCCTATGTACGATAGGTTTCTGAACACACCTGGTCTATTTTTTAATGTAACCTCCAGAAAGATTTTGCTCTTATTTTTAGCTTTAACCTTATAAAAATGTAACAACACAAAGAATTCTTACAGTGACTAAACTATTTTTTCCCTTTTTTTTTTTTTTATTTAAATCCCAGTTTCAAAGGAATTTAGCTATGACCTGGATTTTAATTTTCTTGAGGATTTTACTAATGCTTCAGGGGGGAAATCTGGTACATTTTCAGCATATTAAATACCTGTTTGTGTCAAAGCAGTCATTAGATTTCTAATTGATTTGATTACAGTACAATGATACAGCAAAGGGTATATCTGGATATTTGTCATCTTTAGTTATGCTATCATTAGGATATGATGTCTGCATTTTCATTGGTGGGGTACACTACCTAAATATTGCCCAGTTTTGAAACCACTTAATTTTGCTCTCATTGGTGCAACATTATTCAATTTTACATTAAAATTGTTTTCCTGGAGACTTAAGCTAGATTCAAATAAACTGTTCGTTTTTGGCAACTGGGAAGAAATGGAGTCCTTGTAAAAATCAGACTTTGGAGTAAGGAAGTTGGTGATTTTTTTCATTAGTTTCATAGGGCTCATTGTTCCTATTCTGGAAACTTTATAGCTGCAATCACCTACGGCTAGAGTCTGATTTTTACTGAGGTGCTATAATAATTATACTAAGTACTTTCTGTTTGTCACTGACAAACAACAATCCTTGAATGTCACTTAAGGAAAATAGAAACTTTTTTATTGTGGCTTGGTTTCCAAAACTTCATGGTTTGAGTTCTCAGAAAGAAGTACAAGATTTTCATTAAATAATACCAAATCAAACAAACAAAACAAAACAAAAGCAACCTACCCTGGGTTTTGCCTATAACCAGGAGATCTCTCAAACTCTTAGACACACTCACAGAGATGTGATAAAATATTTTGCTAAGAAACTTAAGTATGACTTACTGAGAACTGAAGGTTGACAAGTTTAAATACTGTAATAGCAAAACAAACAAACAAAAACTTTTCAGTTCACTTGTGGATTAGTAGTTAATACTCTGAAATCCACAAACTACGGCTATCTGTGGTGTTATAATCCAAAAGAAGAACTCTACTTTTTCTTTTTTTTCAAAGGAAGATCTTAATCACCTCTTTGTAAGCCACCAAACCCCTTATTAAAAGTCTGGGCCCAATCCTCCCTTGAAAGCATGGCCCCAGCAAACTACAGGCTTTGATCCTAAATTGAGAACAACAACTACTGAAGGTAACACTATGTGATTAAGGACTGCAAAATTTGAGCCACTGACATTAGTGAGACTGGCTGCTCATGAGAGTGAAGAACAGTTTCATAAAATTAAGGACCATTATTATGTTTGGTAGTTTGTATGCTTATTAACTCTTCCTCATTATTTATTCAGCTTAAATAAGCTGAGAAATATTAATGTGTTGTCAGTATCAACAATAATCAGTGGAAACTAGAGTAAAAAGGACTGCAGTATTATTTTTTCTTTTTTAATTATTAAAATTTCTATTAATAGCATAAACACTATATACTATAAAAACAGTAGATTAATGGTACAGTTGCTAGTCTTGCTCTTTGACACTGTATTTTTAAATAAGTTTCTGACAATCTGAATAATTAAACATAGATTTCTGTTAACATTAAATTGTTCTCACACACAAATTGTTTCCCTGCTGTTCTAAATGTGTCCCTGTAAGAGGGACCTGGAGAGCTGGGACCAGCCACCTGCCGGGGCCTGGCACAGGGTGCTCCAGCCAAGAGGGAAGGAGATAATGGAACATTCTCCCCCAGTTCTTGTGTACAATCAAGGGCAAAATTAATGTAACATTAACAGCTGAGCTGTTCATTAAATTCTACAACCAAGCCAGAGTAAGAGCCATTCTCCTTAGAGAACTGAGGTTGTCCCCACCCTTAGGAACTGGGGAGGTGCCTCAGATGACCCATAAGTTCCCTCTGTAAGGATGTAGGTAGAGCTGCTACCCTGGAAGCTTTGGGATGGTAATTTTTCTGTTGTGAGCAGGGTGTCTGAACTGGATTGGTAACTATAACTTCAGTTTACCTGCAGAATGAAGCATTGTGACAGCTCTGACACTGAGGAACTAGAAATACCATTTGAGCATTAAAAACAAGCAAAGGCAGACATTTAACTTGCTTTACCTGAGCTTTGTAAAAGCCTTGCAGTGGTACATCTCTGATTTCAGATTTTTGTATTTGTTGCAAATAGGAAATGTTGAAAGAACTTGGAGCTTAACAGCTTAGCTCTTTCCTTTGAGAGGAAATAGAATTAGAAGCTGCATGTGCTTGGCTTACACTTCATAATACATTTTATTATTACAATTATAAATTGGGCCCCTGGGCACAAAAATACAACATAACTAAAAACATAACTAACCAAGATAAATAGATGCCTGCCCTAATATATTTTACCATCACAGAATACTGGAGACTGCCTCTCACTCTGGGCCCTCCACTCTTAAGTGGGTCTGTTGGCACAGTGACACAGTGCTGTAACCAGTCTAGGGCTTGAATCCGAGCCACACGTTGGTTTCCATCCCTCATCACAACTGGAGAGTCTTGCAGGCTTTTGGCTGACTTTCACCTTCTTCAGGTGGTGGAAGGCCAGCTGCAAAATTGTTTGTTCTCTTTAGCTGTGCAATAAGCCCTGAGCTTTTCAGTGCTGGTGATGGAAGAGAGATTCTCTTGTGTGTGTGTTTGTGATTGCACATCCTTCCACGCAGGTTTTTAGTAGTGCTGTGATTCAGTGCTGCAGGAGCCAGTCCTTTGCTTACCATTTTCCACAGGATCAGCAGTCAGAAAGCCTGTGATAGTGATACAGTCCTGTTTCCTAGATATTATGCAGTTATCCAAATTTTTTGAGATGGGAGTAGTAATACTACCCCACCAACTTGTGCCTGATGACTGCAATCAAGAATGTTTCTGAGGAGAGACAGTTATTTGAATCAAATTGGTTGTCTTCTTTGTAACTTCAGCTTATCTTGTGAAAATACTGTCAGAATAATATATGCTTCCTTTATAACCAAGAACTTCTACTCTTGATCGATAGGACTTACTTTTCATTTGTCAGCTTAATGAATTATTAGTCTTCCAGAGTTTTTTAGTAGGTTTCAGACTCTTTTTATGCATCAGACAGCTGTGACAAGCTGAGATAGAAAACTAGCCTAAGCCCTGGTGCTAAATAGGGACTGGTACTCTTAGATCTCACTGGGTGCTCCTTATTTCTGTGACTAAGGTAGAAGTACTTGGACTAATGCCAACAGCTGTAGGCAGAGGTGATGCTGGGAGAGAGCCCTGGTGCTTGGGCTTGGCACTTTGGCACAGTGCTTACACCTGGGAACTGGCTGTAGTGTAGCCCTGACAGGAGGCTCCAGGGCTGGGAAGTATTTCTTTTGCTAGAGGAGAGGTTCCAGCAGGGTGGCAAAGAGCCTCAGGGGCTGCTGTCCCCAGGAGTTTCAGCTGATGGGGTTTCCAAGCTCAGTGTGTGCCCTGTGTCCCTGCATGTCAGGGCTATTGATTGCTCCAAACCAACCCGTGCAGCTCTGGAGCTCCACAGAAACTGCAGCTCCTGGGGGCTGGCACTGGACTTTCGGGGTTGGGCTGCTCTTCCAGTGGTGTGCAGCAAGATGTATACAACTGGAGAATAAAAGCATCAGAAAATGCAACTTTTTCTCCTCAGTCTTTGTGCCTGTGAATGACAACCTTACGTGCTTTTGCATTGTTACCTCAGGAATTTATCAAGCAAATTTCTTTGTGTTTGTGTTTTGTTTTGGTTTTTGGGGTTTTTTTGTGAGTTTACCTTTACTTTGGGTGCAAATGAGGAAAATGAAGATTTCACATTGAGTAAGTTAGTTTTGTTCCATAAACATTAACTTTGCATGTTAAAGCTGTCCTAGGGCAACCCTGATGTGCACACAGTAGTGTTTTCATCTTTTCTATAAATATTTGTATTTGACCATGCATTACAATAGAGGATTCCTCTCTTTTGACTTTGCCCTTTCATTTTTTTAGCTTGTTCAACTTATTTGTACAGAAGGGGGAAGAAGTTTTCATGGAAAAGATAAACTGCAGACACAACTCTATGTGTAGATATGTGTGTGTGTAGTAGTTCTGCTGAAAAGCTGTTTATGGATTTTGGTGAGAAGATATTGTCTCCATTTTTATGAAGATTATGAAATCTTTGGGGTTTTGTTTATCTACATACAAAGTTCTGTGGGAAAAAAAGTGTGAGAATGACAAGGAAACACCAGAAGAAAAAGTTAGCATCAGTTCTATTATTGCATTCTAATTGTCATATTCATCTTCTTTCATTTCCTCAGTGAACACTTCCTCTCATTTTTGTATGCTATTATATTTCAAAACCTTTTGCCAATAAAGGGAAGTGTTCTGATGTCATTCATGCTTGAAATACTTTGCTGCTCCTGATACTTCAAAATGCCCAGAGGTCTTGTGTGTTTCTGAGTGCCCAAGATTTTGGAATAGAGAGAAAATTTCTATGAACCACAGAAAAATATTGTCCAGTAGTAGTGAAATAAAAACTTACAGGGCTGAGGATTAATATTTTCAAATTCCTTCTAGTATATGACTTTATTCCATAATATCATTTCTGGTTTTGTTCAAGTATTGGCTAAGCCAGCAGTCAGAGCACCCTAAACCGGGAAGTCCCAAATCTGGGCAGGCATTTTGGCAATGTGCTTTAACTGGATCCTAAGTACAATCCCCCTGTTTGTTTACTAGTAAAACAACAAAAGTTCTTCAGTGAAAACAAACCAAAATTGTAATTGTTTTTAATTAGTGGCAGCTCTACTTAAAAGCTTAAAATGATTTGACATTTGCATAGGTCCCTTGCCCAATCCTAACTTCATGACAGGTTTTGCAAAAATAATAAAAATTCAAATTTGACACACAAAAAGCATAAAAATATTCCTGAGTTCTGCCCTTTGTAAAGTTATGCCAATTTTGTATCTGGATTCAGATCTCTAATATTTTAAATTGAGCTAAATTCTAGAATGCTAATCTCTCTATTTTTAATAACTACTATCGTATTTATTATGTGAAAAGTCCGTACATTTCAAACAATTATTTTAGACATAAGCATAGGAAAGCTTTAGTTATGCATTGAGAAGGTACTGCTGTGGTATTCTTTTTTTAAAAGGAATAATTGAACATTACTGGTCTAGTATCAGTGTCTTTTCATTTGTCTTTCATCACTGTGCCTTTCAATACCATTCATCTATGGACTAATGCAATGCCTGCTGAAGTCAATAGAAGTCATTCAGTTGACATCAATGAACAATGAATCAGGCCCTTTAAAAAGAAGGAACTAGAGTTTACAAGGGTTAAACAGAGCAGTGAGGAAAAACACTCTGAGGCAGGAATTGTGACTTCTCCTGTGTCCATACAGCACCTGGCACTTCCCTGACATTCAGAACAGCGACAAAATGACCAATTCTCAGTCTCCACTGGTAGCTGTGATAAGGGAAGGCAGTTTTGCCAGTCAACATCTGAATTGTTTTTCTGTGCAAAGCCTTAGCAGGTATGAATAATTGTAATACACAGTAAAAATCTGTTCAGATAGGTGTCATTGATGCAGATGTTGAAAATCTTTTTTGTTTAATTGCTTCTGCCCAGTCTTTCCAAAGAACTCACCTTGCTATCAGTCTTTCTTTGTTGTGATTAAGTTGTAATCACTCAAAAGCAGATTCAGAAGCTCCCCCTCCTTCCCTCAAAGAGACAGTGTTTGCTTTGTGCCCAAATGTGACATTGCACTCTGGAGCAATCGAAAGAGGCTGCAATGATCAATTGAGGGCCCAATCAAAGCCTCACAGATAGGCAGCCGTTCGTCGCTCTTTGATATAAAAGGTGTTTTATTTCTCATCACTTTTTTGTCACTGAAAGAATGCTTCCTACGTGCAGATTAATTAAAGTGTAAACATTAAATATTGATTGATGCATTATCAGCATGGAGCAGTTGCCTCCACTCAGATTGATTCCTGCAGTGATTTATTGTCATATTTGTGGAGTCATTTCACTCGATAACAAAGAGAAATAGCCTGCTCCCTCTACCTTTCAGGCTTGCTTTCTGGCACTTGCAGTGCACCTCCTCATTCCTCAGTGACTCCCATTTTTTGTCTTCTAGAACTAACAGTGTTGCCATATTCTCAGTACAGAACCTTAGCTGGTTTTATTTTGGCATTTGCGAAGTAAATTGCAGTTCAGTGGGAAGCTCGCAGGCCTGTGCTCTCAAATGGAACATCTCTGGTTAACACTTCCACCCCGTGCCCCACACAGCTGCTTTCCACCACCCTGCTCAGGCACAACTCTGCCAGGACAGTTTCAAACCCTTCAAAGTCACTCACTGCCAACTTGACAGAGAGGTGAACTTTCAAGAGAGTAACATTGTTCAGGCCAGTGCTACACCTAAATTACCTGATTCGTTACTCTGAGTGGGAGCAGGGCCATACAACAGAACATCAATTTAGAGAATTTCTGGTTTTTACTCTCATTTTTGAAAAGAGGCCTCCATTCAAGTCTTACGGAGTATTCAAAATAAAGCAACATTTTGTAAGATGTTATTGCGTATCTAGATTAGGATTTTTTTTTTTAATTGTGTTTTATTTCTGTAGTTTTTGGAAGTGGATTGAAATGAGATAGTATTTCAAACCTCTTCCTCTTCTCCCCTAAAGTCCTTAATATTCTTATTCTGCATTCATGTGTGTCAGGGATGGCTATTGCACAGCACCACACGTGGTATCTGCTGCACACAGCCATCTGTGCCAAAAGAAGCTGTAGCCCTGAAGTCAGGTGTTTGTTCCAGGCTGCTGCAGGCTCCCCTGCTCCATGTTTTCAGCAGGCTGATGGGCACCCAGCCTGTCTGCAGCCAGAAGCTGCCTGTGCTGCCTGGAGCAGTGACCCAATCAGCTCCAAGAGAAAACCATTTGTGGAATTGCTTTGTTCTGCAGTAACAAAACTTAATCTCTTACATACATGGCTTTCATTTACAGCTCAGAGAATTAGACTGCTCAAAGTCTGCTGAAGGCAAATGTGTGAGCAAGACCACAAAAATATGTAATAGGCAACTGGTGATTTTGATTCAGTCAAGCAGCAAAACATTAACCTTTGGTCACAGTAGCAAGGAATGCTAAACTTGTGAATTTACTGCAGCAGATAATTTCACCCCTGTACCTGCAGAGATCATAGGAGTGGTTTCCTACATGAGGAGAGGCTGTGCCAAAGTGGCTCTCTAAGAATGGTGTGCTGTGATTTCTCTAAAGGGCTGTTGCACAAATGGTGTGAGACTTCATTAGGATAGGCATGCACTTGTACTGCTGCCATTCCTGCCCATCCCTGTCACTCCCAAGCACTTGCCCAACAACTCTTTATTTAGGATGCTTTGATATTTTACAGATGTAACCAAGCCTGTGAGAAAATGCTGCTGTTCTAGGTCCTTCCTCCCTATGCTTTTCCTACCAGATGCTCTTCCTGTCCTCCTGCTCTGTTATTTTCCATTCCAAACCAAAATTCTTGCTCTTTGCATCAGCTTCCTCATAACTGGGCAGTCACACCTGAATTTGACACTCCTGAAATTAAAAAGCAAGCAAACCAACCTTTAGGTACTGCCACAGTGTGCTAATCTGGGTCCTTTCAAAACAATGCTCTTGCAAATCACTTTTCCCCTGATTTTCATTTGCTGTTGCCCTTCCAACCCTCTGAATGCCACTGCTGTCACTTTGTGTTAGACTTTTGGTCTGATTGAAGTTGTCAGCTCTGCCAGGCGAGGACCTTGCCTTCCTGTTTGTCCCTACCCAGCTGTGCGAGCCACCACTGCTGCAAGAGCAGCACCACAAGCCTCCTGCTTGCAAGCCTGCTCTAAACAAAATCTGCTGTAATTTTTGTAGATTACACTTACACTTTTATAAAGCTTGTTTTTCCAACATCCTAGTGTATTTTGTGCCGAAATGTTCTTAAATGTTCTATTTTCACATGAACACTTACATCAGCTAGGAAAAGAAACTTTAATGCTTTTCAGACGGTAGATAAAGACCTTCTGGCAATTAATATTCAGTTGGAATTGCATTATCATCATTTAGATAGGGCCACACAAAAAACCAGTTAAGAGATATCTCAGTTGCAAAGGATCTGCTTTGCAGATCAAGTGCGGACCTGAGGAACTTGCAAAGAATCGTTCCCTCTGGGGGCATCAGGGCATCTTTGAAACCAACTGGGAAGGTTCTGTTGCCTTCAGAGGGCCCAGGCTTTCCTGGATGGTTTAGTGAGGTGCTCACACTCAGCTTGGGCTCCATTGCAGCTTGAATGCAGTCGTGGATGGTTCCCAGGAGGCAGCAGCCCCACGGAAGACACCACTTAGGAAGAGCTGAGGGCTGTGTCTCTGGTGGGGTTTGTCCTGCTGCAAGCTCCCCGGAGGCACTGGCAGCTGCAGGCACCTTCTCAGCTGTGTGTGGGTCTTTGCTGTTTCTCAGCGTTGCTGTCAGTGTGTGGGACTGCCACACCTGGAGCTATCTGGGTGTGGTGCTGCTGGGAAGAAGCAGCAGAAGCCAGTGCCCAGCAAGCCTGTGGCTCCCTCAGCCCCAGGAGTGCTCCCGACCAGCTGTGGTGGGCAACTACAGAAAGAGATATTAGGAATATTTGGGGAAACCACAGAACAGAGAACAGAAAACAGCTCTTTTTCACAGGTATTACAATCACTTTGTAAAAGCAGTGTATGATTTAATACTTCTCAAGTACCATTCTCCCAGGCTGGAGTTCCTGGAAGGAACAAGTTATTTGTGAAGTGAGTTTTCCCTCAGTGTACCTCAGTCTTTTAGAGCTGTTCTATACAGTAGTTAATAATGAAAATTTTAAATTATTTAAATTGTTTTGATGTTTTAAATAAAATTAAAGCTCTCTTTTTTTTTCCTTATATTCCTTCCCAGGATTGTAGGATAGTTCATGTTGGAAAGATACATGTCTTAGAGTACTTCTCTTGAATTCTGATTAGCGTTTCCTTTCACCATGGACAATTAAATCTGACATGAAGGGATACAAAAAGATGTTTGTTAAGTATTTAGAAAGCTCAGTAGTGACCTAGATGCTGGAATTTTAGATATGTTCATATACACAGGGGTTGTAAACCTGTCCTAAGGACTCAAAAGAAGCTCCCCCTGCAAAATATTAAAAAAAAAAAAAAAAAAAAAGAAAAAAAAAAAAAAAAAAAGAAAAAAGGTTGTGATGAAAAATAAAAANTTCTTATGTAACTGCTGCCTGAATGTTGGCAGGTGCCCAGCGGAACAGCTCACTGCAATGTGGCTGGGAGGGGAAAAAAAAATATAAAAAAAAAAAAAAAAAAAAAGTAGAAAAAGAAAATATAAAGAAACAAGGTTGTGATGATAAATACAAGCTGTAGAAGGCTGCAGCCCTCCCCATTTTACTGAAGAGGCTGTCTGCTCTACAGTAGGGGTTGGATATTAATTCAAACCTTTCCGCTAATTTTCCATATGAAGTTACAGTCATATGACCATTTTAACCAAGTAGACTCTACTATGATTTTAGATTAGCATATTGATGCAAATTACCCAACTGTTTCCTTGTATCTTTGTGAGACCTGCCAGATGATTACTGTTGCCCTAAATTGTGATGTTTCCCCTACAAAAATGAGTTTACTATTTTTGAAGCAACAATTACAGGTTCCATGAGAATTGTGTGTTATTTCCTGAAATTGTATGTAATTTATTTTTAAGAGTTTGAAACATAGTTTTGAAGTTAAATGCATATCATCTTTGTAACTGCTCAAATCATGTTATTTTACACTTCCTGAAATACTTTTGAAGTTAAATGCAAATAAGGGGAAAATAAATTACAACTTGTGGAGTGACCAGTGTCTGATTATATGCAGTATAATTAACTCCATCCTTCACATAATGTTTGTCTTAATACTTATCCCATGTACTTCAGAATCATTGAAATGATTGGTGATTCTTTGCTTGGGGGAAACAGTTAATTTGTTCATAAGGTGGAGCTTTTTTGTTCACTTTCAGGTCATGAGGATTTAACATTTTAAAAATACTGATTCAAAATTTATTTAATGTTAATAATAGGCAGCTACAACTTAAATAATCAAACTGCTCAAAATAGTCTTTTATGTTCATCTCTAGTTCTTATTTACCTACAGTACTTTGCCTTTGGAAAAATTGATGGGATTTAGTATTTAAATTTGAATGCTATTATATTTAGAACCATGAAATAGATTGATAAGGCACATTTATCCTTTCTTTGCCTATTCTGTAGTCTACAAAGAGAGATGGTATTTCAAATTAACAGACTTCTATTAGAAGAAACCATTTCAGTCCAAAAAGAAACTTTTTCATTCTTAGACTTTTACTTGTATTATGACAGAAATTAACATTTTTGTGACCTGTAATTAACTGTGTCTCCTCGTGCTATAAATAAGAATTGGCAGCTACAGCTGGAGTTAACTGTATCTCGAGGTCTAAGTTTTTTATTTATAGCTTTTTGCATTTGCTAATGACACAGTGGAGTTGAGGGATGCAGACAATAAAGAGTACAAATAAAATCCGTGCCTTGTGTCTGCAGCCCTATTCCATTTCTTTCCTCCATTGGCATCAAGAGTTTCCTCAAATTTTTCCTGTGCTTGGAAATCCCTGGGGCGAGTGTGTGAGTCTGACACTGGTCACAGTTTCAATCTGCACCATTAAAGCTGCCTTTTCTAAGCGTCCCCTGGTAATTGTTGCAAGGACTTAGACAAGTAGGACTATCCAAAGGCATCAGTAAGGTCAAACCGTGGTAGAAAGAGCTCTGATTTTATCCTGGAGATTGATGCTTGTATCACCTTTTCTTCGATTCAGCAGCTGGGGTTATAAAATGTACTTGCAATCACTGATAACATGTTAGATCAGACAACAAGTGGAGTAACGCAGTATTTTATACACTCTGTGTAGTTTTACCTAATGCAACAATAAATCAGTGAAGGCAGAGGTCTTTTGTAAATTTTAATGAAAATTCAGCTGCTGAAAATATAGTTACTTCTGGCTGAAGTTCTAGAAATATGAATTTGCTTCCATTTTTAAAGCTGTAAAAATTGCTTAACTACAAACTAAGGCAGTAAAGAACAAAGCAATAAAAGAAGAGGCAGCACATCCAGTATATTATAATTAGTTTGTCATTGGCTATAAGCAAACTGAGGGGAGGGGGCCAGACAGTAAAATGTACTTTGAATTAGCTGTAAGGAATTCCCTTTCTGAGCACCATCTAAAAAAAAATCTCTGTACATGAATGAGACAAATGTTGGTTGAATGGGCCCACTCTGCGCTTTCATAGAAATAAAATCATGATAAAATTTTTAAATATTTACCAGCTAATCAATAAACCAAATTTTTATGCAAGACCGGAAGGTTTAGTAGAGAACTTTTTCTTCCACATACTATTACAGCTACTGAAAAATATGCTTTTTTATTGTTGCAAAATTGCACTTATATATAGTAAATGAGTGTCACAAGAGGGAAATGAGGGTATAGAAATATAGAACACTAAAGAATAAAATACGCTGCTAAACTTCTACAGCATCTTTCTTTCTTGTAAGTTTAAAGCAGTGTTTCTGTAAAATTAGCATTATTCTTTCCTAAAACCTGTCAGCCTACAGAAACAGACCCAAAATCTGTACCAAGTGACCAGGCTCATTAGGACACTGAAGACCTGAACAGCAATAAGGAGAATTTACACTTGTTTAAAAGTCACACAAAAAGTGGAGTTTTTTCAGTTCTTCACTTCCCCAAGGTGGATTTTTCCTTGATTCCTTTCTTACAAATTATGTCATACACATAGAGAAATTTTAAATTTTTTTTTAAATATAAAATAAAGTATGATATTTGTTATTGCTTGTGGTTTTCTTATTTTTGTTCTTTTTATTTCAGCTGTTTCTCTTAAATTTCATCCATTTTTGAGTACCTTGTCTGGTTAATGGAATATTGATTAAACTTTGATACTTTTGTGATTGATTCAGAGCAGAACTAAGAAGATTAAAATGAATATTAAAAACCAGTTTTAACAGATAACGTTTTAAGTGAAACATCTTTAGAAGACTTTAAAAGTTATGCATTTTTCCTTGTTACTAGTGTATCTGCACAGAAACCATGAATTTTGCACATTGAGTTGTTTCTTGTAGCCTTCTCACAAACTTAAAATAACTGTCAGCATTGCATAGGAAAAGATTTAAAAACTGATTATTTGCTCTCATTTTTACAATTCTCCCTGTACAGTTTTGGTGGCTTCGAGAAGTTGTTCCCAAATTGCATCAGTGTCAGGCTGGAAGGAGAGCATCTCAGTCCAACCACCCCACCAAACATCACTGGCTTCCACCACTCTCAAAGGTACAAAAGGTGAGCAGCAGGTTCTTACCTTCCATTGCTTCTGGTGGTTCTATACCTGCATAAACAAAGAATATTTCTGTCTCAATACAGTATATATAATAAATAGCTAAAATGTATTTCCTAATTTTTTTTTCTGTTACATAAACTGCATGTTAGGAGCTAATTTCTGATCTCTAATTGAAGAATACTTGAGTAACTTTCTAGTTTTCAAACCCCACTATGTGAACCCTTATTAAAATAATAATAATGACAGCAAGAGCTGTGGCCAAGAGATTTATATTTAGGCAGTGAATAGGAGCTTTCAGATAGCCTGTAGTAGTTTTGAAAAACATTCTATCCAGAGCAACAGAAATGAAAATTCTTTAGAAGTTACCAGCCAGGGAGTGATGCTGTATATCCTTTAGAAACTCCCTGGGCTTCCACAGACTGCCTGGGAAAGTCAGCATCAGTTTTGGGAAAGTGCATTCCCTCATGTGTTGTGATGTATTTCTGCAAACTTATTATCAAGCAGAACAAGCTTTCCAGTGGTTCTGCAGCTGTTGCTGCTCAGCCAAGGTGCCTCTGGGAATGTATTTCCCCTTGCAGCAGCAGGTGGCGTTGAACAGCTCACGTTATTCTCACTCTCATAATCATTTTGTCTTACGTGTAGCAAAAGCTTCTTTCCCACAAGAGAGAATCCGCAAGAGAAATTCAACCAGTTTTTATATATGTAGCAGACTTCCTACATAACTACAGTAGAGGTAAGTTCTTCCAACTTTAGTCACACTGAGAAATAACACTATAAATAATGTATTTAAAGGACAACAAAAACAGGTGTGCTAGAGTAATATCTTAATTGCATTTTATTTTCTTATTCACAAAAATCTCTTGAAATGCCACAGAGTTCGTGTTGTGATAAGGTCAAGTTATCTCGTGCCAGCTCATTCACTCTCCAGCAGACACAAACCTGAGCCAGTCTGTGCATTCTCTCCACACTGCAGCCCCAGAGGCAAAGGAAATGGTTCTCCTCCCGAACACGCGGCCAGGGGGTGTTCACAGGATGCTGGGCAGTGCTGCAGATTTACCCCGTGGTAAGTGAGAACAGAATGAGAGTGACCATCTTCTGAGCTTTTCTGAAACTGCTTCCAAAAATCACCAGGCATTGCAGAACCAGTTCAGAACACATCTCCAAATGATTTCTTGGGTTTATTTTTAAAATATGACATGTGCATAAACAAAAAAAAAAAAGTAATTGTTTTTACCTGCACACAGGTAACGTTTAAGAACAGAAATCTTTTACAAGCAAAGAACTATACATCAGTTTATGTAGTTAGCCTTTGCTCTAATTATGAGTATTTAAGAAATCCATCCATCTTTCTTTCATCAACAGTCAGAGTTTTCCATTTGCATATCTAATAATTTATGGCATGTCCTGACCCCAAGCAGTAATTGAACCAATAGATCTTCAGCCTAGATTTACTTGTCTGGCTGCCACAGTAATGTAACTCTGCAGGAGTTTTGGATTACTCCAAATGCCATCTCCTCTTCTGAGAGGTTGACAGTCACAGGCAAAATTTGACCTCCCAAATGTCAAGGCAAAAACTCCACGGCCTAATTTAGACTAAGTCTCCTTTTGGAATACTTCAGATAAAAGAAGAGGGCACAATGACTACTCCCAATGTTACCCAGGAAGATGGTCTTTAATGTATGATTCTGTAATAATAAATTAATTCTTCTTAGAGTTTAAAACCATGTAAGAGCCTAAATCTTAAAGGGGGAAATCTATGTACCAGAGCTTGTAACTAGTAATGTAAAAATAAAGGGGAAAAAAGAGAGAGAGAAACTGTTACATTAGAGAGGAATCTCATGATCAGAGCCAGACTGGTAAGACTTGAGCTGAGAGATTTGGAAGGGGGAGATGGGGTGCTTTTCTGCCTCAAGTAAGCCATGGCACAGGGCAAAAACACCCAGCCAAGAGCCTGTGTTTCATCTTCTCAAAATGTGGTTTAGAAGCCAATTTCAAGGCAGCATTATATGCCTCAGTAAAGTGTTCTCAAAAGCTTTGAACAAGAAAAATGCCAGCAAACACACAGCCTTGCACTGTTGCAGCCTCTTTGCTGAATACTAACTATAGAGCAAATGCAGGCATGGAAGTTGTGGGTTTACAGCAGGTATTACCTGGGAAATTCCCTCTGCTCTTCAGACACTTGGGGCTGCCTGGGGCAGGTGCAGAGACTGGTCACACTGCTGCTGCTTCCAAACCATCCATCAGATATTATGAAAAGGCTCTGAGTTTGAAATTTTGTAACCCTCATCTGTTGGCTATTTTGTTTTTCTGGAAAGGAGCTCCATTGAATAAGCCCTGGCAGACACACAGAGCTGTGCTGTTGCTACTGACACGAGTCCCAAAACAACACACACAGGCTGTGAGAAAATGCTACTGTCTCACAACTGCCGAGCTAAAAAAGAAAAAAAAGAGCAGCAAAGGTACAAACAAGGAAAATCTGACCCAGTCCCCAATTAATGGCATAAACTGTATTTATCTATTGATGATTAAGTGCTGCCCTTGTTCCTTGGCAGGGAAGTTCGATGATGATAGACATCTTGGAAAACAGCTAGATAGACAGAAAGATAGATATCCTCAGCTGCTTCAGCCATCCATAACATGCCATGTGCTGCCATCACTGCTTTAGCCTGACCAATTGCCTCAGTAACATGTTCCATCTTGTCTGATCAATACCAGCACTTCAGTAACTCAGCAGAGTTGCAGCTATCTGCTAGCACAGGAACAAGCTCATCTTGCCTTCTTGTGTAGAAAGAGTCATATGGAAGAAGAAAAACCATTAGCTATTTAAATTCTTCCATTTAATTGCTTTCATTGACTTGTTTTTTTGCTCTGATACCTTTTGTACCTGTTCTGCAAATACTTTAGAGCAAAAAAGAAAAAAACTGAAGTATCAGAAAATGAATGAACATTGGAAGAGTTTAACAGGAAATCTGAGTTTGGTGCCCAGCCTCCTGTCCAAGAAATTACTGTGTGCCTTCGTTCTTTAGAATTAAAATGGGATTAATGACACCATTAAATCATCTGTTGCAAGGCTAAGGATATTCATGTGATTAGCAGATCTACATGAGAATAAGATCCAGAGGCAGAATTTCTGCTGTTTCCTCCTGAGCTTAGGAGCTGACTGGGATACTGAAGGATGACATGGTACAGAGGAGGAGGATCAAAAAGTCCATGTGCATTGTGGGAATAACAGCACTGGAAGTAAAAACTAAATTCAGTTTTTAACACACAAAATCTTTCATCAACTGGCAAATAAGGACAGAGTAGAATAAAATGTTCAATCTCCCACCCAACTGCTCCTGAACGAGTGAGTGTTCCTGGTAAGCATCTGTGGAAATAGCAAATACCAGTGAGAGACAGAAACTGGTTCTGGACAGAAACTGGAGTAAAGACAATGGTGCTGAGAACTTAGTTGCTCATGAACAACTCTGAGTTTTGCTCTACAGAGGGAGCATGTTGAAGAATTTTCACCCCAGCTCAGATTTTATCATGATGAGGACAGCACAGTATAACAGATGAAGCTACTGTAAAGGCAGTACAAGAAAACCTGCCTTTAGAAGGAGGAAAAAACATAAGAAAGCTCAAGCAAATAATAGATTTGTTTCAGGTTGAAAGTTAGTTTTTCTTTTTTCATCCCATTTTTCTGGTTCAAGTCAGTGAACAAAAGCCATGTGCATTTGGTGGACACTTGTTCTGCAAAGATGACTGACAGAGGAAAGGAAAACATGGCAGCAGCAGCAAACAACTCATTGGAGATGGCAGATGGACAGAACACGAGTAGTTATGCTAAATTTTATATTTTTGCCATTATTTTGTTCATTAAATATTTAAAAATCATTTGAGCAATTGTGCCATTGAGACTGTGTTTTGCTATAAGATTTAAAGTATACTTTTGGGTAATTTCAAATTGTTTTCTGTCTTTATTTGACTGAATTTGCCACATTGAAACTGAATCAAATAATTGATTTATCAGAAGTGTTTTATTCTTTACTCTAGAGCTGTGCAGATATAAACCAGGAAAGCAGTAGAAAGTTTCATTTGTAAATATTTTAGAGAAAATTACTGTTCTGTGGAACTTTATGCTGTTTTTCTCTGGTCCTATTCAGTGCTTTACAGAAGCTCATTTGGGAAATGTATTCTTTGATTTTGGTAATCAATTGATCAACATTTGAAGCTTTGCTCAGACACACAGCTATTGTGAAGAGCAGTTCTTTCAAATATCCATTTGATTGTGTTTGTGATGCTTGCTTTATTCAACTCTGCTCCAGGCAAATTAAAATGTACTGCTATATAATAAGTATGGGAAGGTTAGCATTCACCATTTAGGGATAAAACATTTTGACAGTTCTATTCTACATTTGCATTTAAAAATCGTAATGCTTTTGATTAGACCCTATGTTTATCATAGGATCTCTTGTAGGCATTGCTACCGTGAGATTGTTACCTTTCAGGATTTGTTCTGGACTGTGTGTCTGTAGGGGAGCACAAAAGCCTGGTTCCACAGGCATGTTATTTTCTGGTCCATGGTATGTCTCATTTTCTTTAATTTCTGATGAAGCTCCACCTGCACTGCTGCTGCTGAGCCATCTGTGTTTGTGCCTGAGGTATTTTTGGTGTGCAGAGTTAGGCAGGTACATGTGCATTGTTCTGCCTTAAATGCTTGCCAGGCTTCTCCACTGGTCCCCAAACTCTCAGTTTTTGGGGCACTGTAGATTCCCCACGGAGACAGAGGCAGGCATTGTCTGGGGAGGGACAAGAGACCCTGCCACCACAACTGTTACCCTTCCTGCTGGTGACCAGGTGATGCTCAAGCACAGCATGTGCACAGACAATGGGCAGCATTCTGAGCTCAGGAAAATGATCACTGCCACAGGCTGCTGTCTGAAGTATGGGTCACTACAACTATCAGGATTAATTGCTCCCCTTTTATTTTATCCATCATCTTTCTGCATCAGGAATGTTCAGAGGGGATTCAAGTAACCTGATACAACATCTGCAACATTGCTATCACCAAGAAAACATTCATTCAGATAAGAAGGCTGTCTCAAGATACACTGTCTCAAGAGACTCTGTGTAAATTAGACCAAGTGATAAAAAACCCCAAATCTAACAAAAGAGCTGGCTGGATAGTTCAGACTTCTCAGAGGAGTTTACAGGAAAATGTATTTGAGCTGAAGTAAGGCCTTCTCCTGTCTTTTAACCAATCTCTAGAGAGTTTGTGTAATTAGATATCCCTTGGGAAGGATATGGACTTAGGTGATACCAGAAAGCTTGTGCAGTGAATTTTCCAGGAATCCCTTTCTGCATTATGCCCCATGACCCTGCCTTCAAAGCCCTGAAAACTCATACACACTCAAACAGCTGGGAACTGCCATTTTCCATACCTTCCTTCATATTTGGGAGCTGTTTCTTCTGACTCAGCAATAAATAGCAGGGAAGGGATGGACTCTGGGAATTCAGAGACCTGATGTGCACAAAGTCATTTTCTGATTGTGAAGGGGATCACTGGTAAATAATCTCTGTGCACCCAGATTGGGTCTTGCACTGAAAAATATCAAAATCTGAATTATACAGAGGCTATGCAGCACTGTGGGTAAGTACTTTGGCCTTTCATGTCCTATTATGTTGTTAATTAGTTAATGTTTGTAAAGCACTTTGAAGATGAAAAGCCCTATATAAGTTCTAAGTGTTATTATCTCTAGAGACCTAGGTTCAATTCAAAGGTGCTTAATTACATATGCCATAAATTAGACTTAATGAGTTGTAGAATCATACATTTTATGCAATGCATGCAGATTTCTCAGCCAGAGCTGGGTCTTATGGTCTGCTGCAGTACTTGTTTAGGTATTCAGAGTTGTTAAGAAAATTACACAAAAATAGAGGAGATAATTTCTAATAATAATTGGATTGCATTTTAATACTATTCAGGACTTGGTGGAGCAAATTACTAGGAACTTTGCTCAGCTGTATCTAGGGATTTTCCAGTAACTGAATTGGTGAAGGTGACAGTTTTGGGGTGTTTTAATTACAATATAATTTTAATTCATACTTCCGTATTTTGGCTTAGCAGAAGGGTGCTGAGAGGTATTGGTATGACTGTTGTCCTTCCAGTAAGACCCTGAAATGTCCCATTATGGGACCACTTCATGTTGGGTTATGTTCACAAGCATAAATAAAGAATTTCCCATCTCTAGAAATACCACGGTGTAATTTACTACAAGCCATTACGAGCGGGTAGCCTGCAAAAAGGGGAAGCCACAGTTATAGGAAAATGTGGTTTCATTGGCTTTGCAGAGCTGAGAGTTTCCATGTTTTGTAACTTACATATTTTGTGGCCAGAAAGCTGCAGACTTTGCCCTGCTCCAGCCCCAGCACCAGGGCAGATGTCCAGGGTGAGCAGGCAGCTTCTCCTGGCTGCTGCCCATCCAGCAGAGTTCAGAGACACAAAACCACCTCACCTGGAGTGGCTCCCACGTGTTCCTGCAGCAGAATATATCCATTTTACCTTGGGCCTTCCACGGGTATGTAGAGGGAGGCAGGATTTATCCTGTGTGTAAATATGTTAGGAGTGATTGTGTTCATTAGAACAACCCAAGTAGATTGGAAAAACTAATTATTAGCAATTTACTATGAGTGTCGCTAACAGACTTACTTGACAGTATTTATCCCGAAGTGAAAGTCATTTGGTTTGGTTAATGTTTATTGTGAGCATATGCAGACTGTCTTCCAGGGGAAAATGTATTTTTGAGTGCTCCAGACAAGTGAAACTGGTGAGCTCGCAGTCCAGGGAAAGCATCTGTAACCACAGCCAAAAGGGGAACGAGGTTTCTGACATCCTTTCAGGACATGTGTTTGAAGCATGGGTTCCCATCACTTTCAGAGCCACTTGCAGGCCTTTTTCTTTATATAGATTTAGACAAGTCAACGTGGGCCTAGATTCAGCACGATAAATGCCTCTGTGATTTCTCCCTCATCCATTCTCTACTGTTATTTTAATGCTTATTTGGAACAGAAGTGTGTTCTTTAAATGGAACAGAGCTCAGTTCCTGACAGTGTTTATCACTCCTCCATATTCTTAAGAAATGGATCTTGCATCATAATTACTGGGGTTGATCTCTTTCAAAAATGAGATATGATTTTGGTGAATACTTTTCATATTCTCTAATAGGAACTTCATATGAATGTTGATTTGAGCTTCAGGCTGTGGTTAAATGTTTTAATAGTGCGGCAGGCTTATCAACAAACTTTTCCTTCCCTACCCTTCCCCCTTCCCTTTTTACAATGAACAGATTTTTATCCGACTGGTTCATGACTTGGGGATTTTTACAAGCAGGTTTAGGAACTTGTCAAATATTTGAAAATTTGAGTCTGAAAACAAAACAGGAAAATCCCACAACTTAAAAGCCCTATATTTTATACAGTATGTATTAACTGGGTAAAATTTTGACTTGCCAAAATACCTACAGGACTCTATTATCTGACCTAACTAGAAATTACCAATCTGGTGACTTTTTTTAATACTCCAAGACACCATTTATACTGGCATCACTGGCTGAGGTACCAAATCAGGGGAGCTGCACGACTCTTTGTTTCCAAATCCCTGCAGCCTTTTGTCAAAAGGTGATAAGAATACTCATATTGGTTTTATCTAATGTTGGCATTTCCAGGCTGTCTCCTTTCCTCCTGCTCCCAGGATGTCAGTGGCTGGCATGCTCTGGCAGTGATATCACTGCTGCTCAGATGGGAGTGAAGAAGCTCTCTGAGCAAGTGGGGCAGTTGTGAGCTTGAGCAGCTGCACTGAAGTGGCTGCCCCAGAGACATCAGGCAGCAGGGACAGCTGGACAGCAGAGAGCACCTTGATACAGCCAGGCCTCCAAGTCTGACCAAGAGACCAATGGCTGGGAGGCTGCTCCTCCAAAAAACAGTTCATGGGCTGCAAGAAGCAGTAAATGTGCATGGAGAAACAACCTGGCAAGGTAATGTCCAGTACAGAACTCTGGTCACTTGGTGGTTGTGTCTGGTTAGGATTTTACAAAAAGTAGCCACGCTTTTGGTTTGTGACTTCCTCAGACATTTTCCTGTGTTAAGTCCCTACTTTAACAAAGCGCTGCTCTCTCACCTCTGAAAATCTTTGACTGTGGAAACATTGCCCCTGCAGGAGGTCTGGAAGACTTCTAGGTCATTACTGCTTCTGACTTCCTCTCTCTGTGAGCAAGGAGTTATCACAGGTCAGCTGCACAGTGGAAAGTGTGGCAGCAAACTGTGGGGTAAGCCCAGATTTAATATTGGTGTGTCTTTATCCCAGAGTGGATGAAAATCATCCATGCCTCCTAACAGAATATGGTACAGATGTATGTGAATCACCACAAACTTGTTGGTCCCTGTTATTTCAGTGCACCTGTGGATTTTTGTCAGCAGACTTGAAAAGTTTACTGCTGGTCTGCTGCACGGTCCTTGAATTCCTTTCTCTCTACAGTTGTGTTGCAGAAAAAAAGAAAATCACCTGCAAAATTTGGAAAAAATGTGTCTGGTCTGAGAACATTAAGAATTAGGTTTACAGATATTTAATTCCAAGAGCAACATTATGACACCAAATCTTTTAGTTTCATGCACAGACTTACATATTACTTCAGCAAGAAACTCTGTCCTCTGTGGAGTAAGAGCCTGCCTTCAGTTTAACTCTCAATTCAGTAAAACATTTCTTTTCTGAATGATAGTTAAGTTTAAGTTTAGACAAGTCTGCAAGTCCATTGTATTTGATGTCTGAGGTTAATGAGATTAACAACAGGCTGAAGCATTGTCCTGAACCAGAGTTTGATTTGACAATGTAACAAAGCACACGTGCACACCAACATTTCTATATTAAAGTTTCCTCAGAAAATAGGCAACGAAATTATTTAATAAGTATTCATCAGAAAATCTGCTATATCATGACTGTGTCTCTACAGTTAAGCCTAAACTTAGCTCTGCATTAGGTGCTGATTGAAATTTTGATTTAAGTAGGAGCACAGTCCATGTCTATATGCATCTAGCAGGACAGATTTATGAATTGAGGTGGTCAAGTCACACTGTTGCCTGAAAAAGGATATCAGAAAGCTGTTAGACTTAAAAATGGACAGCTCCATGAAGCTGGAGTTTGTCACAGAAACATCATCACATCAACTAATTGGCATTATCCATTCACCCCATTAGAGTAATTATTTGTAATTGTTATTATTGTAGCATATGTCCAGCATTTAAGGAGAGCATATTCCTGGGGAAAGCTAAGTCATTCATCAGAGAAACCGAGAAATTTGAGTTGGAAATGTCAAATCAGGCAGGCAGATGGAATTATTTCATTTGCTCTTAAATGAATTTATATTTTTTTCTCTTACTTCCTCATACAGGCAAAGAGGGAAGCAAGCTATCTCCTGGTTTCACAAGAAAAAAGTCAGAAATACCATAACCACTAAAAGACATCTTGAATAAAGAAACACTTTGGAGGACCCAACCTTCAGGGATGCATTCAGTTTCTCTGACACAGGTACCTTGGAGCCAGCAAGGCACACAGGGTGAGCTGTGAGCTTTGGCCCTGTGTCACTGAGAAAGGTAGAAGTGGCCCTTCAGTCACCGATGAACAGAGTAAATTCACAGATAACCTGGGCATGGACCCTTCTCTTAGAAGACAAAATCAGGGTATTACAGAAAATCTATTGCAGTTGTTTTGAACTTGCATTGATAATGGACTCATAGTAATGTGATTTAAGATTCAGAATTAAAAAATAATCAAAACCTGCAATTGCTTCATCCAGATTTCTGGGAGGAACCATTGAAACTTTGCTCAGAATTACCCATGATTATGAAAAAATGCTCTTTTGTTCTAACATTCATTTGCTTACAGATGGATTTATAATATCCTTTAAAAAATTGATGTTACACCCATCTGCATGTGCTTAAGCTCAGTCTGCTAAAATGTACTGCTTGAGCTCATGACGAAAGCTACAACTATTGTTTGCCTGCACAATACAAAAGGAAATAAAATGAAGGGCTCAGAATGGACTGTTGCAAATCAAGACTTCAAAATCTCAGTTAAACTGCTTTTTGTTCAGTATCTTTTATTACAAGAAGAGGCACTTATCACAGATATTTGGGATATTTGGCAGTAAAACCATAACACTGAATGTTCAGATGATGGTGAAGCAGCATTATTGTCTGCCAGTGCCACTGAAGTCTTTGTTTCCATTTACATCAGTTTGTTTTTTTTTTTTTTTTTTAAATCGGGGTGTTTGGTTCTTTTTCCACAAAGATCTCAAAGAGATAAGTTAAGCCTATTAGCCTGAATGTGGCAGTTAATATGCTGATGTTAAGAACATACTTAAAGCCAAGAGCTCTTGGCTAGGCAGTTTGACTCATTAAAGGAGAAATAAATGTCAAAATGAAGAAGGTAAAATTGTAATACAAAATCTATTAATAAAGCATTCTGAAGAAACTGCCTGTTATTTGTTACTAAGGGAGTTGACATGCATTTCTGTAATGAACAAAAAGGTTATCTTTAAGAAAATTGTCTGTTCCCTTGCTTACACTGAAGGAATTTTATATCAAAGTTGCTCCTTCATTGTTCCAGTCACAAGATCAGTGTCCAGTGAATAGCAATTCATGTAGTGCTATGATCTGACATCCTATGTCCAATCAATTTGTGGGAAATGATGGAAAGAGTTTTTTAAATGCTGCAGAGAGGTGACAGCCTGGAAAAAGCTAATTAAAGTAATGTTTTAAAATTGTGTTCCTTAGGATCTTTCCTTAAAAACCAAGCTCAATTGTAAAAAAATAGAAGGTGCTGATGTCATTGCAGCAGCAGTAGTCCAAGTGTAGATTGTGTATTGCTTCAGTGATTCAGACACTTTGATAGGGTTTGGCAAATGAAAACCTTGTCTTACTGTAAGTCATTTTTAGCATCTGGATTTGCATACATGTATTATATCTGTTATATTAATTACATCTATTTTCACAGGTATAGACAGACCTACCCCAGTCGTGTGGCACCCATGAATAGATCCAGTGAGCCTGTGCAGCTGTGTTTTGATCAGCAGAGAGGTTTCCTGGCATCCCAGAACTGAAATCACCTTGTGGGTATGACAAGCACAGCTAAGTATCTAGCAAGTGAAAATCAAGGGTTTCAGTAAGGAAGAAGTAAGGACACCTACCACAAAAAATTAAAAGTAAAATAACCTTTAATAATAGTAACAATGCAATCTCCATTCTATGTATTGCTCTAAATTGGCATTTAGCCATCCATCATTTGCTGGCTCAAAAAGCTGGTTTGTGTTCTTGCCTCCCCTCCCTGTTTCTAGGAGCTGCTGGCCTCTTTCCACCACTCCTTTCCCATAGGCACACACAACTGGGACCCAAACACTCTTCTGTCTCTTCCTCTGGAGCTCTGCTTTGTAACACATGGGGAAAGGGGGAGATGTGAGCAGCTTGCTTTCTTCTTCATTGTGTCGTGCCACTTATAAACTCTGTCCATAGACACTTGGGAGGTGTCTGAAATGTTAGTCAAGGAAACAGGTATCATTCAGAGGAAACCTGACCTTGATTGAATAGGGTCAAAATGCCTCAACCACCTCTTTCATTTGAAACTCCTCATTTACAGACTCAGACTTCTTTCATTGTCGCTTAGCGTTGACAAATGCACGTGGGGTCTGTGTTAGTCTGAAAGATAAGAAGTGTTGAGGAAACTGCCCCGTGTGAGCATCCAGGAGGCTCCCTGGCAGTCGCACTGCCAAGGACAGAGGCTGTCACTGCGAGGCCCCTTCAGGGCAGCGCTCCCGCTCCCCGCACACCGCCCGCACAGCCTCACCAGCTTTGCTCACCAGCTCTTCCCCAGGTTTCCCACAGCAGAGTCTCGGATGTCTCGTTCCATAAACCCACTTATTTCCGGCTCAATGCTCAAGGAGCAGCCCGGGCTGGTGCCTCCGAGGAGGATCCCAGCCAGGGAACCCCGGACTTTTATACCTTTTATCCCTCACCTTCTCTCAGCACGCAAATCTCGCTCTTGGGCTCCCGCCCCGCTCTCCGTGTCCGTCACCCCTCTGGCGTCCCCCGTCTCCTTTGTTAACCAAAAGACCGGCGATTCCCGGCCCCTGCTGTGTCTCTCAGTGTCCGTGCACCTGGCTGGCAGCCCCCGTCTTGGTGCCTTTGTCATCCCCAGGGCTGGCACTTCACGGCCTCTCGTCTCGGGCTCCCACCCTGAGCTCAATCTGCATCTCAATCTCCAGGCTGCGAGCCGGGCTTACCTGGACCAGCAGCATTCCTCAGCAGCAGTCCATCTGGATTTAGGGAATTCTGGGACTAACTCTTGTGGCGAACACACAATTTCTCTCACCTTAAAGAGTTGTAACACCAAGTTGGAGAGTGTACAACCATTTCTTTTCAGAAATCCTGTTTGGGTATCCCCAGGTATTAGAACCTATCAGATGGGTTCCAGCTCCAACTTCCTAATTCCCAGGTCTAATTGTACATGCTAATTAAGCTCCTGAGGAAACAAAAAAAAAAAAAAAAAAANNNAAAAAAAAAAAAAGGACTGAGTTCTAAATTATGTGTGTAAGAGTCTGAATTTTCCTCTTGGCATTTAGAAATCTAAGGCTGTTAGAAACATTCAGAAGCTGTAAGCCACCAAAAGCTTTTGAGTAAAACACTTGTGGTCATTTGCAGACTAGGTCACTACAGATATTTCTTGAGCTTCCTGGTGCGATATATTATCTCAGGTCCTTTTTGCTGAGTATTCCAAGAATGATTTACCAAAACTTTTGAAGTTTTATATAGAATGTGTTCCAAGGATTTGTTTGCTATATTATGAACCTCTTTCAACAAGATTTTGTTTGTAATTATGGAAACCCCTTCTGGTGAAAGCTGTTTGACCCAGGAAAGCATTACCCAACCAACAAAGTTTGGAGCTTTCAAGTAATTCTCAGTATTTTTGTTTTGATACTCTTGGAACATCTTTCTCCCTGACCAAAACCACAGATGGCACAGGCCTGACTTTCTCATCACTAGGGATAATTTATATCACACCAACTGTTAAAAGGGACCTGCAATGTGTAGAGGTAATTAGAAGCCCTTTAATATCCTTTCACAATGTTGGAGTAGCAGACAGGAATCTTTAGCCTATGCCTGCTGTTTCTTTGCTGGGTCTGGTGTGGATTGGGAAATGGCAGCTCCTCCTGTCCTGTTCCTGAGCTGCTGAAGAACAGCCACACCAACACACTCGGCACAAGGGCGTTTCTTCACATTTATCTTATGTTAGCACTTTCCTTTATTTAACTGTCTCTGATCTGACTATATCTGATCATTCCTTCATCTCATTTTCACTTAACCTTTTGCCCTCTACACAGGCTAAGCATCCTATCAGATATCTCCCAAGGGACCTGCTTTTCCCCCTACTCCCCCTTTCTCCACTCTTTCTCCAATTTAGGTGCTTTATGCCACTCCTGCTAATTTACCTGATTACATAGAAGGAGCTGTAGATCTTTTTATAATTGCTGTTTTACTTAAAACATTGATTCTTTGGCTCCCGTCTGTTTTCAGGTCATCACACCTCACTGGAGGTTTCCCCGGCTTAATGAGCAATCCTGAAACCACAGAAAGTACCAGACGATGGGGGTCAGTGTGCATTCTGATACCTGAGTGCCACTTCATGGCATCCACAAGAGGATTCTTGGCACCTGCCTAGTTAAACTGAATATCCAAAGATGTCTCTCCAGGCAAGTCAGATTCTGGCAATCACTAGTCCGATTTCACTCGTTCTCAGTCTTTTTGACATCAACACATTAATTCTCCCAAGCTCCTTTGGCAGCTGTAAGAAGTTTTGTTGTGTGGGTTTTGGTGGGGGGTTGGTTGGTTTGTTTGTTTGTTTGTTTGTTTTGGGGTGGGTTTTTGTGGTTTTGTTTTGTTTTTGTTTTGTTTGTTTTGTTTTGTTTTGTTTTGTTGATGTTTTTTTGGTGTTTTTTTTTTTTTTAATATGATTGATAATATTGAATATTTCTTTTAACCTTTTCCTGCCATTCCTGGGCTAGGGGATAGCTTTTGTGTTTGGATGTTAATGTCCTGCATACAGTAGCATATCTTCCAATCACCTACTAGATTATAGAGCTCATCTGTAAAATGCTGCTGCTCAATTTACGATGCCTGTGAAGCCCCACCTACTATTGGCCCTCCAACACTCCCACTGTCAAAGGTCACATAAAGAAAATCATTGCTTTATACAGAAAATCCTTCTAGTTTAACACAAGTAAGGGCAGTCCTTGGACAAAATTTCTCTATATGGTTTCATATGATGCACTGGAAAAAAATACATTCTGGAAAGGGTGTAAATAATGCAGGTTCTCTGGTTTGATGCAGGAAATGGCCCAACTGAAATGAAGTGGCAAAAAAAAGTCATAATTTTCTTCACTTCCAATTTCTCAGGGGGAAAAAAGGTTGTCTGAGGAGTAACAAATATCTAAAAACAAAAAGACCTCCCAGGATGACTTGAAATCTGTTCAAATTACACATCTATTCCCTGCTCCCTAAAACCTAGTAAATATTTCTTTGACTCTACAAAGTATTTTAGTCTGAACCCAGGAAACCTCAGCTTGACCTTGAAAATAAGATTCCTCAGTTTTCAAAGTAAATGTCTCAGCCACATTACAGGAGGAGTTGCACTTTTCTGATTGAACATATAAAACTTGTCTCTTTTGGCAAATGGGGTAGATTAGACTGCAGGGAGCTGGTTGTTTTCCCAATTAACTGACCACAGGCACTTTCAAACTCTCTTTGTCAACTTCTACACCTCAGTACACTGCTGGTGGTGAGGTTAGAATATCTGTTTGGGGCCTTTAGGGGCAGGGTTAAGCCAGTGAAAAGCAGTAGAGCCTATCTCAGTGAAGATACACTGACCTACCTTGCTGAGTGAGCATATCTCTACAGAGATATTGTTCTGTCTTCTTCTCAGGTGGTAGTGGATGGTTTAACAGCATCTGATCCTTCCAGCATCCCTCGAATCCCATTTGAGATTTTAGATTGAATATGTCTGGATTTGATCCGTTTTATCAGTTTATTTTCTTCTGAGGTTTTTCTCCTCTGCCAGCTGCATTAATTCTTCTTTCACCCAAGACTCACTCCATGGTAAGTGTAATGAAAATACTCTTTTGAAACACTTTGACATCATCTTCTGACATCTGACTCATATTCAGATATAAATTTCCCAGGTCTGGTTATCAGTTCTCTGTAGAAAAGTATAAGCATGTGTTCCACATGGAGTGTAAAAGGACAGGACAGGTCTCAAATTCCTCTTCTGATGACTGGTCAATGTCTATCAACTGATGTTGAAAATCTCTGTGACCACAGCCTGCCTTTAATATCATAGCTCAGACATAACTGCCTTTTGTCCAACAGTCTTGTTTAAAACACACCAAAATAATAAAGATGGACACTTTGATTGGCATCTACCACATTAATTGAATTAAACCTGGCTTTAATTCTAACAAATAACCAAATGCAGTTTTGAGTGTTAAATAAAATAAGGTGATGCTTTCTCAGAATGATCCTTTCCATTTTTGCTTCAGCTTGACTTTCTCACTTGGGGCTGGGCACGTGTGCTGAAATGCTCCCAGCCAGTGTTTCACTGAGGCTTCTTGTTCAGGGCACCAGTGCAGACACCCAGCTGTCCAAGCTGTGGCCTTGCACCTCCCCAGGCCCTGCTGGCTCGTCTGTGTGTGCTCAGGGTTTCATTAGGTTGCAAGTTGTAGCCACGTGCTGCAGATTTATGAGCCCCGTGTAGCCCAGGTAATATCCACACATCTGAGAAGGACAGTGCTGCTCTCCAAACAGAATGAACCTTTGAACTTTGTTAGGTTTTTAATATGACATTAAGCCTCAGATTTATAAAACCAAGCCAGAGCAAAACAAAAGTGTGCTTGCTTTCATTCTGCATTCTGATTTTGCACTGGATTGTCAGCAGAGCAGACCTTTTACCTATAAACAGATGGCACACAATTCTGTGGGATTTTCCCACATTTGATGAACACACATCAAGTCCATTTACATGAGCATGGAAAATATTAAAATGACTACCAGGTCTGCATAGTGTAAGACACCTGGAGCACATTGCTGCCAGCAAGCTTCTGAGGTGGGGATATTCTGGCACACAGTCATGGTTCTGGGGACTGGGCCATTTTTGACTCAGGTTATTGCATCTTTTGACACCTAAAGACATGTTCACCTCTGACCCAGAAACATCTGCAACGTCAAACTATAAAAACAGGAATGGAAATGTAGCCTTTTTTCCTCCTTACTGTTATTTTTATTTTCTATTGAAAAGGGTTTTAAAAGGCCTATGAAATGTAAAATTGCTTTTTTTGCCATAGTTGCAAAACTCATTTCAATTTTTATCTGAGATGCACTTGTAGCAAATTTCCAGATTTAAAAAACTAATGCAATAACCCACTCTGAGGCCCAGAGTCTGAATCCCTGAGCAGAGCCTGGGTTGCATCTCTGAGGCAAACAGGGGGACTGTCCCAGTGAGCAGCCTTGTCCCCTTTCCCACCATTCACCCCCACCTTTTCCCAACAGTTTAGATTTCTTGCTAAGTTCTTGCATGTTCTTGCTTCCTGAAGTAGCTCTGGCTGCTTTTAACTCACTCATTTTTTGCTCTTTCTGTGAAGGCAAAATTGATGAGTGGCTGGGCCATTACTGCTGCTTGTCTGCCATGGCCCAAGGTCAGAGGACCAGCCCTCCTGGTGACTGCACCAAGGGCTGCAGGTTCTTATACTGCAAAATAATATCAACTGGATTCTTCCTTGCACCTCTCTTGTTGCTCCTGCAATTTCTATGAACAGATTTTATTTCCTTTTACTTAATTTTGCCTAGTAATTTTTGGCCCTAAAAATGGAGCTGGGACTTTTCTGTGTGTCAGTCTTCCCTCCTGTGGAATGAATTGTGTGGTTTGTAGTAAAATGGGACTATCTTTGGATGAATGGCACTATAGAAATCCCCAGAATTATTGTAGTCAATTTTGTGTTTCCTTTAACATGAGAGGTAGAATATAGGGCACAGCAACATACTATGTTGATGGATAAGTTATTGCTGTGGTTGAGTTTGCCAAAATTAAGGCATTTCCCCTTGGAAAACTACAACAACAACAATGGAAACAAACAAAAAAAAAGCCTCAGCCAAGCAAAAAACTTTGGAAAAGTTACTCTTTTCTGAGTACAGGCATTTTATGTTAGAGCCTTAGAGCTGATTCTGTCTCTCCCAAGTTATAAACCCTTATGGATGCCCCATAAAGATGTCCACCTAATGCAGAGAAAAGCAGATTAATTGATCACAGTAATATATTCTTATCCACTGAATAAGAGCATTCCACACATTGTTTCTTGTTTTGTTTCTGGCTTGTAAATCTTCATTGTAGGATACAAATGAAAATGACCCAAATATGTATTATTTATGAATAGGACTCTCAGATATTATGCTTTAGATTGATTGTGTTAGACAGGATATAACAGAAGCACAATAAGTCAATGAAAAATAAAAAGCAGCAAAAATGTTTCATGCTAAAAATGTAGTTCTAGTGACACCTCTTATATAAAGGACATTTCCAACCCATTGACATTTATATTTATCATGGCTGTGCGTGTGATTTACAGTTGTCTTAGGTACTGAATATCAGGAATATCCATGCACATACACACCCCTCTGACTGATGACAAGACATAGACTGCTGCACTGCCCCTTATACAGCCAGCTTTTCCTCCCCTTTTTATTTTTCTTCTCTAGCTTCAGGGACACAGAGGAAGCAGTAGATCAATAGGGTGTCTTGACTGAAGTTGCCTGCAGCACTTCCATTTCTCAGACTGGACACTGATGCTAACTATCAATAGCAATAAGAGGCTGTCTCAGACAGAATTAAGGCTCCTTCTTCTGCATGGCTGTCTGGTGCTTACTGATAAACATCTTGTGCACAGGATTGCAACAAATAAACCATTTCAAGTGTGCAAACTAGCCGCTGTCATTCTTCCTATTGATACTTGCTGTGGGCTGAAGGGGCTGCTAGTTATTTTCATACAGTTGATAACATGTTAGATAAGGGCACAGATGGATAATAGTACAAAGGCATAATCCTATAAAGTGTAGAACCATCATTGATGAAATTCTCTCTGCTCCTGTAGAAACCCTGAGACAACAACAGACGAAAATATTGACTCGTGTTCAAACCACTTAAGAGAAGCTACAGCTAAATTTAACTATTTATTAACCTCTGATTTTTAGGTAACCTCAAAGATATCCTGCCAAGCTATTTTATTCAGATGTTATTCCTGGATTTGCTAGTTTATTCTGGAAATTAAAGTCACCAGGGGCTGGATGCAGGTATGATATAGATGGGGAGGTGCTGGGCAGCATCGTTCACTTGCCATTTGGCCTGAGCTGTACACCACACTAGCAGTTGCTAATTTTGGAATAACTGAGCCACTTTAGCCTCACTCCCTGCAAACAATCAATTTCTCAACTGATCTATAGCTCTGTAGTGCATCCCTGGTTTTCAGCCTGAATAAGGATGAAGAATCAGGTTCTCACCCACCCACATGAAGTCACCATTAAAATACCCTGGCCCAGATCTTCTTGGTGGTAAGTCCTGATAACTCTGCCTAAATCAGATATCCAGTGGAGTTATGCCAATCTGCATCCAATGAAGAGCTCACATGCTAATTGGGGTTCATTTTTTCTCTTAATTTTGCTTTAAACCGACTAGGGAGGAGGAAGTGGTTCAGATGCTCTGCAGTAAAATCAACAGAGCCTTATTTCATATCCCCCCTCTGTGGAGCTCTAACCATTTCCAGGAGCAAACAATTTGGCTCTGAGACACCTCCAGCTTTATGTGATGTGGGCTTTTCAGATCAGGAGGCTTGTTTTCAGAGGAAAATTTCAGTGCTACATTTTGACCTTCAGACCATCCCAAACAAATATATCTTTGTAACATTGTCTTCTTTCATAACAATGTTTTATATTAAATTTAGCAAAGGCTGATGTATTTTATAGGATGAGATTATACTTAAAGTAGTTCTGTTGTTGCTAAATGCTTAAATTAGGATGGTGGATGAGAAAATAAATCAGAGCTTCCAAGATTTTAGGGATACCAGTTATGAGTAGTCCTGCTAAAAATATTTGCATAAGAAGATTCCTGAATATGTCTATGAATACATGTATTCATTCAAAAGAAATGAAATAAAATGTTAACTGGAATTTAATTTGGGAGAAGAAAGAACCAAAAAGAACATATCACAACTCGTAGAACAATCACTTACTGATATAGGTATTTTCACCTTTTTTTTTGTCTCTGGACCATGTGCTGCAGTCAGACTTGGCCACCACACAAGAGCAGTTTGGGGGTGGAATAGTTAATGTCTGTTGACTGCTCAGAACCACTGCTGTTATTAATTGTCCTCCAGTACAGAACATGTACATTTTACATTAATACCCTGACTAGCGAGACAGAGCATGCAGTTTCTAGCTAGGGAAGCTGGAATTTCAGAAATAGCTTGGCTCTTCACTTTGATTACTTTCTGGCTGGAGAGTTGGAGTCAAGCTAATTCATTTTGTAAACATTGCTGGTCATTCATGTACAGTGCATGGCGTGAATCAGGGCCGGACACTCAGGCGGGTGCAAGTTCAAAAGTCCAGATGGAAATTCCTGTTCCAGTGCACAGGGAATAATCCATGCACAAAGCAAGAAGGATCATACACGTACCCAGTCAGGATTCCCACCCCCCAAAAGAGGAAGGTTTCCTTAAGAAAGGTGGAAAGACAAGGGCCCTCACTATTTGCTGATGAGCAATCCACCCCTTGCACCCTAGCAGTCAGCTTTCAGCAAATATTTATCCAGCTCAGGGATACAGCTATAGCTGCAACATTTCAGCACAAATATTAGGCCACAACCTCAGCTAGTCTAAATTGGCCTCAGTGGCATTACAGTGATTTACAATAGCTGAGCTTCTCCCTCCTTTTATTTTTTTCCTCGGTGCCTCTGACACAGTATGCTCTACAAGCTTCTCTCAGATGAAGAGTGTATGAATTTTAAAGTAAAAAATAATTTTAAAACAAGCTCTCCATACTGCTATGATTTCTCCCAAATTTTAGGAGGGCCTCAGCAAAAAAAGATCTTTTACAAAGGTGATTTTGAGTTTTCTGTATCACAGCAGCACTCAGCTGAGTTGGGGTGCTAAGGCAGAAAGACATTCCAAAAAAATTGATTATTTTGTTAAAAAAAAATTTACAGATCTATAGACACAGACACACAAACAAAATCTGGTTTTACTGCTCACACTTTCATACTCCATTGTGTGTGTAGGTTTAATAACAGTTACACAGAGATATAAGTACACAGTTGTGAATTATAGTATTTGTTTCTTAATGTCACTAAGCCAGAATTCTTAAAAAAGATATGAAGCCTTAATTTTCCCCCAGTTTTTCAAAAGAGAAAACATTAGTAAAACAGTATTTTGTTTCCAGTGTGACTTGAAGCTGGAGACAGAGAAATTGATTACATTACATATTTTCTACACAAGCTGAGGGATTAATTTAAATTATTCCCCTAAATCAAAATAACTACTTTTTGGCAGCCTTTGAAGTTTAATGAATGTTTATTCTTACCATGAAGTGTAGGTTTTGGGACACCCTGCAGGACCTCTAAAACAAGATATCTAAAACTATTTATATAAAATAAGCCAAACCCAAGATATTTTTATTAACGTTATGAAGAAACTGCAAGAATTTAAAAGTAGTGAATATTTTGGTTTAAAAATGTTAAGTTAAAGATAGAGAATTGTTCCCACTGTGCTGTTAATGCCTATAACTTAGGGTTTAAAAATTAACTACAATTCTGATGTATTCAAAATTAAGCATGATACAGAACAGGTCTGTTCTGTAGTTTTGTGCTCTCCTAAGTCTGGTTTCCACTCCATTAGGGACACAGAAAAGCTGCTGTGCTCTTCACAATACATTTGGTGTTCCTTTCAAATGTCTCTTATCAAAGTCGACAACAAGTACCTATTACTTAGGGACATTTCAATGTGGGTTTTCTGTAGAAGAAAATTAAATCAGGTCATGAGATGTAATAAACCCGACATAGGATTTCCAAATACATTCTATTCCTTTTATGGTTAATACTTTTTGAAGTGCACTACTGAAAAGCTGCATAAATGTAAAACTTGGTTTGCTTCTGATGACTGTGATTGATTAAAACAGCAGGTAATGTTCTTGGAGTTATTTAGCTTCTGATAACTCAGCCATACAGACGTTCTCTGAGTTTTTTTATTTTTTTCTGGAGGGCCATTTTCACATGTACAAAAACCCCTTGAAAACTAGATATTTTTTATATCTAAAATTCACAGCATGTCTTGCTGTTAAATTGCCACCTTAGAGGCCTTTTTTAAATTTCATTGAAAATGCATATTAAATCAAAGTGATAGACACATGTAATGTAAAATGTCTGTCAACAATTAGAATCCCATTTGGAAGTTTGTAAAGCATAACAATTTAAAATGAATTTAAATTGAGAGGGAAAGTTTTTAGATTGAGAAGGAAAGTTTTAGCCTGCAGTATTGCAATTTTGTTTAGAACAAATCCAGATTTTTTTGTTCTTTTCCAAGTGAAAGAGAAATAAAAGAGCCAGAGCTTCTAATGTAATTAGTTCACTCTCATGTATCAGTCATGCAATTTCAATCTTCCAGCAATAAAGCCCAAATTATATTGATTATTTGATTTTGAAAGATATAATAAAGCATCAAGCATGTGAATAATACAGTTCCATGTAAAATCGTGTTGCCCTGTCATGGAACAATAGAATGGCTGGGAGAGACCTCAAAAGATCATCTGGTCCAACCTTTCATTTTCCAGGAACCTAGAACACATTGCAGCTGAGCCACTGGATGAATTCATGCTCTGTGCATTGAAAAGTGCAACTGGTTTTATTTGGATAGATCCAGCAACGTCCACATGGCTTGAAAAAAATGCTTTAAGGGAAACTTCACAAAATATCCTTTATATTCTTCTAAGATTTTACAAGCTTTACATACAAACCTCCTGGATATCCTGAAACCATGGGATCCACAGGCAAAACAGACCATGGCACACTGAGACCGAGTTCTCTCCCAGACAGTTCTGGTCCTTCACTGTGTGGCCACGTCACTGAAGACTTGCCTACCTAAATGGGGACAGAGATTGGCAGTTAAAAGGGTCAGTTAAAAGGGCAGTTAAAAGTTAAAAGTTTGGGATGACACCTGGATTTTCCAAAAATCTTGAACCTAAAAAAATCTGGGGTTAGATTAGGGTTTATGGCTAATATTTATTGAATACAATATAAACATCAACAATATGGTTTTCTATAAAGTGAAAGTATTTTCAATTAAGTTTAAATTTTGTAGCTTTTTCCCCCAGTTTTACAAGATGCACATTTCCAAGCAGTATCCAAAAATGTCAGCTTTCTACACTGGAATTAATACAATATTGTAGATATGTGCCAATTCTTCAAGTGTAGAATGTTGTATTTTCTGTAGTGATACATAACTCCTTGAAAAGCAGATACACCTCCAGGACAGATGTATTTTGTGTAATCCATCCAGATTAAATTCTGGCTGTTTCTACATTCCACTTATCACTTTGCTTGATTTTATGAGAATGACAATAAGAAACCAGAACAATAAGAAATGCAAAACATATTCTACAGCTAATTTCTGAACGGAGAGTCAATCCCTTGAGAACTTTACAAAGTGTGTTACTGGTTACAATTATTGCAAAAATGATAGCATGACATCACAAAAAATTGATGCAAATTACCAGTAACAGTTTTTGTCTTTGGTTATTTACCATTTTTATTGTCTTTGAGTAATCCCCTTGAAAAGCCTAGATTACCTGTGATTAGCAGATTTGAACAGGTGGTTTGAGGGGCTGTACTCCTAAAATGTCACAGTTGTTTTGCTTTGAGAAGCAGTGAGTGCTTTCCCAGCCAGCAGCAAGCAGTTCCTGCAGGCTCCCCAAATGTGGCAACCAGCACCCGTTACCGGATTTCGTTGCTGTAGGCAGAACATTAAAGATAGGCCCCTCACAAGGCACAGTCTCTAGCACAAGAAAGTGTTAGTGAACATTCTGCAGCCCTGGGCAGCTGCTGCTCAGGGGGCTGCTGGTGGCAGTGCTGGCCCGGGATGCAGCTGTACCTGTCTCTCCCCCCTTAGGCTCACACCCATCCTGCTTTGTGCCTTTGCTCTGGGTTTAATCATTGCTTCTGCTCAGTGTGGCCATCGCTGGACATGGGCAGGTCTCGTCTCACTTTAGAGCAATCTGTCAGCAGTGGGGCAAAGGAGGAGCAGGTCTGGCAGCCCTTTGAGAACAGCGCTGCCTGAAATTGAATTTTGCTATTTGAGAATTCTAGGAGTGAAACAAAGAGTAAGTGAATGGTCCTGCTTGCACAGAGTGAGTACAGCAATGTTACTGTGCTGTGAGATTACATGCAATGTTGGAGAGGACAGGACTGAAGCTGGAGGAGGGAATGGACCATATTTATCCTTTCTTTAATTCCACTTAATTCAGCACATTTACAATGCATTTGGCTCTATGTTTCCATTAAACTGTTATTCTTATGTATTATGACATTGCTTGTGCTTTTGTGCAGCACGAAAATGGAAGCTGCTTCAACGGCAGAAGAAGCCAGGCTGGGTAAACTTGAGAGACAAAATAAGTGACTTCGAGCCTTCAAATATGTGGGAGTGTAAAGGTGGGCAACTGTCAACTAAACACGTTAACAAGAGAGTTCTCACTCTTGAGAGGTGTGGGATTTACGTGCTAATCATTGTCACTGGTGCCTTCTCTAAATCTTTTCTCTCTCTAACAGTTGTTTATGCTCCTCTGCTGTCAGTACTGGCCCTGATCTGGCACACTCACACAAATCCAGCTCCTCTCAGAAATCAGTTTGTATAGACTGGGGGCTTAGACACATATTTTATTTGCAAACAGCTGGAACAGCTTAAGAAGTTACTGTACCACGCATTGTTGCCCCATGCCGGAGATTTCCATCTCTTGCTGGTGAGGATGTGGTGCAAACGTTTGTGCCAGTGGCAGAGCAGCAGAGCTGGGAGAGCCCCGTGCCCACTGCCCAGCTCAGCTGGTGTGGCAGGGCAGCTTTCCAGGAACAGGTTTGATCTCCACAGTCAGCCCCTGCTCCAAATTCACTCGCGTGCAGTTCTAGACTGAAACACTGCTCATGCTGTGCTGCCAGTGCTCTGCTTCCTGCACAGGGCTGAGTGACACTGATGATGTTTAGGATTGGGCACTTAGATTGCAAACTTCTGAGGACAAGAAAAGTGTCATTTCATGGTCTCAAAAGTGAGTGTATGATCTATCCTTCTTTACAAATGGAAGTAGAACAAGCACTGGTGTTTGGTGTAATTCCTAAATGTACCATGTTGTCTTATATTCAAGTACAATTCTCCCTCTTTTGTTTTGCATGTTGCAGTACATGACAAGCAGTTGAATTGCTGAACCATTACAGACTGCTGCTACATTTGTCTTTGCACGTATGATTTTTGCACCACATGTCTTTAGTATTATCTAAAACCTACTCAAGCTTTAAATTCTCATTCAGGCAGTACTTCTATGGTGTCAGTGGCCAGGAGCAAGCTCAGATGAGCTTAATGATTGTGTACAGTCCTGGGGAGAGGCAGCTAGTCTGCAGAAAGCTGCTTAAGGTTGTAAATAGACATGTTCTGCAGCCCTGGACACTGCATTTGAGAGGGAATTTGAAGTTCTGTGAAGAGGGACCGAAACACACAATACATAACTCAGGGTGAGATTCAAGAGATGGCTTGTACAGCCAGGATGAAAGTCCAGGCTTACTATATAAAGCATGTGAAGGATGGAAACAATTTTTCTAACCCCAAATCTGGTTTCTGGATTCTGAGGAAGGGTCTTTTAAGTCTCTTTGTGAGGATTGCTCTTTGAATCCTGTTACTGGAGCTTTTCTTATGTAAGGAAAGGAAACTGTGAGACTCATTTTCTAGGTGATAACTGTGTGATCTTGGGTTTATGAAGCAGTACTTTCCAAGGCTCTTTCTGGGTCACTGATGTAGTATCTGCTGATAGTTCAGTAGAGCTGGCTGGCAGCTCAGTGCTCAACTCTTTCTTTTCTGCTGAGGAATTTTTCTAAGAAATCAGAAACTCCTGGAGTTACCTTTTGAGGTAGGTAATGGCTGTTGTTGCCATCTGAACATTATATGATCATTAATGGGAAGAAAAGAGAACTGCAAAAATGTGGCTGGGGATCAGATTGCTCCATGAGGAAATGGGCTCCCCACAGGACCCAGGTAGTGCATGTGCAAGTCTGTGAGCCAACATATTTGCACTGAGAGAGCTGTGTTCTGCACAGCACCATTGCAGGCCAGTTCTCTGAACGGGCTGGCTCAAACTGGGGGCAAAAGGTGGATGGGGAGGATTCTGCTCAGCTCAGGCATGGAAAGCAGAACATTATTCATGAGGCATTTACTTTATTGCAACTAGCTGCTGCCAGGCCAGCTCCTTGTGTTGATGCAGAGAGCATGACAATTTTCACGTTGTAAACACCATGCATTAATCAGGGCACCTCAATATTATGCAAACAAAGTGTTTGTACTCACAAATAGTTCCACTGTATTCGAATCAAAAATATGTCATGAAAAGGAAAAGGGGTTGTCAGGTTCATTTCATTAGGCAAGAAATTTGGGAGTCTACAGGCAACATTCCCCCTGAGGTTTGAAGCATGTTTGGTCTTTAATCACTACATATTTTCCAGTTTAAAATGAAACATTAAAATGTAAATAAACATGTATACTTTGTAACTCTGATTTGCAGTGTAAATCTTTCTGTCACAACAGGTCTTACTTCAGTAGATGACTGCCTTAAGAAATTGTCTGTAGGTTCTATTTCAGAGAAAATATTCATTTGAAATTTCGTCCTTGTGTTTATATATTCACAGAGTACAGAATTTTTGTGTAATTTTAATTCAAAGGTAAGCAGATCCTAAGGGAACACTTTTTAAAAGAACACATGTTTTTCCTTAAATATCCTGGAAAATACATCCCTTGGTCCTGCTCCTTCATTTGCTTTTAAATGGCTCCCATCTCCATATTTTACACTATTTTAAATAGTACTTTGACATAGAAATCATAACTATAATATTTTATTAAAAATAGACACAAAGACTCATGAATAGATACCCAGATGAACAGTGATAGAACCTGTGAAGTTTTCCTACTGTACAAAGGCACTTTCCTTAAAACAAAATGTTTGGAGGAGTTGTTGGCTGATGTTGCAGGTTATATCTCATAATCTGATATCAGATGTAATTATTCATGACTCTTCCTTTGAGATGCATATAATTGATATTTCAGTGTCCTTTTTTTCCCTTGTCCTATCCAGACTTTTTTTCTGTGCTGAGAGACATTACAATATGTCTTTGTAGCTTAGAATGGAGTTTAAATTTTTTTTTTTTTTTAATCTAAGGCTGGAGAAATCTTTGTCACTTCATTTCTAAACTTCTGGTTTTCTGGTGGAGCCACATGGTGGCTTTATATGGCTGCAATACACTAGGATATTAAAAAAATTAAACTGGGATGCAAAGGCATGTGGCTTGCAGAAAAACTTCCCCTGTGGCATCAAATAAAAATCTTGGTTCTCAACAGAACTTATAGATTCACCCTGTCTATACCCGATGACCACTGTGTGACAAATCAATGGGAAAGCTTTCTGACCTAAGCAGCCTACTTGAAATAGCCTCTAATTTATTTTTTTAACCCCAAATAAAGGCATATAAAGGATACAGTGATACCTGGGGATCAATAATAATGTTGGAATCTAGAATCAAGACGCTTTCTCAGGTATGTTATTTAATTGAAAAAAAAAAAGGTATTTTTTTAACATGGGAAAGAAGACATTCTGAGATACACACACATACACACACACACATATATATAAAGGTATCAGAGGAAATAATGGTGGGCTTTAGGGTGTGAAAGTATTTGTAAGTATTAGCACTCTCTAGTCCTGTAAAAGTGCATGGAAATCTTTTGCAGTGTTGCATATTTATCTTTCTGTTTGTTGTTTTCCTGACTTGTGGGCTGTACATACAAAAGAGTTGCCCATACACTGATGCAGAAGATTTTTTTTTACGCCTTGGGTTTTAACATTCTTGCCCGAGTGAGAGAATTTTCCATCCAGATTGTTTACTTCATGATTTATGTCTAAATTGACAGAGTCCTTCGGAGGCATTCGTGTTAAATTTGAAACAAACATATTTAATGCTCGTGCTGTAATAAAACAGCTAAAAGAGCAGATTAAAAAGATATGCACAGAGGGGTCTGATTGATTGAGGGATTGATTTTACTACTTTTCCCGTAGGTGGGTAGTGATGGCTGTAAATCTCCTGATAATCATTTCAGAAGCACCTTCATCAATAAACTCAAAAGGGACAGCTAGGTGTAAAAATTTGCCAGCCATCAGGTCAAACAAAAGGCAGCAAATGTGTAAAGAAAGAATTGAATTAAATAATCCCACCTTGGCTGGTTATGGCATTAGTCATTTTTATCTCGGGGGCAGAGGAGCCCCCATCACTGCGATTCTCTGGGATTTAGGGGAGAGAAAGGGAGAGGTTCTTTCCCTCAATTTTTTTTTTCCTTTTTGCTTTGACTAAATCCGTATTGCTTACGATTCAATTATGCGGGCAAAAGCTTGCGTTTGTGAGCAATGATCAATTATTAGTTGTCAGTAATAATGGCGAAGGATTCAATTCTGGTGCCCCCTCCTCTTTATTTTTTGCTGGTTTTTTCTTTTTTTTTTTTTTTTTT
>VZTR01014616.1:244936-248314 GCA_013400775.1 Chaetops frenatus | reverse complement strand
GCGGCCGTGCCCGCGCCGCTCGGCTGCGCCGGGGGACCGCCAGGGACAGGGTCCCGGGCTCCGCGCGGGGAAACGGGGCCGAAAGTTTGCGGGATGTTGTGCTTCGCTGTGAGCATTTACCCGGCTTCCGAAATCCCCGGGATGCCTTTCTCGTACACCAGCAAATAGATCAGCACTGGCTCCGCGGAGCTCTGCGAAAACATTTCTTTAAAGTAATTTGGGTACTGAGAGTCTATTTTGGGTTTTTAACTGAGTTTTGTGAGCTTTGAAAGCACTCGAGTTTTGCCTTTTCATCAGCATAAGCCCCTTTCTCATCTCAGTAAACGTATTTATTTTTCTTACGATACTATTCCCACTTCCGCTCGAAGTTTGGAGTAGGAGTTGGAGAAGCGTTAGGTTTTTAGCTGTCTTTCATCGGCCTCCTGTGAAAGAATGTGGAACTTCTTAAAGTGAGCAGAGAAAAGAAAAGCAGAGAGGGATTTTTTACATCTTCACTTCGTATCTCTTGACATTTGCTATCTTTTCTTGTTTGTTTTTAGTAGGTGGAACAGGTCAAAAACACTTCGAAGTATCTTTTTTTAAAGTAGCCGTTTTCTTCTGTTTTTAGTCTTTTGATCTGATTTTGCACATCGTTTTCAAATGAAGTACAGTGGGAGTGTGAGAAAGGAATGTTAACTGAGCAGCTTTCCTGCCTGTTGCTAAAGGATGTCCTTGAACTAAGTTGGATCTTGCCTGAAATGATGGCATGGAAGTGAAGCTTTTGTTTAGTTTGGGTGGCTGTCGTAAGTTAAAGTAGTGAATAACGAAGTTTATTCTGTTTTAAAAATGTCGACCAATATCCTAGGAAAAGCAATGTGCTCTAGTCTAAAATCTGTAGCAGCCTCCTCTCTCCCTTCTCTAGCCTTGGTGTTGGGTTATGGCTGGTTTACATGGTTGGACGGTAAGTTTCGAGTCAGTTGCCCAGAAGGTGTGCTTTGTAATGGTGCTCCAGGGTTCAGAACGCTGTAGTAACATTAGCATAGAGCTACCCCCGCCTTTCCGGGGTCCCCGGCCCTGGCAGCAGCTTCTCACTGGAGCAAGACAGGGTGGGTGAGGTATCGCGGGGGTGAATTTGCGTTATGTGCCTGTGAAACTGCAAAGCAAAACTTGGCAATTCCAAGCGCTTCTTTCTTGTCCTTTCACGCTTTGAATTCAGGTTTGCTAATCCATGTGCGGCTTGTGCAGGGTGCAGGCGAGGGGAGCATCGCTGCCTCCTCAGTCAGACACTTGCAGTAAGGTACTGCTGGGCAGAATTTTGAGTGAATCAATAGAGTGGCTCCGTGAAAATGTCTCGCATCTGGATTTGAATTCTGGTTTGTTAAAACTTTTGCTATGGTTTCGTATCTGAAGATCAATAGGGAAAAAAAGTTCCTCGGACTGCAACAGCATGTTTTGGTTTGGCTTTTTTTTTGTTATCGCACTCTCTTTTTTTTTTTTTTTTTTTAAGTTCAAAGCTCATGAGTTCACTCCCACCAGGAAGACTTTCCACTTAAAATATATTTCTGGTGCAATCAATGGATAAGTAAGTTTGCCCTTGTAAAATCCTCTGTATGTGCACATTTGATAAAGTTCGTATTGGAGTAACCAGAGCAGCTCTCAGATTAATAGCAGAAATTACTTGCAGCGTAAATTATATTCAACAAGTAACTAATTACTGGTAGGAAGTGGGTAAGAGATCGTGGGATTATTTCCTTTTGTTAATAACTCCAGCCACTTTCATGACATTGTAGGTTTTTTTTTTTTCCGGTTTCTTGGAATTACATTCCTGGTTTTAAAATAGCATTTTTGGGGTGCAGTATTCCAAGACAAAAGTTATATTGGAGAAATAAACCATCTAGACTTCGACAACGAGAAAATATTTACTGCCCTTTCTTTTAAAGGCTCATCAGAACCAGTTCCTTTTCATGTCAATAATGGATTTTGGTGAATTCCTGCTGCAGCATTATGATCATCCACATAATTGTTACTGGGCCCATGAAATAAAAGAAATTATGGTTGCTTTCCTCAGTAGGATCTGGAGGACAGGATGCTTAGGAGACAGAACTGCTCAGGCTGCTTTTAGTTTGTTACATAATTAGGCCTTTTTGTGAGGTAGCTGCAGTCTGCTGGTTCAGGATACAGACACTTGTGTTTTTTTCCAAAGGTGAGCCCAGGGTGTAGAAGGCCTTGTGAAATATCACTTATGCAGATTCAATTCAGAAATAATTACTAAAACCCATGTGGTGGAAGTTGTCTAAACCCAGTGTTAGTTCAGACCCGTTTTGTGTGTGTTTTCCCTACATAACCCCAATCTTTGTCTTTTTGCAAAATATTTATGTTTTAGTTCGTGCCTTATTTATCTTTTTGATGCTAAGTAGCATCTGGCTCCCCGAGGACAAGCCCTCCTGTATATTTAGCTGTACCGGTGCTTATTGCATAACTGGCTTTTAACCATATTCATGCTTTAATTGTGAAAACATGAATCTTTATTGAAGTGACCTGACACGCCTCAGAAAACACAATTATGATTCTTGAAACTGTTTGTAAAAAACAAAAGGGGCAGCTCCTGCCAGAGGCGCCCTGAAGAAGCTGTGCCGGGTGTTTTCCACACTCGAAGGTACATCACACCTTTGTGCTTCCAGTCTCGAAAAACCGAAAGCTGAAACGCGCCAGCGAAATTGTTGTTTCGTGTCTGTATGGCTGGTGCTAGGAAAAAAAAAAAAAGAAGTGTTCAGCTGTTTTAACCTTTGCTAGCCCCCTTCCATCCAAAGGTGACAGGGTTCAGATCACAATATGTACTTCAATATCTTGCCAGTGACCCCCGAATTGAGTCTTACTGGTTGCTTAGCAGGAAGTTAGTAGTTTATTTTAGCTTCACCTTATCAGCTTTGCTTCTTTTGCTAACCCTATTCCCCTGTCACCCCTCAGATGCCAGACCCCCGAAGAGGAGATTGACAGGTAGTTCCCATAGCTCCGTTTTACCCTCCAAACAACAGGGATTTAGTTTCTTGTCCCTTTGCCAATGTTTATGTAGTCAAAGTTTAGATATAGCCTTAAGGAGCCTTTCTTTTACGTGTCAGTGGAACAGTGAAACTGCACTGAACTTTTTGAAGAAACTATTGCAACTGGAACCCCATCTAGTGTTCATTTTGATTCATCCATAAGGAAGAGGCTTTTTAATTGTGTTCATTAGGATAAATTTGTTCTTCATTTCAAGATTGCCTGAGATCATTAGGGTACTTTGAAACCAGATTACAGAATCTCTGAGAAAATTTAGCTTTAACATGTAGGAGAATTGTATTGCCAGTAATGATATGAGAAAGTTTAGAAACGGAGTTAAATACGAGTACAAACAGGCAC
>VZTR01014616.1:209936-239936 GCA_013400775.1 Chaetops frenatus | reverse complement strand
GTGGAAACAGGTTCTCCACAAAGGGAAACTTAAAAGTCCACTTTCAGCGTCACAAAGAAAAATACCCTCATATTCAAATGAATCCCTACCCAGTGCCAGAGCATTTGGACAATATTCCTACAAGCACAGGTATTCCTTATGGGATGTCTATACCGCCCGAGAAGCCTGTCACGAGCTGGCTGGACAGTAAGCCAGTCCTCTCCACCCTAACAACTTCTGTTGGCCTGCCACTCCCACCAACGATTCCAAGCTTGACCCCCTTCATCAAAACCGAGGAGCCTCAGCCGATTCCCATTAGCCATCCTTCTGCTAGCCCTCCCTGCTCTGTCAAGAGTGACTCGGGAACAGCTGATCCCACATCAAAAATTTCCAATGGGCTTTCTGATGAGGTAGAGGCTGGTGCGTTGCCTACCTCAAATAGCAAAACGGAAGAAACGCCTCAAAACACGAGCACCATCGCTAACGTGAGCAGCTCCGTGAGCTCCCCGGCAGCAGACTCGGGCTCCAGCAGTGTCGCCACTTTTACAAATCCACTGATGCCTCTTATGTCGGAGCAATTTAAGGCAAAGTTTCCATTTGGAGGATTATTGGATTCAACGCCAGCATCTGAAACGTCAAAATTGCAGCAACTTGTAGAAAACATTGACAAAAAGGCAACCGATCCTAATGAGTGCATCATTTGCCACCGAGTTCTCAGTTGCCAGAGCGCACTGAAAATGCATTATCGCACCCATACTGGAGAGAGGCCATTCAAATGTAAAATCTGTGGTCGTGCTTTCACTACTAAGGGCAACTTAAAGACTCACTACAGTGTCCACCGTGCCATGCCCCCACTGAGAGTGCAACATTCTTGCCCAATCTGCCAGAAAAAGTTCACCAACGCCGTTGTGCTACAGCAGCATATCCGAATGCACATGGGAGGGCAGATCCCCAACACCCCGGTGACGGAAAACTATCCTGAGTCAATGGAATCAGATACGGGATCTTTTGATGATAAGAATTTTGATGATATAGACAACTTCTCAGATGAGAATATGGAAGACTGTCCTGACAGCAGTGTGCCAGATACACCTAAATCTGTGGATGCATCACAAGACAGCTTGTCTTCTTCCCCTCTGCCCCTGGAAATGTCAAGTATTGCTGCTTTGGAAAATCAGATGAAGATGATCAATGCCGGCCTTGCTGAACAGCTTCAGGCAAGCCTAAAGTCGGTAGAAAATGGGTCAGTGGAAGGGGACGTTCTGACTAACGATTCGTCGTCTGTCGGTGGTGATATGGAAAGCCAAAGTGCTGGAAGCCCTGCTGTCTCAGAGTCTACCTCTTCCATGCAGGCCTTGTCCCCATCCAACAGCACTAATGATTACCACAAGTCACCAAGTATTGAGGAGAAACCATTAAGAGCTTTACCAAGTGAGTTTGCCAATGGTTTGTCTCCAACCCCTGCTAACAGTGGTGCTTTGGACTTGACGTCTAGTAACACTGATAAAATGATCAAAGAAGAGTCCCTGAGTATGCTCTTTCCTTTCAGAGATAGAGGTAAATTTAAAAACACCGCATGTGACATTTGTGGCAAAACATTTGCTTGTCAGAGTGCCTTGGACATTCATTACAGAAGTCATACCAAAGAGAGACCATTTATTTGCACAGTTTGCAATCGTGGCTTTTCCACAAAGGGTAATTTGAAGCAGCATATGTTGACACATCAAATGCGAGATCTACCATCACAGCTTTTTGAGCCCAACTCCAGCATCGGCCCCAGTCAGAACTCCTCGGTGATGCCCGCTAATACACTGTCATCGCTCATAAAGACCGAGGTTAACGGCTTTGTGCACGGCTCTCCTCAGGACAGCAAGGAAGCACCCTCTGGTCTAGTTGCTTCGGGGCCACTGTCCTCTGCCACGTCCCCTGTGCTGCTCCCTGCTCTCCCCAGAAGAACACCAAAACAGCACTACTGCAACACGTGTGGGAAAACGTTTTCTTCTTCCAGTGCTCTGCAGATCCATGAAAGGACGCACACTGGTGAGAAACCCTTTGCCTGCACTATATGTGGAAGAGCATTCACAACAAAAGGCAATCTGAAGGTACTTTTTCCTCTTGCTGTTGTTAGGTTTCATTTTCTCCTTGCTGGGGCTTTTTGATTTTTGACACCTGTTAGTGTTGCAAGCAGTGGTACCTTTGGGTGTTTGTGGTGTGACAGTGAGTTTAGTCAGCTCTGGTAGACCTATATGGCCTCTTGTTGAATGCTCCTGTTGGCAGCAGGTCTGAGACATATGCTGTTTTTACTTCATTAAAATTCATCTACCAGCAAAGACTGTCTATGCAGAGTGTGAAACAGAACAGCCAAATGATGGTAAGGAGTATTAATTAACAGAGAAATGCATTTTGTAACTCACACACCTCTTCAAGAAGTGAAAGGCTCTTGAATGTACTGTTTTTCATAACTGTCATGTCAGATGAGTGTTTAAAAAAACTATTAACATAATTCTGGAAATAATGGGCATTACTTTAATTGATTATATAACTAACATTTCCTACTGATATGTGTTTGAAAAAGCAAATATACTTAAGTTTTAGAACACCAGTTGAGCACTTTACTGTGTACATTTTTCTGTTGACAGAGTATTTCTCTAGAGGTTGCTGCCAGTAATGTGAGATGAATAATTACTTTCAGGCCATTCTGTCTATACACAAGGCTCTCCGATGAGCAGTCAGTAAAGGATACTTTCTGCCTGTCTGAAAAGGACGTTTATAGGATAAAGGGTGTCAAATACAATACTTACCATTGCAATGAAAGTGGACATAGCAATTCTAGCCCTGAAAGCAGCTATCTGCAATTGACAGAATAATGCAAAGTCATTATAAACTAAATACATGTAATAAAAAAAAGAGTAAGGAGCAATGCATTGTTCAGCAGGAGAACAGGTTATTCTGGGTAATGGCGACGGGCTAACCCAGAAGTAGTTTATTATTTCAGGTGGGAAATGGAGCCCTATATCCTCTATCTTTAATGCTATTCATTATGTAACAAGACTGGACACGTTCATGGACTCCTGCCTTCTCTGTGATCAAAATAAGTTTGAAATCCCTGTCAACCTCTATTTTTTGTTTGTTTGTTTCTTCCTTTCTTTCCAGGTTCACATGGGCACTCACATGTGGAACAGTACTCCTGCAAGACGAGGCAGACGACTTTCCGTAGATGGCCCCATGACATTTCTAGGAGGCAATCCTGTAAAGTTCCCAGAAATGTTTCAGAAGGATTTGGCTGCGCGGTCAGGGAATGGAGACCCGTCCAGCTTCTGGAACCAGTATGCAGCTGCACTCTCCAATGGCTTGGCCATGAAGACCAACGAGATCTCCGTCATCCAGAATGGGGGCATCCCCCCGGCACCGGGGGGCCTGGGCAATGGTGGCAGCTCTCCCATCAGTGGCTTGACAGGAAGCCTGGAGAAGCTCCAGAATTCAGAACCCAACGCACCTCTAGCTGGTCTGGAGAAAATGGCAAGCAATGAAAATGGGACTAACTTCCGCTTTACGCGTTTTGTGGAAGACAACAAAGAAATTGTAACAAATTAGAAAAAAACTCAGTAAATAACATTCCTGCAAATAGTGCAACCTAGGGTTGCTTTTTCCAAGCTGCAGGCTACAACATTACAAAGACTTTGTTTTGTACCATGTTCTACTTCTAGAGTTCTAAGAGAGCTTATTTATTAGTGATATAACCTTGCTTTGCAAACAAATGCAAGCATTAACTTTGGTCTCCCGTATTTTGAACTAAATACTAATCGACTAGAGTGCTGTAAACTTGCTGTAACATTTATGGCAGTTGCAAGTCTGTTCTGCTAGGTGATCTTATTCTGGCATTAACTTATTTTCTATATCCAGTTTAACACAAACTCTGGTATTGATGCGATGCCTCAGTGATGCATTAGATCTCTAATAAAATACTGTATATAAATGTACACTTTGATCCTGCTGGAAACTTTATCAGCAAACACATTGTTTAATTTTTCCAAACAGAATTAAGAAAAGGACTGAGAGAATATAGACTGAACAGTGTGGGTCCTTTACACAGCTCAGTTTTTGATTTTTATTATAAAATTAAAACTGCTTTAATTTTTGTAGGTTTAACATTTTCCGTTTTGAACTGTTATTTGTATTGTGCTTTTTACTTGAGTCGTCTTAAATGTTAATACATTTCTGTACAGTAATAAGCACGCGGATTATTAGAGAAGATACTGAAGTGTTGTTTTGGTAGTTGAAACTGAGACGTAACATTTTGCCTTGTAGGTATATTCATTATAGAAAATGTGCTGGACTTTCACAATGCTGCTAAGTATGGCATCTTGAACAACTTCCGTGGACAACTGTAGATGCTCCTGTATATACAATAAGACATCACTTTCATTAAAATGTACATACGTTCCTTACAAGACCAAGCCCTACTCCTTGACCAAGGGAACAAGTATAGTGTTTGTTTATTTTGTATTAGGCATTGGGGGGGACAGGGGGAACCTTGGACTGTTACATGCACTTTCTCGGAAAGTTGAAAGGAAAAGAGGTCCAGTTTCTTTAACATTTAATACTTACTAACAGCAGAGATACTGTAATTTTACTCGAGTAATCAAATACATTTTTGCAACAGATAAAAAATTCGCTGTCTCTGTGTTTTTAAAGTGTACCTGTATTTAGTAATCACTTTGTATTATTTAGCCTTTCCCTTGGTTAACATGAATTGTCCAGGTTGTATGTGCGTGTTTATATCTGTAAGTATGGGTATACATATATGTATTGCATATTAATTGCTAGTATATTTTTCATACCCCTTAATAGTGGGAAATTTCTCCTTAATTATTCAACTCCTCCTTCTCATAAAATTGTAGATATTTTGGCATTTTTAATTTGTTTATTAAAAAAAATGCTGCTAGCAAAGACCTTATTGAGCCTAGCTAAGTTTCCTTTGAAGGAAATAATTTATTACGTTTAAGGCTTGATTTGGTTCAAATGCTTTATATTTGATATTAATTTTATTTTATGAGACTGTATGTTTGTGGCATGCTTACGCTGCTATACCTGTGTTAAGATGTCCACTTGCAAGCCTCCATATACTGTGTGGGGTTTATAACTTGATTGTAGAAAAAACAAACCAAACAAAACCTAATTGCTCTGGCCTTGCACATGATTTGGCTTCCCTTAAACACCTACAATGATCATTAACTTCAATAGGAGTTTGTCACGTATAGTTAAGTCCAATATTTTCACCCAGTAGAGTTTCATCTCCTTACATTACTCTTTATGAAAAATAAATCAGATTGGCTGCCTTCAAATTATGCCTTCAAAAACACCAACAGGCATAGCCAATTTTGTGTCCATGTGACTTTTTTTTAAACAGTTTCAAAATTCAGGTGTTTTGTGTTACAGGATTAGTTTTCCGGATCACTGTGGGGGGAGTTGCCCAGCTTTTTAAACAAGAAGCAATCGCTTAGCTCTTCCCATAGCCTGAGTTGCAAATTGGGCATTAGAGAAGATTTACAACTGAAGAGCTGGGGTGAGAAATACTTTTCTTGAGGACTTTTCCCCTTCCTGTGATTATAAATCCTGCGTATTAACGCTGTAGTCTGGATACCTCTTGGACTTCATGTCTTTAGGACTTTTCCTGTTTGAATGTGATGATTCACCTGGTACATGATATGCATTTTTGTTAACGTGTAAGTTGTACGCTAGAGCCAGCTGGCTTGTCAATGTGAATATTTAAGAACTTTAAGTCACCTTTTGGTCTCAGAAAAAGGTAAATTAAAAGGATTTTGATGATTTTATCAGTGAAATACTAACTAATTCTCCTTTTAAACTGAGTTGAGATTTGTGCAACAGAAAAGTCACCAGGGAAGGGTTAGCAGCCCCCAGCGCTCCGGGAGGGTTTCCTCTCCGCGGCTCGAGTTTCATTTGTGCTTTTAACTTCAGCCCTCGGAGCCTCTTCCTACGGGGAAGTGGAGTCTTCAGGTTCCGAGGGAAGCCGCGCCCGGGGCAGGTGGGCCCCGCACTCGCGAACCTTCCCGGGCACCCGGACGCTCCTGCCGCTGGGTAACGTACGCGCTTGGCATCATTCGGGGCTTAAAAAAGAGCCAGGAAAAGCAACCGAAATAACAAAAACAACAACAAAAAAAAAAAGGAGCGATTTTTTTTTCTTGTACTTTGGGGCCTTGCCCCCGGCCCGCTCCGTGAGCGGAGCCGGCGCGCACAGCGCACCCCGGGCTCGGCGGAGGGGCCGTGGCCCGAGGGGTGCAATCCCCCAGCCCAGCCGCACCCCGCCGGGAGCGACAGACGCTTTACTCCCCCGGGCCTTCCGAAGCGTTTCGCTGCAGTGCCGGCGGCTGCGGCGGGCGAGGCTCCCCGGGACACCTTTCCGGCCCCGCAGCCCGGCAGGGCGGGGGTTCCCGGTGAGCCGGGCCGCTGCCCCGCCGTGCTGCTGCTTCGCTCTGCGCTGCCCGCGCTGCCGTCGGCGGCGGTGGGTGCTGGCTGGAGGAGTGGCCCACGCCCCGTGCACCCATCCCTCTGTGCCAGGCTGAGGGAGGGCTGCCGGGGCTGAGCTGGGGATGCCCGGCTGAGGGATGGCTTCCCGGGCTGTGGCGCCCGCTGCTCGGAGGGCGCCGGGCCGTTCTCCCCGCGCTGCGCAGGAGCCTTTCGTTCCCTTCCCTTTCTCCTGCCAGCCCCGACCGGGGCTGGGGCCGGCCCGCGGCAGAGGCCGGGGACGTGGTCCCTGTGCCCGCAGGGGGGGGGGCAGAGGCGCTCGGGGCTCCCCCCCCCGTGAGGCGGAGCGCCCGGCTGGCCTCCTGCGAGGGGAAGGGGGGGGGGGACGGGAATAATTTGCTCTGGAAATGGGGAATGTTAAATTTCCCGTTACTCGACACCAGACCGTGGGGACCGGGGGAAGTTACCTCTCCCCAGAGCTGTCCTGGCAAGCGCACAAAGGTGCCCGCGTCGCCTCGCAGCTGGGAGCCGCGCTACCTCGCTGCAATTACCCAGCGCAGCGTTTCCTATTCACAGACACTGAATTAATCCTTATTCAAGAATAGAATTTTTTTTCCTTACGGTTTTGTTTTCGCGGCCTCATTTTTCTCATTAGCAACAAAGTTTTCTTTCCCCCCTCGCCCTTTTTTCCCCCCCTCTCTCGTCTCGCCCATCGCAATTTTATCATCCATTAAAATAAAGCACAGTGGGGTGGGTTGATACTTTTTTTTTTTTTCTCTTAAGCGGCAGCGATCGTTTAACGCAATCATTTAATCATCCCGAGTAATCTTCTCCACCCAGAAACAGACGTGATTTATTTAAAAATGGGGCTGATGGCGTGCGAAACTTCCCCGGTTGGAAAGTGCCGGCGGCGGAGCGGCAGGACCGTGCTGGCCGGGACACGGCGGAGCTGCCCCTCCCGCCGGGCACCGCTGCCAGCGGCCGGCCCGGGCAACCTGCGGCTCCCCCGGGTGCCCGAGCGGTGCGGCCCACGGGTGCTCGCTTCGGCTTCCCGGGGCACACGGCGCAGGTGTAGCGGGGCAGGCGGAGTGAAGGGCTCGTCAAAAGGACCCGCGATAGCGGGGGAGTGGAGAGAGAGAGAGAGAGACTCGGGGCAGCACATGGGGAAGGCAGCAATGAGGTTTCCGTATTGGCCAGGCAGGCGTGAGAAGGGAGAGAAAGCAGCAAATCACCCGGTTTGTTTCGTGTGCTGGTGACCACCAAATCCGTTTCTCAGGGAAAAGGCTGGTGAATTTCGGTGTTTCTTCCTAGGCTGGCCTGTGGTTTGAGACTTGGGGACAGGTTGCAAGCCCTCCCAGCTGCAGTGGGTGACAAATGCCTTGGTTTGTTCCTGTAAAGAATATTTGCTGACCATCAAAATACAAGGGTTGCTGCTTGTTTTGACCTTTTATTTGGGGCATCCTTCCTGCTTTTGAGAGTCCTGAAGTCACAAGTAACCTGGTTGTGTCTTTTCAGGAAGCCCATTTTACTTGGCTGGAGAAGGTGTGACTTTGTAGCATGACAGGTTTTTTTGCTGTTTCCTTGCTAGTGTTCCAAGGCTCTGCAGGTTTGTTTCCCCGTCAGTAGTTCTCTAGGTTTGTTCCTGTTTGGTTGGGGTTTGTTTGTTTGTTTTTCCCCAATCAAAATAACATTTTTAAATTTGGTTTCCTTCTCTCATGCATATGAGTTGACAGAAGTTAAAATATTTTACATTTAAGTAGGTACAGTTATTTATACAAGCTGGAAGTAATATGTCTGTTCACTGCCGAGTTGAAATAGAATGACTTAAAAATTTCACCTACAACAGTCTGTTATGTAAATATGTATCTGTAGACAAAACATTGATGAGTATGATGATGCATGCAAAATACTAATCTTAATAGGAAAGAACAGGAATAATTGGACAGTATGGGACTTCAGCTGAGAACAAGTACTGACAGCTGTGTTTATGATTTTCTGATTTGATGTTTCTGGGTTTTACATCCAGGTTACAGTTAATATGGGAGTGGTTACCCTGAGCAAGTCCCTGTGTCACTCTGACAGTGACCCAGGAGATGCCTGGAAGATGGTGAGTGCATGGTGATTCCTTCCTGGGAAGATCTTGTTCCAGGGACACCAGGATGCCCTGAACCACATACGAAATTGTACAGGTAATGAAGTGTAGGAATATTTTACAGGTAATGAAGTGTAGGAATAACAGTGATTAAAATGACATTTCTGGTTCAAATTATAACATTGCTTTGTCCTACCACAAGTCTCTTTGGTTTCCATTTTATCTCCTGTTTTAATTCAGACATATTTTTCAACCCAAAAGCTAAATTTCTTGAGAAGCAAAATTCCTCAATGGTGTGGGAAGGGGAGCAGGAAGGAGGAATTTTCTTTAGTGCTCAAGTCTATCTAGCACTGCAGGAGCTGGTGAGGAACGTGCCATGAGGGTTGCAGTCATTCTGTGCAATACTCAGCTACAGTACAGCTGTGAGAACACCCACTGGAGAGCTGCACAGTGAGAAAGTGATGCCATCTTCCTTTTATAGCACCTAATTGGTTAACTCAAACTGGAAGCTCTTAACTTTCAGAATTTACTGTCACTTCTGGAACGAACTTCAAAATCTGGTTAGATTGGCACCAAAAACATGTCCATACCCCTGTTACACTTGGTCACCTGTGCCAGTAAAGGAGGGTTCTCACTGGAAATATCAGCCCTGAAACTTCTGCTGTCATTTCATTTCAAAAGGGAGTCTCTCTGTGTTAGCAGACATTCACATCATCTGTACAGACAGCTCTCTTGACCAACACAGTGCTCAAGTGCAAAGGTCTATTTTCATGATTTTAAGGTCTTAAAAATGCAGCATCACAATGTCAGGTGGGTGTAGCAGAAGCCCTGAAGCACCTGGCATCAGGTGGTGCAACATGAGAACTATTTAGAATTGAATATGGAAAGCAAAAAATGGAGTGGTCTGGCACACTATAATGGATTTAACCCTACTCATCACTACTTTCTCTCTTTTTTGTTATGTTATTTATTAAAAATAATTTCAAAGTGAAGGCAGTGAGACTAATTGGATGAATGATGCTAACAATTTTTCCAAAGCACTGCCTGTTTTGAAAATCAGCTTTTTCTAGCAGTGAATAATTCTAAATTGCTTTACTTTCATCAGGATTTTAAAATATCAGTTAATACATAGTGAAGCTAACATTTGTTTCATATGTACAATAACTAAGTGGATAATTGTGTTCAGTACTACGTGTGCATTCATATGAACCCTGTCCTTCTGGTGGTTAGAGGATCCATGGAACAGCAAATTATGTAGAGAGAGACAGAACAGATTTCAGAGGTTTTAGTGCCTATTTAGTTGTCTGGGCTGAATACTGAGTCCTCTCAGCACCTTGTGTCAGAGCTGCTGCTGAGAATGGGGCTGTGTGTGGTGGTTAAATCACCAGTTAGCTCAGCTGTGGGAAACCCTTAACACCAGCACAGACCTCTGGTGCTGATACACACAAACCAACTTAACCCCCTGCTTCAGGCAGCTGAACTTATTTTGGCTTCTAGCACTGAAGAGTGCCTGAGTGCTGCACAGACAATTTCTGTAGTGCTGGATGTGGCTGTTCATGGTGTTACTTTCTTTCCCTTTCAGTCCAGATGTTTATTTCTGTCCACTGAGATTTCTCCCCCTTCCACATTTGAATAGATCTCATAAGCACTTTTCATTCATATCACTGCAGAGACTGAATCAGTTCTTATTTGGTTCCTTATTTAAGATAGGAAAGAGTCCAAAATTAACTGGGCAGGTTTGCAAAGCTTAAGGAGATCATTTTACAAAAGGAGGTTGAGCTTATGTATCTGTGAGTCAGGCAGAAAAGAATTCATAAAGCTACAGCTTGTTTGAGCCAGAATTTCATGAGGTGTTACCTTCCAAACCAAACCTCCTAAAGGGACAACTGCCTACAAAATAGGCTTAGCTTAAAATGCCACTGAAGTATGTCTAAATTTGCACTGAAGTGGGGGGAGAACACTCCATAATTTGTCCTGTTGTGACAGAGCACAGCAGTAACAGCTTAAAACACTGAGGCTGTAACTTCAGCAGTCTCCTTACTCCTGACATCAGACAGGCACCTAGAGTCACTTTTCTTGCATGACCTATACAAAAAGTTCACTGGGCCCCTGTGTTCTCTCCTGGATCTTAAGAAGTTATTAAGCCAATTCCTTCTTTTGAAAGCTGTATGCATTCATGCTGGCATCCTCAATAAAGCTGGGACACAAACAAAAAAGCAAACAAACCAGTCACAGTAGCATTCAATGCACTTAAACTTGGAGGAAATGAAAATCAATATTTGTCAAATGGAGGGAAAAGGTAAAATGGACTGAGGAAAAATGTCTGGCTTTCTTAAAAGCCATTAGTGAAAATGAAAAGTTAACAACAATACTGGAATTTAATTCCCACATCGGTGCTGTTTGAACCTGTGGTTTTGTTGTTTTCACTCCCTAAGGATGCACTAGCTTGATGCATGCATATTCATTTATTGTTAGCACTGTTGAATAGAATTTATTACATTTTAATTATGAGTGATTTGGAACCTTGGAGGCTTATCTTTGCTCGTGGTTAAATACGAGGGGAGGGTTTAGGAAATGGAAGTTTCATGTCTGGTTTGGGGCACGTGTAACCTCAGCCAGTTGCTCCAATCTCCTGATATATTTTGTAAAATGACACTAACAACAGTTCCTTACCTTTAATTTTTGCTTATTTTGGGGTATTTAGATAGGAAACTTCTCACTGATCTTTTACAATGTGTGTATATCATACATGGCTACTTTTTGGGAACATAAATGGTTCTATGATAGCCAACACACAGGTATTTTGCATTTCACCATCTACTAGAACATCTGGAAGTGCTCTGCTGGTACCTATTTGCCACTTTTTAGGTGAAGTTTAAAAGTTAATCCTGTATTATGCACACTTACATTTTCACTGTATTTGTATAAACAAATCATCCGATTTTGCAGAAGAGATACTGTATTTTTGCTGAACTATTGGATGTAGCCACAATCTTCTAAATTTTTCCATGCAGCCAAGATGTCCCTTTTTTGGGAGCAGTACAAGGAAATAGTGATTCCATTGCTGCCTTACAAATAAGTACACAAAATTGATTTCCTATTCTGTGGTATTTATCACAGATAACAGATTCAGGTAATCAGTTCTCTTTATATATTTCTCATATATGAAAGAAATGGTGAGAAAAAGTATGTGGAATTGTAAAGGTCATATTTAATCAAAAGGAAAATGCTGGGTAATATACAATGTGACAGTTTAGGGCCAGACTTGTTGCCTTAGTGACCCTCTGGTTTGTTTGAGGGTAATGTGTGGGGCAGGATGATGTGAAGAGGCTCATGGCCAGTGTAGTGCAGTGGAGAGTGCACTGAAATAAACTCTGCAAATTGGAGTCCTGCAGCTGCTGGTTTTTGTGCAAGTCTCTAATATTTTCTGATGCTCTTCTACTCATCTTGAAGGACTTAATTTTTAGTTAAATTAGATATTGACATTGTTGTTGATATTAACAACAAGAAGAACGTGGCCTGGAATTTCCAACTCCCCAGCTCCCCAACCTCTTTTGCAATTTGGCCTAAATTTGAAGCTTGTTCAATGGTTTGTTTTGCTATTCTGATTTATATAATGCTCAATTTAAACTGTCCTAAAGAATCATGATTTTTAGAATGTGCTACCCTGTCTAATAATCAAGCTGTTAAAATGTGTTGGCACAAAGTCACTTAAAATCCTGGCCCAAGTCCCATGACAGTGGACAGTTACCAGCTGACATCCCAGACAAAGACACTGAGATCATCCTAAAGCCTCCTGCACTTCTGGACACCAGTTTCCCCACAGAAAGTAATGATACTATTTTTTTGTTTAATGTTATCAAAGAGAGTAAATGAGTCTGTTCTGTTGCTAGTTGTTATGTTTAGCAGTGTTTAAGCAGGGGCAGTGTGCTGATGGAGCCAGGATGTTGTCAGGTACCTGTGACTGTGGGGGGATGCAGGCTGTACACTCTCAGCTCTTTGTAGAGGGGCAGATCTGGGCTGCTGCGTTTCCAAGTAACATTTTGGGGAGATTCAACCTTCAGCAAATGAAATTATTATACAGCTGGTTACTGTGGAAGGCTCTGAAGTAGCAGGGAGTCCTGTGGTGGTGTGATACATCTCTCTGCAGGATTAGTAGTTGTCTCTCGTCTTCCACCCCGTCATTTCTTTCTTTCTCTCTCAGGGGTTAAGGCTCTGTGTAATGTTGACAGTTACTGGAAAAGGTTCTAACAGCAGTAGAGCTGGTGAAAGACAAGACTATTTATAGAAAAGAATAAAGTAAAAATAAATGTAAGATTAAATATCAGTAGCTACCAGCTGTAGCACCTTTTCTCCTCCTCCTGTTAAGTAGTAAAATCAAAGCATAATTTGGAAAGGCTCCCTGCTGGAACTGGAGAAGCTGGTTCATTCTGCATGCCAAAGGGAAGTTGAGATGTTCATTTACAGGATGGCATTTCCTCACCTTCTGCAGAACCATCCCCCAGCTGGGATTAGAAGCTCACATGCTGTAGGAAGTGAGATTTTTCTGCTGGGATATAAAAGTAAGCTTTTGTTTTCTCATGGTGAATGGACATTTAGAGTCTTCTCTACATTTATTAGGACAGATCTCCAGTACAGGAGATTTGAAATGGCTTAGGTGGGTTAAAAGGGCTCAGTTTGCCCTGGTAATGTTCATAGTATAATAAATGATGTGCAGAAAAGGTTTTGGCTACAGCAGTGGCAACTGTGGAAGTGTTTTGGATGAGTTTGTCCTTCAAGGACCTTGTTTCTCTTCAGCAAATCAGATGTACAGAATTTTCAGGTTTTGCTCTGTATTCTTCTGTTCCCAGAGCCCAGGTTGGACTCTTGAATATTATGCATTTTCTCTTTTGGTGGAAATAGTTAATCTAAAAACTCTGCCCAAGTCTTAAAAACTGCTTTTAATTCCCTCCACCCTCCATCAATTGATTTTTGATAAATAGTTTTATTCTTTATTTCATCCTGAAAGACTTGTGTGGATTTAGCACTGTCCTTTTAAATGAACTATTTTCAGGATGGGAAGCTCTTGCTCTCTTCTGATTACATTAAAGAGTTTGGCAGATTTGGGGGTTTATTTCTGTGGAGGGTGAGAGTACAGTGGCTACTAGTAGCTGCTGAGCCTTTGGCTAGTGTTATTTAGTTACTATTCAATCTCTTCTGTTCTTTATTGTTTCTAGGTATTTACAGTTGATTTTTTCTTGAGAAAAATATCGATGCCATTATTGTTTGTCAGCCTCAAAATACTTTCAAACACTAAATTTCCCTGACTTCATTTGCAGACCAATAACCCCAGTTTAAAAAAAAATGGCAGAGTTCTAAATAATATTTCACAGGATTTTCTTTCAGCAGAGGGAGTGTTGATTCCAGAAGAGTTTATGTAACTGCTGAAAATCTGGACAAGTCACTGCAAAAGACTTGAAATAGAGAGTTCAAGTATTTAATAGTGGTCAAATGCTGCTAATCAAATTTAGTCTTTATAAAATCAGAAATGTTACCTCCTTCTGGTTCAGCAGTAAACCTACAGTGACTCATCAGGGTGATGTTGTGGCTTTTTCCCTGCTATTGTGGAGCACAGTATTGATCAGACTGTGAAATAATACAACAGCTGAAGCTCAGGTAGCAAATATGCACTGGATTGATCTCCTTTTACTAAGCCTCCTGTATCCCAGCATTATTTATGGCAGAAGGATCAAGTCTGGAAAATAACTGATAAATACCACCTTGTAGCACCTGTTTAAGTGATGGGATAGAAAACACTCCCTAGTTTGTTAACTTTAAGTATTGGGAGCAGAAGCGTTGTGCACATAATAATATTATGATTCATACAAACCACTTTTCAAACAACTCGATATATTTCATTACCTCCTTTTCAGCAGAAGTATTGATTTTTGTTTTGTGGTTTTATAACACGGTTTCAAGGCTGTTGTAGTTTAATGAGCCATGTTTTTATGATGTTTAAAAGGATTTGAAGCATTTGTTGAAATAAATATTATGGATTGCCCAGCTCTTGTCACCTCTTCTTTCTCTCTGTGCTTGGTATCAGCTCAGCATAAGAATGAATGGGGCAGGCAGCTCTGTGGCTTTTTGTGTCTGAGATCAAAGTGCTGCTGGAGAACAATAGCAGGCCACACTTCTGTGTCTGTGACCACACACAGCAGCACCTGCAGAGCAGTAAAATGTCATTGTTGCTTCTGCAGTTTGAGCACAGAGGAAGCACCACTGAGGTGGCAGATGATTCTAATAATACTTGATGTGAATTGATGGGGAAGGAGGACCATAACACAGAGGGCTTTTTATTATAAGCCTTGACTTCCCAAGCTGTGAACAACAGAATACTGCACCTGTGGACTTTCTTCCAATCAACCATTATGGAAAGTGACAGATTTTATTAACTTAAGGAGGAACTTTTCAACATGGGAAGGTTGTAGTTTATTTTGGAGATATGAAGAAAAAAAAGCATGTGATATATTACAGATTTCTCACTGCTCATACTTTTCTGGTGTGCACTGTGTTTTTCATGTGCTATAATAGAATCACAGGGGCATTATTAGAAAGTTTTCATCTTTTCCTCTGTCTTTTTAAGATAAAACAACATCTGTGGGATTTTTGTTTTCACTTTTACCCATTGCTTCATGTCTTATGTTAGATGAATAATGGAATTGACAAGAGAAGAAATCTCTTGGTTGAAGAGATAGATACGATAATTTTAAGAGTTATATAGAGTAGCTGAGGTTGGGTAGAAACTAAAATTGGGTGGAAGAAGCCCTCAAATTGTTCAAAGAGAAGTAACTTATACCAGGCAGTGTCTGTGCAGTCAGTTCCTTCCTTGTGGATCCATCTTTGGGAAGGTTCTGGCAGGAGCTGGGCACAAAGGCTGCAGGACTGGGCTGTTGTCAAAGGCAGGTGCAGGTAAATGGAGCTGACACACATTTGTTCAATGCAGAGTTTACATTCAGCTCCAAACAGGTCAGGTTATTAGTTTTATTTACAGTAAAACACCACTACTGGAAGATTTCTAATATTTCTGTTCTGGGATTATGACAATATATCAGTCTGTATTTTAGAAACAGAAGAGCATCAGTATCTGTTTCTTCAGGTGGCTGTCATGTGTATGAATCCAGCCACACCCAAATTTTTGTATAGATGCAGTTAATATCTTGATGGTGATATAATTCAGGTTACCTTGAAAACAGAACACACATTAAAAAGGATATCATTATGAGCATTTTATTATCTTCATGTAGATGTATTTTTTACAGTCAGTTTTGAAGGAATCAGAAGTCGTAATTCATGTAAAATTAATGGCTAAGAGTTGACAAATCAAGCATAAAGTCAGCTGGATCATGATCATTAGCTAAAAGCATAGTGGTTTCTGGTCATTCTTTTTGTTCTAAAAATAAGCCCTGGGTGAACTGAAAATCATTTTGCAGGAAACCCTTAAGTAAGGTGGTCATGCAGAGTAGTTGGTGGAATATTACACTTTTCATTTGCACAAGCAGATGGTGAGCTTGGCCTTAGATTTAATCAGGGGGTGAGAGACAGGTAGTCTGTTGTATATTTTGGATGGAAACTCCTTATCAGAGAGACAGAGAGTGTTTCATTCAATAGCCTGTGTACCAAGCAAGAGAAGCATTTGCCAGATATTCTTATTATCTTTACTATTACTTTAACTCTAACTTACTGTTGGAGTTAACACATACAAGAAAGGTGCTGATTTATTTTGTCAGCTGCAAAACCTTTGTTTTGATTTATTCTTTCCTCCTCCTCCTTTTTAGCAATGCACATAGCAATCCAGAACACCCAGAAATGTCTGTGATTAAACCTGTAAGCAAATAACTGCCTTAACAATTCAGGATTCCTGGATCTCTGGCCGTATTCTTTTTAGCTAACTTTTTAGATAAGATTTTGATATCATTTGTTTCCCTTTCCCTTCCCAAAACCTAATACCTGGTAACCTAAGCAAATACAATCTGTTTTAGAAGAGAGATTCAAGCAAGTGCAGCCACTGGTGTGTTTTAATATCACTGCAGAGATTATGTTACCTTCCTAGAAACAAAACCTTTTTTTCTCCCCTTCAAATGGAAGTCCCCTGATACCCTTGTCAGAGACCATTTGTTATGGAGAGTTTTGTGAAGCAATCAAAATTAATTCACAGTGATCTTTTCACCCAGAACCCCCAGCTTCAAATAATGTGCTTTCTCAACAGGTGCTCATTGTGGCAGTTTGACTCCAACTTGCCAGACTAAAGAGTTTATTCTTTAGCCATATTTAAGAATAAAATCCTGAGCTTCTGATTTACTAATCTTAAACAGCTGCCCAGGAAGGCACACCTGCTTAAAGGAAGTATTTCTTGTGTCTTTGAGATCCAAAACCTAAGGATGTTTTCATATTTGCCTATTTTCTTCATTAATAAAAATCTTATCTATAAGTCACTGGAAAACCTGTCCAACAGCAATGCCACATAATATCACAGTCTTATTAGGAATCTAATTGTGCTGATTGCTCTTGCAGAGGAGCAAAATTCTCCCTGAAGACAAAACCAGTTACTTTGTTGTTTTTTTTTTTTTCTTTCCCCTGAGTTAGGATTTGTAATAGGTTTCATTGTGAAATAAAATAAAACAACTGTTTTAAAGGTGGCACTAATAAGCTGTACTCATTGTGAGTGTTGAAAACTTGGACAAATGTTTGCTAATCTCTTGCAGGTACTGTTCAAATATGTTTCATATGAGCTGCAAAAGCAGAAGTCTGCTTTTTTTAATATTTATTGAATATCCTAGATGGGAAGGGGAAAAAAAAGAAAGTAGATAATTTGGGTCAGTAAAAGTAAACCAGAATGTTTCATCAGAAATACCTGAGCTGCTGCTGCTACCAGTATGTCATATTTTCATTTCCTTAACTATAGATAGGCAGGTAATCAATGAAGTACTTTGCCAGTAGAAAGGTGTCCCTGTGGAGGGTAAAGCCATCCTGGTCAAAGCACATTTACACTGTTATACTTGCAGCAGGAGATACTGTTGTCAAATCTATTGTGTTAAAAAGCAAATTAACCTATAACCATGCCCAAAATACTCTACTAGTTGAACTTGTACAAAAGAATATTTTCAGTTGGCTTTACCATATTGGACATAACTGAGAACTTCTGGGAACATCAGTGCAGGATTCAGAACACACAAAGTGTCTATAAAAGAGGGAAAAAGGGAATTAAAAACTCGCTTAAGAATATCCAGGAAATGTTTGCCATTGTGTAGCTGTTATCAGTAATTGATGGTGTTGCTGATAAGGCTGCTGTAGGTTGAAGCTGGGCTTTTGGCAGACAGAGAGAAGTCATTAAGCCCCTTTATGGAGCAGGTACCTGAAGCACTGGGGGCCTTCAGCGAGCACCTACACGTGACAGTGCCCAAAACAAAGGCACACGTGGGGCCTCCCCCCTGTACAGACACAGAGGCTTTGTAGGGTATTACTTTAGCACAAGTGTTCGATGGAATGATGCAGGAAAAACAGCTTGTAAGGAGAAAGGAAAAGCAGTAAAAAAACATCAGTCAGAACCACATGAACACCAGTAGGCTTTACTGGAGAAAAGTGTCAAAGCTTTTTAAGTTGAATGCTGAGAAAAGAAAGCTTAGAATTAAGAGAAAAGAAACCATCTCCAGCTGTCTAATTCCTCTTATGTTCAGGGTAACAGCATTTTGTTTGTGCCAGAGAAGGAGCTGACTTTATCATCAATTCTCCTAATGGAAAGAGAGTTCCCTACACCTTGGCTTGCTGCTCAAAACAAAAGGGGATGATGTTGCTTTTTAGTTCAATAGCACCATTTATTTAGGACTCTCAGAATATTCTATAAATGTAAGTATTGGACAACACTAGTTCCTTTAAAGTAGATAGATACCATTTTAGCTCCTCAGCAAAGTGAGGGACTTTGATAGCAAGCATTAGTTAAGCAGTTTGCCTAAATTTAACAGTGACTTGGCCACAAAACTAAGAAGGGAATTTAGGGTCCTGGTTCCCCTCTTATTTGTACTGGTTTAAATCAGATGTAAGCAAGAGAAGACTCATGTCTCAGTGGCTGCAACACCTGATTCCTTGATATAATTGTGAAAGTAATCAGACTTCTTTCTGGAGCTCAGTGAAATACAGAAGTCCTGATGGGATCCCTTCCCCCTGCTCTGCTGATTTGCAGTGTAAGTCACTAGGACACAAATGCTTGTGTGAAACCTGGAATATGGAAGTGTTTGTAGTGCATCACCAATGAGCTGAACTCATTTCAGCTGTTGAGAGCCTTGACAAGTGTTTGCTCATCTCGTGCAGGTTCTGTTGCACTATTTAAATGTGTTTCATATGACCTGCTCTTGCACTATCAAAAGCCAGTGCATTCAGTGAAGTATCTAAGTCATTAGGCACCAGTACTTCCCAGCATCTTAGGTTTATTTCAGCTTTTTTAATGAGTTGTTGCAAGATTTCTCAGTGTAGGAAGGATTGTTAAGGCTACCAAACTAAACACCAAAGCAATTCTGCTGTTGTCTGTGTGAAGAAAATGTTACTAAACTGTGAAGCACATGAAACTGTCCTATTGAATTACACAATTGTACCAATGGAGTCACCCATTTATACTCATGTTTTCAACCATGCTGAATAGGATTTTCATGCTCCTAACCTGAAAGTACACCCAGTAGATTTTGGAAGCACGGACGTGGGTGAATAAAGAGGAATACTGCTTAAATGCTTATAGATAACTTACAGCAGCAGAGGAAACTGCACTGCAGCATCCTATTCATGTAGCATAATAGTAATTTGAAACCAAGTAACCTTTGTATAATCTCCTATCTTCCCATTTAAAAAATCATATTGCTGAAGGCTCAGGAATCAGCTAAAATGTAAACAAACAATGCAATGATTTCTTCCTGAAGCTGCTAGCAGTATGACTTACCAGCTGTTAGATGTATGTATTTGCTCCAACGGAATATATAACTTCAGTACAACTGACTAGTTTATTGTTGTTGATGGTGTATCTGATTACTTTGTTGCAATTTGAGATGTGAATAACCTAATGTTCTTATCGACTACTCTTAGCCATTCTGAGACTTGGGCAACGAAGAAGTTATCTGCTGTCAAGTGTTGCTGATGTAAAAGTGAAAGATTTAACTCTCTATTTATTGAATTACTTGTGCATCTCTTTCTCTCTCCTCTTGCAAAGGTTGTTCTGTCTGTCACCCTGGCCCATTTCCCGTGTTACCCTTCGGGCAGCTCTGGCAGCTTTGCCATGGCCGTGTGGCTGGGGCAGGTGGGATGTGAGGGTACCTCTGCCACTGTGCAGGGTACCCAGACATTCTCTCTGCCACGTGCCAACCCTCAGGGTGTGAGGGTCCCCTCTCTGCATGTCTCTCCACACAGAGAAACCCCCTCAGGTCCCTGTTAGCAGCACAGCTGTTCACTGCAGAACGCTCCTGAGTACCCAGAGTCACATCCTTTTTTCTCTGTCAGTGCACACATGTAAATAAGAGAATAACTACCTTTAAAAAGATGATTTGTCCCATGAAGACTTTCCAGCATGTGAATTATGGTGCATTAAATTCAAGACAATTGTGTTAACATAACCCTGTTTCATTACTTGCATAAGTGAGAGGTTACTCCGTCAGGTTCCTTGGATTTCATGAGCTGTGTTGGCTGTTTCTAAGCCTCCACTGGGCACGAGGTCATTTTGTTAAGATAAGCATTCCCAGCAGGGTCACTGGCATGCTTCCCCAGTGGCAACTGGGGGCAATGTGTGAGATCCTGGCAAGTAAGAGCCTTATAGGTTGGAAATTTTTATATAAAGCTTGTTTGTTTCTTTGGTCCTTGTATTTCTGGTTTCTCTTCTTTAGCAACAATTCTGATGATTCAAGGACCTAGAATAATATGCCGCCCTTTCATTACTTAATTATTTAGATGATTTATTTTGCAGCTGTTAGAATATTCCAGGACCAAGATAGTGAAATATAAATACCATTAGAAAACACCTGAGTCTTGTTTGGTAACGCAGCTCTCAAATTCTGAAGTAATTTTTTCTAAGGTTTCAAATTAAGTGAATTAATTTTCTCTTTTAGTACCCTGCCTAATATATGAGTTAGGAATAATGGTGTAGTGATGCATACTTTGATGAGAACTTCACACCTAAGTGCTTCAGATCTTAATGGTGATTACAGGTGGATAAACAGAGATGCATTCAACTTCTCTGCCTCAGTCTTCCATGTGTTTAAATAATGTTCATAACTTCCTGCCAAGGGAATTATAGTGACTTGTGCAAGGACCAAGTGTGCAGTAAAATGCAAATTAGGACATCTTCATTAAAGTCAGACATACCTGAGGATCTGAGCCAAAATATGTATCTGTACAGGATGCTTTGTATGCCTTGAGTGGAGCAGGTGTTTGCACCTGATCTACAGAGGGCCCTTCTCAGTGAAGTCTTTCTGTCTTTTGAAGTGTATGGGTAGAAGCAATGTTAAACATGTGAAAGACAATTGCATGAATGTTTTGGAAATTAGGCTGAAGTCAAGGAAAAGGGAGGTTTTAGGGTGCTGTCTTACAAACCAGCTTGTTTTCCTGTTCAGTTTTCTGTAAAATACAGCAATGTAGTCAAGTAATGCATTTTTATAGTGTCTTATGAAAGTGAGATAGCAAAACAAAGCTCTTTGTGATGGCAGAGAAGGGAAGGAAAGAACAGTGTCTCTTGTGTGACTACATTACAATAGGACAGTCAATGACATTGCAATTCCTAGGAATCTTTTCTCCAAATGATGCAAAAAAGTGGTTGTCTAGAAAGAAATAAACAACTTGCCTGTTTCTTAACAGAGCAGCTATGTTGCCTTTCTTCCTTTTCGTTGGGGCTGCTTAATCTTGTGTTTCAGTGTGTGTAGGATGTTTGAGCCTGGTTGGGATTCATGGAGAAGAGCTGGGCTTTTGCAAAGGCAGATGGGGTGGTGCTGAACATTGCTCCTGGAGGGACATAGCAGGACTGAAATGCAAAGGGCGTGTGAATTACATGGTACATAATTTTAAAATATAAATTTCACGTTCCAATCAGTGCAGTGATCGTGGTTGTGCCACAGAAGCCACTTTTATTGTCTCATTGTGGAGATGGATTCATTAGCTCAGGTTGTTGAAGGTCATTTATGGCAAATCCGCTATAAAATGGCAGCTGTAGTTTCTGGGGTTTGTTTTTTCTCTTACCTGTTTTTACATCCCAGTATCCTTAGATTTCTGTTTTAGCTGTTTTCCCCTTTGGCTGAGGTAGAGTTGCCTTCCTGTGTGTCCAGTTTTCTGAAGTACTTGTGGGCACTTTTCCTGCAAAGGGAGAGTAACGCAGAAGGAGCAGGGGCTGTCCTGTAATAACTGCATGAACCACTGGATGGTGTTTGAGGCAGTCTGAGCTCCTGGGTGAAGTCTCTGCCCCAAGTCAATGAACAGCTTGATGTGCAACTGAGCTGAACCAGGCCATTTTCTTCACCCAACATGAAACTTTCTGTTCTTCGTGTTTATTTAAGACTGTTGAATTTAGAAATGTTTAGAAAGAATAAATATGCTCAAATGTGATTGTTCCAGGATGATAAATGGAAGTTTCCCATATTGATGTTAATTAAGCTTTACCATTATTGCCTAAAGCAACCCCTAATTCCATTCTTGTTTTTTAATTAAAATGGGTGGGTTACCCTGGTCTGGCTTTGCCTTGCTTTCTCCCACTGAGCAATACTTCACACTGTTGGTGGCCACTGAAACTTAAGTAGGGCCAGATTTACTGAGTTGTTGCACAGCACCACAGGGCCAGATTTTGTTACTCCTTCCTGTACGTGATAGCATTCTATGCTTATTTTAAGCTGATGATCTTCTAGGATTGGAAAAGTAAATTTAAATACTTATTCTGAAATTAAAACCTTCAGATGACTAGCAGGATCTATGTTTTGTACCCCAGCCCACTCCTCTATGTGAAACACACAGTGGATCAGTTGTCTAAACGAGTTTCTGTTGGACTGGCTTGTGTATTCTTCCAAGAGTCACCTTTTAGGTTTAATTGGAATGAGTAAAAGATATTCCCTGGGTGTCAGCAGTGTCTGTGCACCAATGTGTTGCCAAAGTATTACAGAACAAGTCTGTTATGTTCTATGTCTCTCTTCTAAATGATAGTTGAAAACTTTAAATGATNAAAAAAAAAAAAAGTCGAGTTTCCTATTACCACCTAATTACATCATGAGTGTTCTTTTGGCCTCATTTTCCTTTGTATTACACTCAATCTTCAAATTGATTTGTTTCTGGGGGTTCTTTTGAGGGGGGGCTGGTGATGGTGGCAGGTTTGGAGGTGGTATTTTGTTGTTCCTGCTTTGTTTCACCAACAAAACTGAAGTGAGAGGACCCGTGCTTTTAGCTTTGCTGTTCAGGTGAGCAATGTCTTTGGGGCAATGTATAGCCAGCAAAAGAAAGCTTCCAGAATAATAGCACCGGGTCAGTGCCTGCCAACCTGAATAACATCAAGGGCATGCCCTTGCTTTCCTCTCTTGTCCTACTGCACTAGTGAACAAACTAGGGAAAGAACTATCAGGAGTTTTATTTGGCTCAGCATGCTCGGAGTTCTCTATGTGAGTATGCAAAGAAGCGGAAATGTGTGTGGTGTCTCTTCCTCTCTAGCTCAAATAAGATTTTTTTCATCTTCGGAGACAAAAGAGGTAGAAATATAAGCTCAGCAACCAATGCTAAAGGAGTGAAGTTTGAAAGACTGTAAAATCTGACTCTGTATAAGCTTTGAGGAGCATGCTTTGACTTGGGATTGCAGTTTCACCAGGCTTGATAAAAACAACTGAGAATTCAGTTGGAAACAGACCTGTTGAATCTTCTGGGCTTTGTATCTCATCCAGAAAGTGTATCTCAAAACAATTATAAAAGTAGTGATTTACAGCACAAAGTCACCTTGAATCCTGAGCTGTTACAAGAGCTTTCAACTTACATTATTTTCCAACTGTGTCACTCTCCCTAACTATCTGTGTCACAAAGCATTATGCCAAAGACATCAGCTCTAATTCGTTTTCTTAAATATCTGACTTTAAAATCTGTGTCAGGCAATTTGTACCATCTGTCAAACAACTGTCAGAAAGGGCCAAGAGGGAAACACCTGAGAAAAGCAAAGTACTGAAAGATCTGTGTGTGCAGGTGCTGTGTACTGTATGAACAGCTACTGGAGGAGGTCCTGGAAAGCCCAGTAACACTGGCAAGACTTTCTGTATCAGTGCAGATTGGAAATGCAATCTTGGGTCAGATTCTGTGGCTACTGACAGGTCTCTGGTAGCCTTGGATAGGTGTCTGCTTTGTGCAAGAGCTTTATGGCTGGCCTTAAAATGGCTTCTAACACTTTCCATCAGGAGCTGGAGTCTTACCCTGACACCTTGGCTAAACTGAAATTTTACTTTACCTGTTAGAAATTCTTCTAGGGTTTCATTTAATTATTCTTTTTGGACCAGTGCTCTGACTATCTAAATAGAAGATTTAAACTGGCTTTCTTTTAGTTGTGTGTAGTTCTTTACTAAGTTGTAGAATGAGATAAGTTTTTTCCCAACCAGGTTGCTCTTATTTTTTTTCAGTCTATAGGAGTTTTCTAGAGATGGTAATGATTATTTTTCTTTGCTTCCTGCCCTGAATTTTTATGTGCCTTTTCTTCACGCTTGAACAATAACCCCATTTCATTCAAGTATTGTATGTGTTTCACTGATACCAGTGTCCTGTCCCTGGACATAAATCTGATTGTATGATAAAATCTGTAATGGCACAGAGAAGTGGAGCCTCTCCAGGAGGAGGGTTTCAGTTTGGAAAGTATAGGAGTTTAAATCTTTATTTAAAATATTTAGTTATCTGTTTGTTTAAAAGACAGTCTATGCTTTTACTGTAATGATTTTCTGGAATGTGTAATTGTGCCTCATAATAAAGTCAGTCCTTATCAGTGCTGTTAATAGTTGCTAAAATGAGTGTGGCCATATTCAGTAGTGTAGGAAATCATCTTTCAAGTATTTATTTTAAAAATGATGGGCTAGTGTCATGGCATGAAAAGCTATGGAGGCATTAATTGTCTCTTCTGTTACTTTGCTAAACTAATCCATATAAAAAGAGCAGATTAAATTGTCTGACCCTCATATATTTAATGATTGCTGCTATTTGACTAAGAAACATTTCTCAGGAAGCTGCTTGTCACAGGCTATCAATATTCTTTTCATCCCACGTTAGTTATTGGTGCACTTTGTTACTCTCCAAGATGGCCCGTCTCAAGTGGTTCTTCAGCTTGCACAGCCAGAAAATGAGATGCTAAATGATTGCACAAACAATTTGATTATAGTGTTTAATTCCTGCCCTATGGATTTCCAAGATCAGTGATCCTTTTTCTTCTTTGGTTGTTATTATTACTACCCTTCTTAATGATCTTCCTACTGCCAGAATTATTTTGTTCCTTTCTGTCAAATTGCATTTTCACCTCAGCTTTCTGCAGAAAGTGCTGGACCTCTTATGGAATCTTGCTCTAATAATTATCCCTGTCAGGATATTAATACATTGTAATGTGACTGTTTTTCATAGTTAATATAATGATTTTTATTGTACATCTGGAAATACACAGAAAAGGATAAGAAGTTAGGATAATTCAGGCTTTTCCTCCACCATTTATATCACCTAGAAAGTTGGATTTCATGTAATACCTGGATATTGAGAACAAGGTGATGACTTTGTCAAGTTGTCTTGAACGTGGTGGTTGTTGACTCTCCTAGGTCCATGTTGAATTTTTTCAGCAATCCAGATTCCTACCAAATTACTCTGATTTACTTATTTTGAGTGCACAGCTCTGATTTAAGCTTTTTTGAGTGAGGAGGTTTGTGAGGAGGTTTGCAGGAGAGATCCCACTCACAGGGAGGCTTTGCTACAGTCTGATGCTGCTGTCAGTGCTTTCAGCATCCTGCCCACAGAGCCTTCTCACTTCAGAACTGTTTGAAAACTATTTCTTAAAAATGTTTTGTCAAGAAATAAATCGGAGGGAGTTATTTGCTGTAACAGTCAACAGTGCTGTGTAAAGATGCCACAGCTGAATGTTGTGAAATACTGTCAGCTTTACAGAGCGGTAGAAGCCTGGGCCATTGACCAAAACTTGTTGATAACAGTGAATTGACTACATAGTGCTTTGAAAATGAGAATTTTGCCCTCTTTTTCTGGGAGGAAATCAGGTCAGAGTGTTCCCAGAATTTACATTTCAATTAAAAATCACAATAATAACGCATTGTGCTTATAGTGAAAGACTCCTTCTCAGGGAAAGGTGATATCTCCTGTTACTTTGTTAAAGAAAAGACCCTTCATTCCATGAGTGGTAAGAACTCTTCTTCCTTGTTTGTCCTCTTCAGTTAATTTAAACCTGTGTGAGAGTAATACACTGTAATCAGACCTTAGGCTTTCACTCTCTGGGTTAGATATGTTTGAGTTTGTATATTTTGGTCTCTAGAGGTCTTTTGAAATATAAAGAAAACAAAACTTTTCTTTGTTTTCTTTAAGAGTTACCCACACCTGAAAAATCGATCCTCTTTCCTTATAAGCAATTGTTCTTTTGGTGTGGGGAGAAATTGCTATAAAATACACTATAAAGAGCAGCTCATGTTGACCATCTCCTTTTTTGTACCAAGGTTTGCAAATTCTTAATTATAAAACTATTATTTTTGGACTGCCAAAGCCTCTTTTTTGCCTCAATTGCAAAAGAAGAATAATGCTGATTATGGATTTTATTAATTTGATTTCTCTTCTTGTGCACTTTGTTTGCAGAATAGCCACAGTGACCATACAGTGTTGTTTGTTTCTGAGCACGAGTGCAATAAATGTTTTTAACAAACTTTTCAGGATAGTCACTGAATGTAGGGAGTCACATAGTACCACCACCTAAAAATTCTCAAGCTGTACATCTGATTTTTCCATTTCCCCCACCCAGTGCAAAATAAAATCAACATTATGAAAAAATTTCAGGACTCATCTGGAAACTGGTACCTTTTTGGAAAACAGTGCCTTTTTTTCCCTACACATAAGTAATATTCCAGAGAAGAAGAAGAGCTTCACAGCACGTTTGTCTGCCACATGCTCACCCTCCTTTGCACAGCTTTTGTGGCAATCAGCTGGGAAGCTGAGTCTGTTGCTCCACCATCATCTTGACTGGATGTCATTGCTGTGTCTGAAAGGCAGCAGTAGCCAGGAGTGCTGCTTTTTGGGGTGACAGAATGGTGAGCTCATGTTTGGTGTCAGCTTCACTTACAGCACGCCTTTGGTCCCCTTCTGTGGGACCCTGCTTCCAGTGGTTTTGGGCTTGACTCGTGGTCTTCTTGTTTTTCTGAAGGAATTTGGATTGTTGTTGAATCATAAGGTTTTTGATGCAAATAAAATGAAACATTTGTGGGATATGCATTTTCAATACTCACAGATACTTGCTGAGTGGAAGATGAAAGAATAATGCATCCTTGGCTATCTCTCTGATTATTTTGGGCATTTTTCAGGCATGCTTTCAGTTCTCCCTGATAGCAAAAGTATTCCCTCCATTGCTGCTATTTTTCCCTACAGTGTATTTCATCTTTTTCTTATTGGTGTTGTAAAAAACTTAGCAAGTGTATGCATGCATAAAGTGATAAAAATACACATTCTTTGAGATGAGGTATTCTACTACTTAACCTCTAGTCTTCTAAATTCGTGTCTTATCACTGTTCCATGACTCCTTGAGGTCAATTAACAACCTTCCTTTCTTTTAATAGTTTTTAGTACATTCTCTGAATCCTCTTTTTGTGTAGAGTTGCCTTGTGCACATCTTTCTGAAACTAGACAGCAGTTCCCTCTTTGCATGAGCGCAAGACTCTTTCAACAGTTTATTGTTACAGGCTTCTCTCTTCCTGCAGGAGCTGCCTTGCAGTAGCTGTAAAACCTCAGTGCACATTTCTCTGAATGTCTTCTGTCCCTCCTGAAGAACTTCACTTTGGTCATCCTCAGTCTGTGAACTCCTGGCTTGCAAAACTTAGGGATGTTATGAAACACATCAGGAGGCTCTGTTAGAATGAATGAATGTGCCAGTGGGCAATGCACACGTGAGAGAAAATCCTTGAGCTCAGCAGAGGAACATTGCTTGCAGTATCTGCCTGGAGTACTGAGCTGTTAGTTCACACAGGTGAGCAGTTGTAAAAAGCAGCAATTTAACAAAAAAGGTAACTTGAATCAGCAGACAAAATGGTGTGGAAGCAGGTCAAGTCCTGTGTTACCTCATTAGTACCTGTGAGAGGGAGGCAGAATGGCATGAGCTGAATAGAGCCTGATGCAATTAAAGTGGGTTGGTTTTCCTGTCCTCCTCTTGTCCATTTAACTCTTCCCGTGGATGTTCACTGTGGAACTTATGCACACACCTGTGTGTCACCTGCAGATCCAGTGATTCCACAGGGACAGCAGATCCTGGAGGCTCTTATTCCCACATCTCACCCGTGTGTGGGTGAGGCACAGATGGTTCTCTTGCAGTGGTTTAGGGACAGGGGCTCGGTGGGGCAGCAGGTTGGATTGCCGTGCCATCAGTCGTGTCTGGCTCACATCCTTCTTGGACCCTCAAGCCAGGAAGAGCTGCTAAGCCTGGGGTACTGTGATTTCAGTTAAACAGTCGCTTTTAACACAGAGGTAATGATTCACTTGTCAATAAACAACAACAGGCCTGCATTTGTAAGCAAAGAAATATACATGAAGTGTAAATGTTTGATCTATAGAGTCACACAGGTAATATGCTGCTTACTTTTTGCATTATCAACTTAGTGATCAAAATATAAGTCTTTTTGTAGATGTATAAGAAATTTTCAAATACTTGATTTCTGATTTATTTTTTTTAATTCTTGTGCAAGTAATGAGGATTATTTGCAAATCTATATCTCAAAGATAAGTGACTTTAAAAAGCAGGAAGTTGGCAGAGCCAGCTGTGTGACTGCTTTCTGAAACAGACACTGTATCAGGTGGTATCTGTCCCCATTAGATTAAATCAACCAGACTTTGAGGTAACAAGGAGTTAGAGAATTTTCATTAAAGATTATCATGTTGTCATACAGAGTTCAGTATTTTTTAGCAAGACAACACGGGGGATTCCTCCATTGCAAGGAGTAGCTCAAAAACTATTTCATGTTTCCTCTGATGTAAAGAATACCTTGGCCTTCTCTTGGCCTTCAGGGACAAAGTCCTTTTAACACAGGCTTACATGCAGCACAGAAAGCACAGTCAATGCTAGAATGTTTTCTATGTCCTGGCATAATATGATGAGTAATCCTAAAAAAGAGTCGGAATTGGGTCTCTGAGCCTCTAGAGGTTGAATTAGATGGTGCCTTCCAACCCCCACCACTCTCTGGATAAAAAAAAAAGTGCATTTCTATTTAGAGAGAAAAAGTATCTCAGTTTTAGGTGCATGTCTGAACCAATAGGAAAAACAGAGCAGGCAACAAAATGTCAAAATGCAAAGAAAGTAATTAAGAAAATCTACCTGAATTACTGAATGTATTTGAGCACCAATGATATATTTATTTCAGGCAAGGTCCCAGAGAAAGTTTGGGGGTAGAGTTCTTCTGCAGCTGTGCTTTGTTTCTATTCTTACTTGTCCCTTACTATGTGTTTTCCAAGCTTCTGGTCTGTGGGGTTTCTGTCCCACTACTCTCACTTATGGAAAATGCTGGGACAGCCCTCTGCAGCTTTCTTTGGATTCTGTTCCTTGGACAGTTTGCCACAGGGTGGAAGTAGATGGTGATACTGAGGTTTGAAAGTATCAAGAGCAACTGTAGAAGATGCAGCATGGGCTCTTGGGAGAGGCTCAAATGTGGGAGAGAGCAGAGAGCAGCTGCTAGGTTTTTGTCTCCCTCTGTCTCTGGTTCTGCTGGAACTTCTACAATACCATCTTGTCTGAAATAGCCAGCTGGCTGTAGTGTTTATTTCTTTCCATCTTTAGCACAGCTCTGGGTAAAATCTTGGCTTCATTTAGGCCCAGACTTCACTTGATTTATTTGTCTGCATCCATTGACATCCTTTTTGTCCCCCTCTTTTTTTTAAGTTACACCAGACTTATCACTTTCTATATTTTTTTAAGTTCCCGTTGCTGAATCACACTTCTGACTCACTGCATTTATTTTCTTTTAGGTACATTTCAGTGATCTAAAATGTCATTATTTTGCAAGTTTCCCGAGCATCTTTTGAAATATTACAAGTGGGTTTTTTTCCACCCTTTGTAAGAATGAGGAAGAAAGATCTGCTCTGAATGGGTCAATGTATAATTGCTTATGTGTGTTGGGCAGAGAGTGGGATAACACAGACTCAGGGCTGAGAGCCATTGGAGGTGGTAGCTGGAGTCAGCTGTGTGCACATGGAATGCCTGT
>VZTR01014616.1:154936-204936 GCA_013400775.1 Chaetops frenatus | reverse complement strand
CTGCAGTCATTGATGATATTTTGCCCTAAACAGGGTAAAAAGCTACCAAGAGACATCACTAACTTGAAAGGTGGAAAAGTCAGAAGTGTGTGCTGTGAAGCTAATTAGAATTTCTCCAAACAGAATTCCAAATAAATGTCTAAAAGGTCCTTTGAAAAAGATTAGCAGGACTTTTAATAGGTACAGTCAGCATGAGATTTCTGTTCTGCAAACCCAGAGACTCTTCTCAGCTGATGCAGGTAAAGTCTCTTAGGCCAGCTTACAGTACCATTTCTCTCATCTCCAAATCTGTTCATTTGTTGCATCCCTGTGTATGATTGCTTTATCCTGTGAGGAAAAGAATGGACTGTTGTGTGTATCACCAAGGGGAGGCAATCACAGCATTGTGAAGATTACAGTCAGTATGTTAAAGAAATAGGTGTGACATAAGGAAGGAGCTCTTTTCACAGAGGAGAGTTAGAATAGGCAAAAGAAGGAGGAATATAAAGGAAAACAGGTGAAAGAAAAAAATTACATTATCTCCAGTGAAGCATTGATTGCTCTATTAATAATACAGGTCTTCATTAAAAGTATTGTGTTTTATGTGTAGCTATAGGTGATACTGTGATTTTGATTATGTAGTGCACAATGTGTAGTGCTGGTGCAACACAGTCTAGAGGTAAAATGCAGAATCTTTACATCCTCTGTAGCCTCTGAACTTCTGACTCAGATGACAGACAGGCACACTTAGAGTAGTAGCTGTTCCACATTAAGGGAGTTGTCCTTCTGTTTCATAGAATGTGAAAGCAATTTCTTAATGTGAGCCAGAGCTAGTGGGGTACTCCTCAGCTGGCACAGAACTGAACAGATATGACAAGTGGAAAAGATAGCAGCAAATAGTCAGGCTGACAGGGGGAAACTTGTTCTGCTATCTGTGATAGTTGGGTGGAACCTTAACCATGGCCTGTGTGATCCACAGCTGTATGATCACATGAGTCTGGTATCAGGAATGGCTGTTTCATTCTGCTGGTATGTACAGAGCCATATTTACCATGCAGTGAAATACAATATCATCATCTCTCAGAGCAGGGGTGCCCACTGGTTTACATGTTTTGCAGGTTTATAAAACAGTGCATTCCCTCTCTTTCCTGAGGTTACACCAAGGGGATCCAACCACAGTTGTGTGTTATGTGTAAGGATGACACATAACAAGGACTCATACCTTGCATGACACAGGGCATATTCTCATGTTAGAGCAGGTTGCTGTGTGCTGGAATCCCTTTGGTTAAAGAAGATTGATGGGCTTGTTGGGGCTGAGAAAATGTCCAGTCCCTTGGATTTCCTAGAAAGGTGAGTTGGCAAGCAGCAGCCACTAACTGCTGTTTGCAGGGTGAGAGTAGGGCTGAGAAAGGGTGAGATCAGTAGAAAACCTCATGAGATCCACCTTGAAGTGATTCTTGATTCTAGTGCCTTCTTGATGGTTTATTGTGAGAAGGCAGACTGAGACTCTCTCAGAGTACAGACCTTTTCTGCCAAAAGAATTTTCAATAAAAATTAAAATAGGAATTAGAAGAGAGATCTGCTTACAAAAGAATTGGGGAAGCATTGTGTTTATACTGAGAAAATGCATTCTATCCTTTTCATTGTTTTGAAATGTAAAGAGCACAAATGGCTATTAAAGATTTTAAAACAATGAAAAAGTTTAACTAAGCATTTGAAGCACTATGCAATGAGCAGCAAAACTGTTTCACTACCAAATAAAATGCAGCCTGGAAATGGCACTTTATGCTGGTGTGTACATAGATGTGTGCATGAACACACCATGCATTTGTGTGGAAAGTTCATGCACTTTGTGTTCTCAATTCACACAGACAGATACTTTTACATTTGTACCAGTTGTCCCTTTTTTGAATGGAATCCATAAAAAGTTTCTTAAACCAAACTCAGATGGAATCTGCACATTAAAATGAAAGTGTTCTTTGGACTTCACAAGGTTATAGACTGCTGACTGCAGGGATTGCAGCTGACATTCAATAACATTTGAAGCTTGGAAGCAAGCTTTTTAATTTCTTTTTTCTATTTATCCCTTAGAAGCTGCTTGCTTTTCAGCTGTTAATGCATTTCCAACAGAAATTTTGTAAATTATATTGGGCAACATTCTCAGTGAGAATAGATTGTGTAAGTAACAGTAATGGCTTCCTCCTGCTGCTTCTGGCAGTATGGATATTTGCCACACACACTTATTTAAATTTCTTGGCCAAGGAACTCTTTAACGTTCAAAACATTTGTTACTCAAGGACTAAATTTAATGGGTAATAATTTAGGAAACAGAATTGATGAGAAGGGTTTTTAAAACAATTGGCTGTTGTATATCACAGTCTTTCGTTTCTAACAAGAAAGGTCCTATGTAAACCAACTTTTTCATAGAGGACATTTATAGCACTATGTTCTTTACCCTAAATCTCTATTAAATTAATTTTTTCTTTCACTAAAATCTGAAAAACATGATTCTCTACTTCTTAGGTAAAGAAATGACCTGCCATGGCAGATATTATAATTCACAATTTTAAGGTTTTAGTGAGTGTCTCTTTCTTACTTCTTTCTCACTACCTTTTTTGACTGTATGTTGTGCCAGGCTGAGCTGAGGGTAGGAATCCATATGTGAGAAATCCTGCATTCCCAGTAGTTTCACCAAGAGCAGATTGGTACAACAGGGCGTGGCTTAGGCCTGGACACAAAAGAAAGTATTTGCAAGATGCTATTTTGTCTGTACTTAACTAGAGAAAAGGCTTGGGACATGAGCTGGGAAAACTCAAAATGGTTTAACCATCAATATGGAAATAAAAGAGAAATGAAAGATTTGTCTCAGTGAGAGTAACATGGACTTCTTGGAATTTACTGTTTTTATCTCTGTTTATAACTCTGTTACTGAGGGATAAAAGCTAACTCTTTTATCTCAGTCATTCAATGTAAATTTTGTATATTTACTGCCAGGGATATGTTTCCTGTTTGTAGGCTTCCATGAAATGTGGCTCTGTAAAATATAACAATTTAGAAAGCTTTGACTTTAGTTTCCTTTCTCTTCTAGAAAACAGTAAGAGTGTCACAGTGGGTACTGTGTTAACAATTATTTTTTATCAATTGCGTGTTGATTTTTACAAATTTAAAGGTGATCTGAAGACTGAAGATTGTTTGAATTAATACTGATTAATGCTCCAAGATACTGATGAGTGCTCACTGAATTTCAAATAATGAGGAGAGTTCAGCAATTGCTAGACTCACTACTTTTAAACAGCACAAATCCCTACTGTCGTTTTGCCTCAGTTCTTTTGTGGATGTTAGAGGATGTCATGAGATCTTTCTTTCTCAAGTTAGAAAACTTCTAAAAAATATTTCTGTTAGACTGATAGCTCTAGATAACTGCTGTTATACTCAAAAAACCATCCTTGTAAATTGGCCCCAAATCTGGTGCCAATTTTCACAGGGAATCCCTGTGAGAGAAGCTGATTGAGACACAGGGAACAGTTTCCCTGAGTTCCACAGCAAGCACTGTGCTGGGATATGTGAAAACAGAGCTACAAACTGGAACAAAAGTGTGTTTAGTTTTTATAATTTCCCAATTTCCCCTTAAAACCCAGTCTTACCTACCTCTGCTTCTTATTATAATAGTAGAGCTGTGCTACATAGTTCTGTGCATGTTTAATGTCTGAGTATTTCAGAGATTTGCACACAATCATCAAGAGAAGTGGAACTCATCTTAATTCTTTGACTGATTTGGTGGGGATTCAAATCACAAAACTGGAGTCCAAAGCTTTTGTACCAGCAGAGTGTTTATATATACATTTGCATATGTAAGAAATACATACATGCACACACACACAGAGTCTCTGTTTTGCTTTTATGCTGCCTCACCTGTGCTAGTCTGACTGCCATGTGTGTGTTTGTTTCCAAAGTAAAACTGAGGTGTTTCTAAAGGGAGGTTGCAATATGTGTGCAAAAATAGACCAGTAAGTGTGAAATACATTCAAGCAAAAGTCATGTGAAAGCCATAAAGCAGGTGTGGGTATATTGTTAATTTAAGAAAGTACCTTTTCCTTGGAGAAAATGATGCATGTATTATTATTCTTTGTCTCAGAATTAGTGATAAATTATGCACAGCCCTCTCTCCCCCTTTTTTGTAAAAGTTTTTTGATAACAAGACTTTGCAGCTTTCCTCCATTCCAAGTGCTTGTATTGTCATCTTTGAAGCAACTACACATCTGAGAAGCTGTTTTTGTTTACTGACTTTGTTACTGGATTTTGAAGGTACCCTGCTTGGAGGTACTGCTTTTGAGTAATTGTGTCACTTAAATTAGAGATGTAAATTTGTCTCAAGAAAACCTGGAGCATCCCATGCATTCTTGCTCAAAACTTGTACATGTAGCTATTACTCGTGATTTTAGCCTTTGTAGACTTTCAAGAGGTTTTTCACACTCCATTAGACAATTCTGGAAAAAAATAGGGTTTTTTCTTGAAGGTATGCCTTTGGTTTTGGTCTTATTACAACATCAGTGAAGTTCAAGGAAGTAGGGTATTGTTTATAGTCATAAGGCAGGGAGGATTAAGTAATGACATTCTTATTAAACTTTTGATAAATTAAGTGCAACAATAAATTTTCTTTTGTTCTCACCTGTGGGACACAATTGTAAGGTATTAACTTGTCATATAGATTTATACACCTTAATAATTTTAAGCAAAACTTAATTAAAATATTACCTTGATGGAATTAAATATCAGTTCTTTATGCCTTTCTTTGCCCATTGTTGGAACAACTTCTAAAAAAAGTTATGGTGGCAGATATCTTGACAAAGGTATTTGGAAAAATAATGATTATGTGCTGTTGCCATGCTTTGTGTAAATTCTTTGCATAAAGGATGTGACCCAAGAGAAATGGATCTGTGGGACAAAACCAAACAGTTGGCACTGATGTTATCCTTGTAACTTGGGGGTATTTCGTCCTATCTCTCTGTGATTTCTTGGAATGGCTACCCAGTAGTGGTTGGAGCCCATTGGGTGCATTCCTGGGGCATGTCTGTGTTTGGTTTCATCCCATCTTTCACCTCTAAGCCTCTCCTGTGATTGCTTCAAAAGTGGTAAATGGGGTGATTCACCTCCGAAGCACACTCCTGAGCCAAGTTACAGCTTCTTATGCAGTATGTTATACAAGGTGATTAATGTGATCCTCTTGATCTTTATTACTTGAATTTTATTAGTTTTTACATAGAAAGTTTTCTGTTTTCTTATGATGATAGTGGGGGAAGTCCCACCTAGAATAATGTAAGAGTAGTAGTTCTTTAACACAATGCTAACTTTGCATAATACAAAATATCTCGTTTGTTACTTCATACATTTTCTTGTCAATTTATCTATGGAATCAGTTATTCTCTCAGATTGCAGTGCATGAAACTGTTAACTGCTGAGATCTTTGATAGTGAATTTTGCAAATTTACAAGCGATGTCAGCTTCATTTTCTTACAGTGCATTTCTAATAGACAGACACGTTGAAGTGCTTTAGAGAGCCTGTAATTATGTGCTAGTGCCAAAGTGAGTTTGTACAGGCTGAGTGGCTGCCTCAGCTTCCAGCTCTGCCCCACTGCTGCAGGGAATGCTGCTTAGAGAGAGAAATCAGAGCCACAGAATGGCTCAGGCAGGGAGGGACCCCAGTGGGTCACTGACCCCACCTCCCTGCTCCAGCAGGGCCAGCCCAGAGCCCAGGGCACAGCACTGAGTTCCAGAGCTCTGCAACCTCCCCAGTGAGGGACACTCCACACCCTCTCTGGAAAACCTGTTCCAGTGCATGGTCACTTGCACAGTATCTGAAGGGATGTCCAGGGAAGCTGGAGAGGAGCTCTGTGTGTTTGTGAAACAGATGCTGGGGTACATTCCAACAATGTGCCATCTTTTCTTGGTGGGGATGTACTTCCAGCAGTATCCTGTTCTCTCCAGTACTGCAGCTGGCTGTAGCAGTATTTGCTGGAGGGGTGAAAGGCACACTTTGGGAATGCCTGGGGCTGGGGGTACACGGAGCCCCCTCTGCCCCTCTGGGCACTGGGGGCTGTGTGTAGCTGGGGAGTGGCAGTGGCTCTGTGCTGCTCTGAGCCCAAGGGAGCTTCTCGAGCTGGGGGAGAGCTGCTGAGAATGAATCCCACTCTCACACCGAGGCCTAATGCAGAACTAAGGGGAGGCATCTCCATGTGGGTGAGGCATGGGATCTTTTGCCTTGCCATTCAGCTGGCAGGCCCATCTCAGGCTCTCTATTTGCTGAACGTGCCTGAATCTCTTAGCACCCCCACATCCATCAGCCAGAGCTGTACCAAGTGAACGTCCAGTGAGATCACTGACCACGTGGTGCAGAGGAATGCTTCAAAATTTCATTAAACCTACTGGTTGTCAGCACAGATAAGTAAGTATCTTACATAGGAACACTTTTTAATATTATTCCTGTAGTAAAACAGGCCAGTATAAAGGGAGGAAGATTTTTTTGATGCTGGGAGCTTTCTTTCAAAATTATATTTACTCTTTCAATTACCATATTCATTTCTCATTAATAGAGTATTTCAAGGCCCTGCATTTTAGAAAGGGAAAAGGTTAGAATTATGGTCTGGCAGCTGGTTTTGATAGAGCACAGTGAGCAAGTTAATGCTTACCAAACATTTGAAATTGCTTTTCAATTTCTGAAATCACTTTGCAGCTCTTCAGCTATTTTTTGGCTGGCTGCACTTTATCATATTAATATAATACTGTGCAGGAAAATATTGCATTTAAGTGTTCTGATGAAGTCAAGCTGTTATGCTGCATGTGTGTGGTACAGAGTATATTTTTAGTAGTTTTTTTAACATATAATTATGTGAGGTTTGGTGCCTTTCAGAAGCTATTTGTTAAGGGAAGAGGTTCTGCTTAGTTTTGATAGGGTAAAATGAATTTTACAGCCTTGCTAAGCCTCATTTAACTGAAATAAACCTCATTTTTGCAGTATCTGAAGGTAATACCTACTAAAAAGTAGTTGTCTTTTTTTTTGGTTTTGTTTTTTTTTTGATATATCAATTTGGTCAATCCTCTTTCTCATCAGTTTATCCAGCGGATTTCTGGATCCATGAATCCTTAAATTTTCATCACACCACATATGTAGTCTTCTTCCAGGACCAGAGATATAATTCCAGATTAACAACAGGAAGTAAGATCATTTGTAGGTGTTATTCCCAAAGGCACTACCAGTATTGGGCTGCAAAGAGTTTGTGAAGATTACAACTTATATAATTCAAAGAAAATGTGTTTGTTCTGAGTAATCACCAAATCAAACTTTGAGTGTCTTTTAAATAATACTTTTGTAGATGAACTTTCTATAACAAATTCATGATGATGGAAAGAGAGAGAAGGAAATCTGTTATAAATTTTAGTAAAAGATTGAACTTTATTTAGTCATCTCAATCAGATGGTGAAAAAGCCATGTATCTTCGTTATATGGTCAGAATCATTATCTGTTTCCTTCAGCATCTACCAGTACTTTTTTTCCCCAGTTACATATTTTCCCCTTTATAAACACAACATATTTGCCAATCAAAGATCCACAAATGATCAAAAGTAGCATATGTATAATCTCAACCATTTACTTCTGCATACTCTTTTGGGCTCTTCACACAGTGATTTTACTGTTGAAATTTTCTTCCAGAATAGCTTTTTCTGGTGCTGAGGTAGATAATTTGTCAGGTCCTTGCTTGTTGAATCTTACTGGTGTTCATATCTTCAAAACCTGAATATTTCACATCTGAAAATAAAACCTGGCTCTCTTTCAGTACCTTTAAATTCTTGTTACTGTGGATGGTTGTGGAGTTGTTCCTTGCAATGTTCAACCTGTTCAGTAGAAGAAAATTGATTATTTTACTTTTGACTCCAGCAGGTCTTTTATATTGTGAAAGCCTAGCAAAAGCTCATTGATTTACACCAGAGTTGGTTTGCTGTTTTCTTCAGTCAATACTGTCACATAATAAAAATCTTGACTTAACCAGGCAGTTTCAGCAATGTCTTGTTTAGTGTCTGCTGCTACTGGATACTACCCTGCAGCTTTGATTTAAACAAGAATAAAATTTTTCCTCATAACTTAGAATTTGATCACTATATGTGATGCATCAGCAGGAATATGAGTAAATTATTTCAGTCCATTTTGCCTTGGCAATTCTATAACAGACAGAAACCACTAATGCTGTTCTTATTTTTATTGTATTTCTAAATGCTTGCTCAAGGGACAGAAATGAACTAATAAGCTAGAAAATATGAATAAATTATAGCAGATATTTTGAGGGGTGTTCAGATGGACTAAATCTAAGCCATGGTGTTATTGTTCCATTGGCTTGGTGCCTTTGAAGGCCTAGAATTCAACAGTAGGAAGCACTTGACACAAAGTAGGTGGAATTTTGTTTGTCTCTGGCTAAGCCTCCCAATTTCAGTGAGTTTTTTGAACTTCAAGGTTGCTCCGAAAAGTTCTGTGCAGAAATTGTAGGCTGAGCACTGGGAGGAGGAACAATTAACTGCTTTAAGAATGATGCAGAGGGAAATGAGTGCAGCAGCATTGCTGTGCTCAGGAAGCCTGGCCACTCCAGAGGTGCAGGGAAAATCCAGCTGCTTTGTCACCTTCTCACATCAAAATGCACTCAGTTCCCAGCCAGGAACTGAGCAAACATGTTTCACTACTTTGAAAAAGAGGCAGGCACCATGATTTTCTTTCTTTTGTGAAAGTAGTGTTAGGTTAGACCTATGGATGTAACTGAAGGATGGAATGACTTGGTATAACACTAGAAACTTCTTACTGAGATCACTAAGAACAGCAATGAAAAAATTTCACTTGTAGTATAGATAAAATCGATCTCAAGCTGCACATAAGTGAGCTCTAATATTTTTCTCTTTAATTTTTTTTTAATTAAAAGAATGTTGTTTGGATTAAAAGAGTGCTTATTTTTATTTTACCTGAATTTTCTCTTTCAGGATGCCTAAGTTTCTTATAAAAGCCATACAATTGGATTTATGTATACTCAGAAATTTTTCATCTTTAATAGCTTATAATGATATCCAATTAATAAGTTATATACTGTGAACTCTCTTCTGTTTTATCAGTCACAGTCTTGGCTTGTAGAGTTTTTCTTCTTCATGTAATTATGGTGTGAGGGGCTTGGATCCAGCTTTTCTCACAGGATTTGATAATAAATATTACCATGTTTAAGGCATGTAAAGTCCTGCCCTTTCTAATAGGTGATGAAATTCCCACATTTCATTTGACCATTCTGAAAATGTGCAAAGGAGTGAAGTTTCAGGTGTTCAGAATACTAAGCACTGATTTAACAGCAACACAAAAAGACTTTAAAAAATATAGGTAGCAATGATTAATCTACCATCCATGTAACATCATTACTGCAAACATTGCTTTTATTCAAAGTTGTAGCAGTTTCAAAGGGTCTGTTATCAGCACAGCTGTGGCTCAGGTTCAAAAAGCCAATATGTGGGATTATGTGGCACTCAGGGTCCTAAAGTCTGCAGGGTGTTATATTTGTTTTACATGAAGTAGAAGAAAAACAGCTAAACAATGGTTCTTTCTATTTCCTCTGGTTTATCTTAAGTTAGTTTCCCTTAAAACAAAGAGGGGTGGTTGGTGATTTGTGTTCCAGATTTCTCTGTATGACAGTAGATGTGCAGAAAGCCTTGTTCCTTTAAAATTACAAGAAGAAAATGAATGTTTGATGCATTTTTTTGTTGTTGTTGTTGTGCTGGTTTTGTGTATGCAATGTATGTAAATATATGCAGTTATAAGAGACTTCCAGTGGTCAGATGAAATTGTTCTTGTGTAGGAGCAATGGAAAGATCAAAAATGAAGTACTGGCGCTAGGACAGTGGTTATTATCAGCCAGAACTGATAGTCAATATTTGAAACAGGGCCATAAATGAGTTTGAGGATTCAAAGATAGAATTAACCTTTTTTTTTTTCTTTTCTGCAGAGACCATATTGCAGATGCTTTTATCTTGAAGTGAGATGGTCTTTCCAAAATAAAACATAGTGATAGAAACCAGAGTACCCATAAGGCGAGCTCAGCTTGTGGACAGTGAGAGCTCTGCAGGAGGGATCTGAAAACTGAACGTGCATTATTAGAGTATTAAGGGGCTAAATTTTCAAACAAAGCTCACATGCACAATAAGCTCTTTCTCATATTTTAGCAGCACCTTGATTGTGTTTGTGTTCATGTTCCTTGTGAGTTTTTACCTTCTGTTTTGTCCTGAAAGCATAGGCATTAAGTTTGAGAAACAATCCTTGCTAGAATTTCCATCAATAGATGATGAGCAAGAAAGTAACCATAAGCTGGTCACGATACACGATGCCCTTACCCATGTGGTGACAATGTTCAGATAAAGGCAATTCATAAAAGATTAAAGAACTGACTTTTCAAGTACTTTTAACATATTTGGCTAGATGAATGAGTAATTGGGTGTCATCATATGGTTAAGCCTTTCAAACCATACATTAATTGAGATATCCTAAATGTTGACTGAATCCTCGAAAATATGGAAACCAAATGTGAACCTTTCTGCTATGATCTAATTACATCCTCCTTCTCAGATGGTCTCCTTAATAACTTTAAGGTTATTGATGCATTCCTCATATGCTGCAATACTTACATGTGTAGGTCGAGTGTCTCAGTGCATTATTTTGGTGGTGGCTTCATTTTATCTGGTTCCTTTCAGAGCTTTCTCCCTGCTTTGGAGAGCTTGTTAAAGCAGGAAAGGAGAGAAATGCAATGTGCTTTTATTATTCATGCACCACCAGGGCCATAAAACAGGCTGCAGAGGTTTTGAATGTCCTGCCCAGCCCAGCAGGCACCCTGGCTAAATATTGTAGAACATCACCCCTCCTCAGACATGGTAGAAAAGAACAGGCAATGTACATTAGTAACCTTTAAAATCTGTAAGCAAATTATATATTTGCATGAAAAATGTGAAAGCAGTTATTGATTAAATGGCATTAGAGTGCCCTTGTCTTTAAAAGACATTCAAAATAGGAGCAATGCTCAAGATCAATAACAGATTTTATTTGTGTCCTGAAAAAGTAGGAGTACCTCATAATTTAAAATCAAATGGTTCCTTGTGATTATTGCTTGTATATTAAGATTTTCTTTTGTGTCCTCTACACATCTGTTAAAGCATCTGTGATCGGCTTTCCTTCTGCCAAAAGATGGCAGGAATCTCAGGATTTTTTTCAATATGGCATTATTTGTCCCATCATACACAGCTTTGATTGGGCCAAATTTTTCCTACCAGCAGAGGGTAAATGAAACAATAAATATTTTATCAAGAGTCAATGCAGAATATGAAGTTTTGCTGGTTTAGTTAGCTAAATCCTGATTTGTGTAAAGTAAGGCTGATGCATTTCTCTTTTTCTAAAAGCTGTTTGTGCACAAAGAGTGAATATAGCTCCTTTGGGTGACCTATAGCACGGGGGGACCTGTTGGTTGCAGCTGCAGTACCTGAATGCTGAGTTTTATTTTCGATTGCCCAGAGCACAGAATGCTTTTTCCCACAGTTGGAGGTGTGTGTATTTGCTGGATTTCTGACTCAGTCCAGTGAAACTACCCATTTTTATCATTGCTTTGTTTACAAGTGTACAGAGTACAAAAGCTTTTCCTTTAATTTTATCTCAGGGCAAAATAGCTAATCTGTTTTGACATGCTATCTAAATGACACTCAAACTAGTATATGGACTAACTCATCCATAAGTCATTTCTTTTATACACATGTACTGCTGTGTCCAAGAAAAAGAGTTATATTGGCTGCAAGAGTTTGAATAATAATGGTCATTAATATGTCGAATTGAGGGTCACCACATTCATCCCACATATCAAATCCCCTTTCAATGAGATCAGTTCCATCAGCTGTCAGATTCCATTAAATATATCCCCCAGACCTACTGACCAGCTGACAGTAGAGAAACTCAAAACCATACACCCACTATTAGCATTATAAAATGTGAAATCAGCTGGAAGGAATGATAGCAGAACTGAAAACAAAATAGATGAAAATCTATAATGCCCTTGTGTCTTCCTAAACAGAAACCCCTAAGAGTTAAAATGCCCCCATAAAACATGGAGGTAAAAACAAAGGTTGTCACATTGTTTTCTTCATAACTTATAATGATTCTTTTACCTTTTGTTAATGCAAGATTTGCATAAATGTTTCATGAGGTTAATACAATGCATAAACTGAGCAGTTTATTAAGCAACATCTGTGCTGTTTTCTCAGATAATGCAGTGTTGTTTCCAAGTCACTGAAATATAACCTATCATAAGGTTTTGGTTGTTAAAATACTTGTTTTGCAAGGCCTGTGATCACATCTGACATTTTTAGCAGATGCCACAGTAATACAAAAGAATTCCTTAATACCACAATATGTGTTAGCAAGGCACCCTGAAAGAAGGGGATAATATTCCACTGAGCTGCTATAGTTCAGTGCTGTGCATAAGACATGAGAACATCTTGTGTGTCATCTTTCAGATAAAAATACCCCTTCTCAAAACTAGCACGACTGCCCATGAGACTTTTATCAAGTGAGATCTTATCGTCCTGGACGGTTTTTGACTTTGCCATAAAATCCCTTTATAGTTTTTTTTAAAAATTAAGAGTGGGAAAAACTTTGCACGGCCACAATTTTATCTTGCTATTGGTGCCATATGGGAGTCTTTTGGCAGTGAAAAAAAAAGTTATGAGACCAATAATTTTTAATGAAACTTGGCTTAGCTCTTGAAGCAGGTCATGCAGATAAAAAGTGGGCCCATGAATTCTGTAGCCATATTCTCCTGTTTTTCTGGCAAGGCTTGGAGAAATGTAGTTTCAATTAAACCAGGGCATAATGGAGATATGTTTTATATTATTTATTCTGTTAGCAATAATTTAATAAGGGCTTTTTTTTTTTTGCCATGTGTCTAACTTGCCCTTCAACAAGAAGTATGATAATTCTGGTCTTTAAAATTTGCATTTTTTGCCTTACCTCACAAATCACTGATTTTTTTGGTTGTTAAATAATTTCATGTTTTTGTTGTAAGACATCCTCAAACTGTGAGTATGCAGGCCTTAACAATGTATGGATGTTTATCTTTGGCTTAAAGGTTTTAAGATTACCACTGAGGTAGGAAAATAATTTTTTTGGAAACTTTCAATGATATGATGGCAGCGATTAATTTGGCCCATATAAACTTGTACACTGGAGTTTATGCTTCTGTGTCCATGCAAAATGTCCACTGACCAGCAAGGCAGTCTCTGTGAGAGAAATTGTGTTGCTCAAGGATCCCAGCTGAATTCCAGGTTGGGTGACAGCAGTCCAGAACCTGAGTGGCTTCTTGTGTTTCTGCTTGGGCAGATATGTTTATTTTCTGATCTTTCTTGGACAGTGTTGGTTTGCTTTTGAACAGTTGCCAGATCCTGCAAAATGGAAGGGAGAAAGCTTCTCTGCTGCTGAAGGGCACTTGCATCAGCAGGAAAATGTATCAAGGTGCATAAAATCTTAGCAAGTCAAACCAAAATTGTGCAACTTTATATGGCAAAACACCTTCTGAAGACTTTGGCTCAATAGCAGAAAGGAAAATGCTGAATCCAAATGAAACAAAGGAAATGTAGGTAGCAATAATGGCACAATTATCCCATTAGAATTTGTCTGGAATACTATTGTTAACACACAGTTTCAGTGTGAACTTAGGATGCACAAGGAATGCAAGATCAGACCCTATATAATGAAGGGATCATTTACACACATTATCCCCACAATGAAATGCTGTCACCCCTTGGCAGAAAACACAGCTGCTTCTTAAAAGCTGCTTTACTGTAATAAGTGTGGGACTAGAGCTGGTTGAAAAGCACAAAAATTATTTTTTGAAACGTTTTAAACTTTCATAGTTTTCTCCATTTTGCAGGTTCACAATAGAATATTTATTTCTCCACCCTATTTTAAAATATTCTGTTCATAATTGTAGATTATTTTGAATTTTAAAAGTTGTTTGTTTTTTGTTTTTTTTTTTTCCCCAAGAGCATGTTTCAGTAAACTAAAAATATGATTTGAAAATTACTTGCAGCTCTGCAGGATATTGTTATTAAATACAGGAGCTATTGCTAGCATACAAGTTCAGGGAAAAAATTTGAAAGGGAAAATAATGGCCAGAACTTTAAATAAAAGTGTTGTTTTAATTGTGTTTGATCTTCAGAAGTCATTAGGGATTTCTAATATCAGAGGACCCAACAGCCATTAGTATTGATGTAACATGTAGAAGTCAAAGGCACCAGCAGACCCCTGATGCTTTAAACATAAAATCCCTCCTAGCCTGGATATAGGACTCAGAAAGCAGACTTACAGAGGAACACAATAATGTGACCAGTATTGTTCATCCAGATGAAAAATTGTTTCTCTTACATGCAGAGATCATCACATTCTCATTCCTTTAGAAAGCAGCAGATCTCACTTTTGTTTTACAGTTAAAATATAAGCAATGTATTAAGGGTGGTCTGTTAGAAACATAAAAATGGACATTAAAAGTTTCACACTTAGAACAGACATGATTTTCCAATCATCCTGAGAACAACTTTTCTGATTTTTTTTCCCTTTCTAATACTTATTATCTCTGTCAATCAATGCTGTGCCTCAGCTGTGATGGTGGTACCCAGTGAGGTGATCTTTGCCACTGGTCTGCACTGCTGTTGGCACGGTTCCACCACTTGGATCACCACTCACACTTGGGCCATGTCCTTTGCCAGGAGTCTGTCCCTGCTGGCACGAGGGACACGGCAGGAGGGAACAGTTTGGTTCTCATCAGGTATTGGGACAGCATTCTCAGCTTTGCTGGGGCATTGTGTTCCTTACAGTGACTCAGTTACTTAGGCCAGTGGGACAAATATTGATAACAGGTCTTCTTACATGTTCTGGCCAATTGGCAAATAGTATTTTTATTCTGGCTAAATTGCATTGGGCCTAGTGAAAGGGTGTCTACACATTCACCACAGCAGAAGAAAGGTGATCATTATCTGTTCTTCTGTTGGGGCTTCTGCCACATCTTCCTGCTACTTCTTTGAAATAGTTTGATTCATCAACCTGGCAAAAGTGGTTCCCCACCCAGAGAAGGTTCTGGTTTCCTGAGGTCTCACAAGTTGGACTGGCTCAGAAAAGCCAGATGAGTGACAATAAGGGAAGGTGCATGGAGGGACAGGACCTACCCTCAGAAGCAGCAGAGAAATGAGTTCAACTCGGTGTGTTTCTTAAACTTTTTGGGATTCTTTGGCTGAGGTTGCTGTGGAAGCTAAAATCTTTGCATTCTTATTGTCATCAGCCTTTGGCTCCCAGGGGCTTTTGTTTCTTTATATGGAGCAATACATCTCCACAGAGTGAGCCCTTCTCCTAGCACACGTAGAATTTGAATTGTGCAGGCATCATGTTCCAATAGATTTGTTGGTTCTTCTGGGGCTTCTTTCCTGTGAGTTGATCGACTTGATCAGATAAATGCCAGTGCTGGAAGAAGCAAAGGTATAGCAATGGATGACCAGGAGAAGAGATGAGGTAGGAGTGACTGGGACTTTTGCAGTGTGAGTCAAGTTTGGTGTGCATTGCTTCCTGGGGTAGCAAGCTATGGCATCAGAATTGATTGAGTTGTAGAGTTTGATGCTTATTTATTTATTTATTATTTTATTTGAAGATTGAACACAATCAAAGGAATGGCAAAGTTTTTTACACACTTCAGAAAAATACCATGATGTGGATATTTTGGGGTGTCTTTGGTTTTAGTTGCAAATATTTGATGACGAAAAGGGGACTTCAAATTAGATATTTTGAATAGGATATGGAGAAATCCTAAGCCCTGGCCTAGCCCTGCACAGACTAAAATGAATATAAGCTTTGACTTGGATTTCACTCAGAGTATGCTTAACATGTTAGCAGCCCTAACATGGCTCTCTGGCAGAGACTGGAGCCTGAAAGCAATCTGGATTATGGAGAGATGGCTCTACTTTACACAGAGTTCTGTTTATAAAACAAAGTGAAGGCTTTTTACAAAAGTGGAAACCTTTTGAGATTATTCCTCATTAACATTGCCTAATTGCAGCTCTTTGATCCTTAATTCCCTTGGCCCTCTCACCTCCTCTCCTCACTCTGTTAATGGATGCTCTGGCCCTTGTTTTCCCAGGCAGCATGAGCCTGTTTCAAATACTCAGAGCTGGCTGTTAACAGCCATCTGTTGCACACAGGACTCTCTTGAAGTCATTGCATTTTCAGATTGATTTTGGTGGGCTTCAGGCCATACTTTCTGTAACAGAGTGTGCAGCAGCCCTTTTTGAGGATGGGTACCAGCAGTAACTAACACACTAATGGACACATGCAGTCACATGTATGAGTGTCCCTTGGCTTTTGTTTCATTAATTAATCAACACCAGTGTCAAATTACTTATGGTTTCATTTCAAATGTGTTTTGAAAGCAGAAAACATTTGCATTCTTGCAGTTTCATAGGAACAAAACAAGAAATACTCTCCATTTATGTATGACAAAGAAAAAAGTTATTTTTAGTTCATCTTCTTAAGCTATAGAGAATCACCTACAAGACACATCCAAGCATTCCAGCAATAAATCCTATGAGGACAGGTGACCCTAGAAAAAGACTTCTAGCCCCATGTAACTATGGTTTACACTTTAAAATACTGCTTTCTATTCTTTCTCTCTATGGAAAATGGGACTCAAAATTTGAAGAAGTTGTTAATGAAACTTTTGTGTAAACTTGGGCCAAGGTCTAGTCAAAATTGATAGGAAGGTTTTCAATAGATGTGTTTTGGTTTGACTGTCTCAGCTGGAAAACTATCTTGCTGAAACAGGGTGATTACCTGAAAGAATCATCATAAAATTAATTATTTTTGCTTGTATTAATTCTTTTACTTGTATTCCATGTTCATTTCTGCTCATCCCAATCCTAAATCTATTCAACATTCCAGAGGAAACCTTCGAATGCAGTTTGAGGGAGCACTTCAAATTGCATCAAGGGTCATATGCTGACTAGAGAAAATAATGTGACCTGCCTACATATCATTTACAAACAGTTCAGCTAAACCCCATTTCTGGATTTTAAAGGAAATTCTGCAATATAATAATTGTATCTATTCATGCTATTTGTAATTTCCAAATGGTAAATCATCATCTGTAAGAAATGCTCTCAATCAAGGGAGAAAAAGACATATAATTATGTCATTTATAATGAATTCTAAAGGAAACAAAGACTTTAAGAGGAAAACTCTGGAGAAAACCAAGGAAGAAAATCCACACAATAATACAAGTTGCTCCTAAGAAGATGCATAGCTGATGAAAAATTTGCATTTATTATATGAAACTCAACATCAAACACTTCAGCAAGGGAACTGTCAAAACTCTGGAGTCTAGGCAAACAAGACCTGACTTTTATTAGATAAATTACATACTCTCCTTCTTTTGTAAGCATCAATAAAATCAACTTTTTGACAAATAGCTTTCTCCTGGGTGTGAGTTCTAAGGATTGCTGCTAATCTTCATCTTTTGAAATATCCCAAGGATTAAAGGCACATGTCAATAACAGTGGCCCATGACCTTTGTGTGGAAGGTGCCAGTGCCTCTTTGTAACAGCTCAGTCTGTGATGTGAGATGATATGTACAAATGCTGAGAAATCTTGGAAGAACCCTGGCTGTGCAGAAATCTGTAGGCTCAGGAAAGATGGTTTCATGCTGTAGGGTTCTTGAATGGCACACATTGTCTGGCAGAATTGGGCTTAATCCATTTACTTTTAATGACATCTTTAACAAATAACATTGATTGAAAAAGCATATATCCTTTAAATAAAGTAGGAAGAGAAAAACAAAATAAAATATCCTTGGTTTTCTACTGACATTTCTGTCTGCTGTCTAGATTTACTGCAGACAGAATTCATTTTAGTGCAAACAGCTTTTGTGCAAGCACTAATTGGTCTTTATTCTCATTTTGTAGGTATTTGTTAGGCCAGACTCTTCTGTTATGCTAGTATAAATCAATAACTCAGTTGAGGACAATGTGGTTACATCATCATAAACCTGGTAAGGGAATAGCTTACTGGATAAGTGAGATAATAATAATAATAACAGCAGTAGCAGAAATGAAGGACTGGAAACTGGGATGAGGTCTTCTGTTGGCTTTGGATGTTAAATACTTCACTTTTTCATGCCATGGTTTGCAGGGTATGATCAGGGCAGAAAGTCAAAAATCCCTCTGAGGTTGTCAGATGGACCTGTATATTTGTATATGATAGTGGAATGAAATCCTAAAATCTCACCTTCTACTCCTGCTGCTGGCATTGATTTCAAAGGCACACATAGCTTGGATAAAGAGCAAAGATGTAGCTGCCTTCTCTGTAGTCCCTAGGACATCAAGAAGAACCTACTTAAAGAACTAAAAACAAATTTGAGATTTGCTGTCCTTGAGAAAGGGGATTGAGTCATTCCTGTAAAGGAAAAAGAGAGAGTGAAGAAAGAGACACATCTGAGGCTGCAGACTGTGGAGCTGGTGACAGTGGATTTGAAAGCTGTTGCTGGATAGGGCATCTGTGGATGGCTGCAGCCTCCTGCCAGGGCCTGACTCCTCCTGCAGCAGTGTCAATACCAAGCCTGGTTTTGTAGGGTTCAAGCATAGGCAGAAGTCACTGCTCTGTATTTATTGTACTGCCCCATGTGAGTTTGCTGCTTTGGCAGTGGCCTGATTTGGTGTTCATATGGTCAAATGCTATTCATGGAGTTAGGATTTTTCTTTGTATTTGTGGCAGCAAAGCAATTTTGGGATCCTCAGACTAACACAACTCCAGAACTTAGTTGTACTCTTAGCATTCTTGTCCTGACACTGCATGTACTTTTCTGTCATTCTGATTTCACCCATTGTGCTGGTTTGGTGTAAGTTGTCCTTTCCTGGTAATTCAGCACATCCAAAATGAAAGATCACAAAAATGAAGAATAAGGAAAAAACACCCAAACAAACAGCAGGAAAACAGTAACCTACCTGGATTGAACCTATGTGCTTCCAGCTTTCTCGCCAGGGAATGGAAGTTCTTCAGGCCACCATTCAAGTCTGAGTGAGAGGAAAATGCTGTCATTACTAATGCTGGGGCTGCTGTTTTTCTGATGTCATTATAGTTCTGCCTATCAAGATGATTCATCCTGAGAAACAGCAAATTGTCAGTGTTGGCTGGTGTCCTGAGAAAACAATTCAGATTTTCAAAGAAAGTCTGGTCCCTCCTCATATCCCATAGCACGTAATTAAAAAATGAAGCAGACATCCCATAAGGAAGAGAAGTAGAATGAATTGAAGCAGGCAGCTGTTCAGGTGACTGCCTGTGCTCTCAGTCCTATCATAGCTCTGATTCCTGCAGAATTACAGAGATGTGCTTTGCACAACACTTACCATTGTTAGCTATATGGGAGTTTTTAACTTATGGATCCCATTACAGGCACAAAATCCACAAAGCAACACCAAAGACTGTCAGAGAACTCTTGCCAGCTTAGTGTAACAGTTATAGAGTGGTTGTGTGATTTAGGGTTTATGGGGTGTGGCTTCCTTATTGCTCCTTCTTGGTCACCGTGGCTGATGGCTCACAGCGAGCTGGGGGAGGGATCTGACCCACCCAGGCAGGGAGAAGGAGGCTCTCCTACACCAAGAGCTCCAGAACTCAGCACTTCCTTTGCTCACTCCTCCCAATTTTCATCTTTTCCAGTAATCTAAGACTTATGATGACAGATATTACTGAGAGAAGGTTTGATTTGCCAAGCAATTTTTACTACTTTTTTTTGGTCTGCACTGTTCATGTAAATGAAAACAGTTGTACCTTCCATAGTTGTTAACTTGCCAAGCATTTGATATTGCTGATTTTAGCAATCCTGCCAAAACCTTTCCTTTGCTGAATTTCTTTCATTTTTGTATTGGGCATTAGCATTGCAGCATTCAGGGGTTAACAGGCTCAGAATTTACTTGTCTGTAGCTCAAGGCACAGTATTAACTTTGTTTTGTATATTGCCCAGGAGTTTTTCACATTATGTTGGTTTTGATATTGAGAATATTTTTGATAATTGAGTTAGTTCTGGAGTAAAAGAAGGATTTTTTTTTTTCCTCTCTGTTCCAGGCCTGCATTATTTTTGCTTTAGCTTATCTCATTTTTCACATTCTGTCACTGAACTGTATTCCAGTGTTTTTAAAAACACATCATTTTTTGTCAGGAATGATCTGGCCTCACTTCTTATAATATGATATGGTAGCATTTATTGTCACAGGTATGGCAACTAGGCTGAGGAAGATTGAAGTCTGACAAAAAATGGGGCTAGTAAAACCTTTTAGAACAAACTGAGACCTGTCATAAGTCAGCAAGTATTGACTAAATTGTGATGAAATCATGTTTGATCAGACTGTACTTGAATTTAGCCATTATTCCTTTCTAAAACATGTTATAACTTTCTTAATAGTTTATTTTTCAATGAGAAATGCTTAGAGACTTTGAAAGGACACCTTGCGCGTCTTGAATTGACTCTATTTCTACCCTCCCATTTCCTCTAACGGAATAGAGAGCCTAATATGCTAGGTTTTGCCAAAGTTTTTCGTCTTTTTTTTTTACATAATTGTCTTTCAAGAATAAATTTAACTTGATTTTTTCACAATTTCTGCAGTTTATAAAATTTTTCATTTGACAGACTTTCCAGCAGACAGGCGTGTTTGTACTGTGGTCTTCTCTTGAGATGTGCTGTTACCTTTTCATAAATGACAGAAGTCAAATAATGAGTAAATATCTTTCTAGATGCCAGTGACTGAGATTGTTTTGTAAATAAAAGTAAGAAATATAGTAGGAAGTTAAACTTCTGAGGTTTTGGGGGTTTTTTTTTGTGGAGTTGTTTTTTGGGGGTGTTTTTCAGATGTTAAACTCTTTTCCAAGGCTAGGATATGTTCTGTGTATGAGGACCTGCTTCAACATTTATCACAAACAAACCACTGTGCTATTCCAAACATGATATATTTCACTTTAGTACTGCTGACTTCAGCTTACTAATTGCCTGACAGCATTTTCTTTGTTAAGCTTTAACTGTGATCATCACACTTTTGTTGTACTGACAGTAGAAATATTCAGTAACAGACGACCTAAATACATCATAAGCACAACTGTACTAATCTTTCATAATGGGTGTGCTTTTGGAATTATATGGAACACGTGCATATAATCATTGTCAGGAGCTACATGCATTCAAGTCTCCAAAAGCATCAACTGAAAGCATTATCTGACAAAGCATTCTGATGCTCTATGCACATGACTTACAAAAAAAACCCTCCCAAAACACAAAAACCAATAAAGCAAACAAAACAAGAAAACCACCCCCAACAAACAAAAAAAACCCAAAACAAACAAATTAAAACCCAGACCCATAAGGATGCCGTTTTTATTTTATAGCCAATTGAAGCTGCTTATTATATCAGAATCAGCAGTACAGACCTATCATCACCTGCATATGGTCTGGATCAAACTAGTCAATTCCTTTTGTGATGATATGAGCCCACAGAAATCCACAAGGCCTCTTTCTGCTGAATTGACTGATGTTTCTTGTTTTTTAGAAAAAAGGCAAACTGCATACATCATGTATGCTTGGGGAGGTAGTGTCCGGAGAGATCTAATTTTGCACAAAGAGTTCTGTAGCTTTGGTTGAACAAAGACTGATTTGCTGCTGCCATCACTTTCTAATTGTTCCAAAGGGAAGGTTCAGTTTCCTGGCCCATAAGCAAAGGTGTGGGAACTCAAAGGCCTGTGCTACGTGTCTGCTTCCACACCAGCTTGTCTGAACTCACTTTGCAAGTGGTTGTTCCTTCACGTTCTAAACTCAGCTGATGAAATTTCATTTGTGAGGGCTGCCATCAGCTTCTATACATCAGTGAGGAAACCTGCACTAGGAATCATGATGTAATAGAGATATTTCGGAGTCCTTTAGCAGCTGTCAGCTGCAGCAGCCCAGAGCAGTGCAGACTCTGGTCCATGCTCAGCAAACTTCTCTGAACCAGGGAAGGGCATCTCTGTGACTCCCTGCACTCAGCAGCTTTAATCCTGCATCAAAGGGCCCGAGTTTGTCAGAAGATGATCTAAAAACTTCAAATATTTTTAACATGCATGAATTTCTCTTCCTAACAGTGATATTGTGCTAGCAGTCTTTCAAGTCTGAAGTTGAATTCCATAAGCAATGCTGTTTACTTGTCAGGGCTGTTATTTGTGTTCAGGCACACAGACAGGGATTTTCAAAAGCACCACTGTAGTTTAGGATTTAGTCAGTTGGGAATATCTCGTTCAGTTAGCTTTGTGTGTCATCCTTGTCTATTCCTAATGAATGTGATATTTAATGAACTCTCAGAAATAGAAATATGCCATGGAAGATCTGCCATTTCTCTCTGTTTTCTAAATATTTCCAAAAGGAGCACCTCTGTGCTTACAGACCTACCCTGTATATATCAAAATAAAAGGGCTTTGGAGAAGATACTCTTTTGTATCTTGAGGAGGAGCTGTTCATGAACACCTCCTTCTGCCTTTGGTTTTTGGTTTTTTTCAATTGTAGTTTAGTGCCAATGGAATGAAGAGAAAGAGTAACTCAATTCTACTGTGACAATTCATCAAGAATCTTTATTTTTATAAGGCCCCAACAACATTTTATGTATAAGATTCAGCATGGTGTGTGATAAAAATGTCTAACATCAGCCAGTGACTTTCATCTAAATGACTACTAAAGGAACAAAGGAAAAATAAGCAGGTTCATGAAATGCAACTCATGTTCAAAACTGAGCAGACTGAAATTTTAAAAAATTGGATGAATTTGCAGTGGGGTTCATAATTTTGCACATATTGCATCACAATATTTATATCTACCAATTGGGACAACTTTTAAAGTGAAGATTTTTATAAACATTATAAAAAATTAGACTTGTGCATTATAATGGACACAAACTAAGCAATGATCCTTGGTAAAAGCTGCCTGTTTTCTGAAAAACTTTAGATACAGTTTTACACGGTTGGTTCCCCTGTAGGTATCTCAGTTGCAGCCAGACTATGACATGAACTGACACATAACATTTATTTTTCTAAATATTTATGCATGGAGCACTCTAGTTGTGAACATGTGTACATATGTCATGCTATAGCCTTCTTTGAGAATAATTCTTTTCAGGTCCAAGTGGGCGCATCTCCAAATCAGCTATATTCTGAAATTAAGTATAGATCTGAAAAATCACAATATTCCAGCTGATTTGACAGACCAATCAGAGACTGCTTAGGTTGAGATTTTAAAATTTAAATATTAATTTATTTCTAACTGCAATTACATGAAGAACTACGAATTATTAGCTTTATAAGTGGTATCATCTGCTTATAAGCAGAAAAGACACAGGTGTTGATGCAAAATTAATGCCAAATTCATGGAGAAGAAAGAAGAGTCTCCACACTTATATTAGTGCAGGAGAAAAGAATAATAATTTACCTTTGAAATATTTGTTGTTAGGTGGTATTTCTGACTCTGAGCATTTAAACACTGATAGATATTTTTACTCTTTATAGTTACTGCTTTTCTTATTTGGTATCCAGAGGAAAGCTTTCTTGTCTTTTTCATAGGCCCTGCCCTTTTAATAAGAATATGGGTAATCAATTAATTTTAAAAATAGGACCAGCAGTAAAATTTTAAAGTTTACAGCGAGGCAACTTCACAGAGAAATGGAAATTTGCAGTGATTTTTGTGCAGTACATCATTATGGCATTGGTCCCCTTGCCAAGCTTACAGAGCATATTTCAGTCTGTGTGACTTTGAAGTATGTGTTCTCTTAAGGCTTAACAATGTCAAGCTTCATAACACAAGAGCTAGTTTGCTTACTTCCTACTTTAAATTGCTCGTAATTTGAGACATGCAAACATTTCCACTTTATAAAGCAAGGCTACTAAACATATTATTGCTCCAACCTGCAAGTTTTATAGCCTCTGTATATTTAGAAAGCTGTGCTTTATTAAAATAAACTGTAAAGAGGCTTAACTCATTATGGAATCTGTGAGTGTCTAAAATGAAATATCTTCCATTTATTATAGGGATTTAGGAAAGTTTGTAGAAAGGCTATAATACTGTTGTTGTAGAAATAGGATGTTAACTATTTTTTTAGGCGTCTGAGGTTTGTTGCTGGAAGTACAGTTTATCATGGGATAGGTCTGTCTACAGTTAGCCTGAAAAAACCAGTGTTTTGCTTTGTGCAGCCTTCAAAGCTTGAAAATGGGTCAGCACCCTGAGTTTGAGCAGCAATCCTTTCAAATACTTTGACAAAGCAGGTTTATATAGCATAGCTTAAATTTAGATTTCTGTAGGTAGAATACTCACTTCTCTTTTTCATAATTTTATCTCCTTGACGAATCCATCCTGGTAGCCATAAATGCAATGTGGAACTCTTGACTCTAGAAAATCTTGCAACTTTTGCAAAGACATATTTGGGTGCTAATGCAAGGAGATCCTAGTTCTGTCTTTATTCAGAGAAATGGTACTTTAGCTGGTGACTTGTTGGCCAATATTTTACTATTGTTGGCCATGTATTTTACTATAACTAGTGATTAGAGATGATAGTTCTAAAGGGGAAAAATGCTTTTTGTTTTCACAAGGCTAATTCATGGTCTTGATGTTGTCTCCTTAGGTGTTGCTTGGCTTTAACCCACCTGAATATGTAACATACTCTTCATGTCAATGACATTTTTCAGGGCTGTTCCTATGCTGAACAAAAACTATAATTGCTGAATTTTGGTAGCTCTTGTTCTTGTAGGAGCATCTCAGAACAATTTTTTTTTTACTTCACAACGGGAAGCTTGACTTGTCCGACCAGAAAATCTCCAACAGGAAAAAAATTGAGCTCAGTTCTTAATGGTTTTCAGAGTTGTTAAAATTATTGAGTCCTGACAGAGGTGTCAGCCCAGCAGGAGTGTCTTCCCTCTTCAGCCTTCCATTACAGCTGGTGGCAACAGAAGCAAGAGCACCCGTGGGATTCTGAGGCTGGGAAGGGACGGTGCATATATGCACTATTTTGTTTAGACCGACATATTTTTTGTGCTAGCCAGAGTAAAAAAAAAAGTGGCTGGCTTTTAGAATTGCTGCAAAATGCCTGGTTGTTTCAAATACTGTATGTCCTAGCAGATATAAATGGTAAATCCAGCATGCTGACACTGTAGAAGCTCTGGAAAAGGGGTGGGGTTAAAAGAAACCTGCTTTGCCCTCCTGTGTCCCTGGCAGCTGGACTTCCCCACCCTGCCTGTGAAGAGATGGAGAGTCTGTTGCAAGGAACAGCTCTGACCAGATCCAAAGCACACTGATACAAAAGAAGGTTTAAATCTGTGTGGGTGCTGTGTAAAGGAACATAAGCAGCAGCCTGGAATTAAAACAAGGCCTAAAGGAAGGGAAGAAGCTTTGTCTTAAATGAGCTTGCATAAGGGTGACAGTTTCAGAGACTGGAAGGACGTGGAAAGGTCTTCCTTTGCTACTTGGTACAAAATTAAATACGTGTGAGAAAAAGGGAAAGCATGAGATATGTTGAAATGGAGTACATGAAATATGTAGCTGATACTTAGTTTCTCTTCTATTAATTTTTTAACTACATATTTCATGTTAATTGACCAGAAAGGCCAATTGTGTACCAACAAAGCTGGATAAAACATATCCAAAAAATATTTGAAGTACAAACTACTAGTGAAATACAAAGATTTCCAAAGATTTCCATAAATTTCCTAGCTGTTTTGGTTAAATGATTTTCTTTTCAACCACTTTCCTTAGAAATGTTGAACAAATCTCAGTAAATTAATTATCCTGGAGATAAGAAAGCTGCAGGTGTCATCCAGTTTCTTGTGGGTTTAAAACAATATTCACTTGCCCCACTGCTAGTACTGACTTACATAACTATTAGAGGCATGTTTTAAACCACTCTTAACTGCCACTTTTAGGGCAGTTCTAGAAGTAAACTGCATCTCCACAGCTATGTTTCCAATAGCTTTTTCATGACTAAGTGGTGGAAGACAAGAAACTTTTTTGTATTCTCTCAGAGTAAGGAAGGTTTTGAGTATGTGTTCATTCACCTATTGTATAAAAATTGAGATGTCTCCCTCTTTGATAACACCTTTCTCCTGCAGATATCCATTGGACAAATCCTGATAACCCCAGCCACACTGCTGTGCTTTGGGAGCCTTGGTTCTTAGAGAACAGGAGACTGATCAACTTCTTGTTGATCATGTCATTTTTAGCTGCTTGATAATCTCAAGCTACTTCCTTCTGCTGGTGAGAAGGCTGTTTCATCAAGTGTAAAACAGACTATTAAGCACTCAGTAAACATTATTAAGTGACTTGTAACCAATTATAGACTTCTAGCAGCTGTGGGGTCAGGCAGGAGTTTGAAGAATGCCTTTAGTGGCTGTAGAAGCCCAAAGAAGTCCTCTTAATCTCATTTTAGATGCTGAAGTTCTTTTGCAGATTTGAACATTATCTTCCAAGCATATGGAACTTAGGTACTTACAAAGAATCATCTGTAGATGGTATTTTGTATATCCTTGAACATATCCTAGTCCAGTTACCCACCAGAATGATTTTTAAAGCACCACTTCCTCACGCTTTGAAGTGGCGATAATGGAGCTAACAGGCATAATTAAGAAGTTATTCCTACTGTAACGTACATGCAGTGTTTGTTCTGTACTTGTTGCTCTTTGATGGCTGTTTTAATGAATGGCATATGCTAAGCAGTTAATTCTGTAGCACTTTACACTCTTAGTCATAAATCAGCTGAAGTTCTGTCCTGCTTCTTTTCCGGCCCCCTTCTCAAACACTTATTACAGTTTCCCCACTATTTTCCATATAACACACAGTGGGGTGCATAAACTGATTCAGGAGCTAAGTTTTTCCAAAATAATTAAATAAAATAAAATAACTTCCATTATTTAAAGAGGATCTTGTACTTTCAGTGACTATCTGTCACCTAACCCAGAGCCTGGCAGCAGCACTCTGCGAGATCTGGATGACACTGGCTCTGTAACAGGGCAGTTTTCAGCCTACCTTTAGCCCATGTGTCTCTGTAATTGGGAAGGAATTGATTCTGGCCCTGCAGGGATTACAGTTCCTCCTTCTGTCTGGAAAAGACAATCTGGTTAGAGTGGTACTGGGGTAGGAAGAGGTAAAAGCATTCTTGGAGACAGGGAGCACCTAAGAGAGCTTGTCCTGTGCTGTGAGAGGTTCTGCAAAGTTGTTACAAACCTTCTTTAGAGTAAAACCCCTTGGTTCGTGGTGCCAAGGGAGTTTGGGTCAATAGAAGCTGGAGTAGTGACCACTGCTACTTAGGTGTAAGAACTCACCAGGCTTTTCAGTTCCTGCAGCCCCCATAGTGTCACCAGATCCTTACCTGTGGTTGTTTCCTTTGCCTTTCCTTTTTCTTGCCCTGCACTGGTTAATACAGCACTTATCAGATTAATTCTCCCTCCACGAGCTGCCTTGCCAACTTAGGGAAACCCCAATGTGCATTTTTGATGTGCAAGAAAGGACGTGTTGCAGATGTTTTCTAGTGCACCTGAATGTGGTATCCCTACTTCGGCTGGATGGGTTTGTTTGTTCAGCTCCTCTTGTTTAGCCATTAGTTTTCTGATCAAATGCATGCTTTTTTCAATTTTTACTTATCCTTAAGCTTTTGCAGCTCTGGTCATGAAGGGGTCAGAGAGGTGATTACAAGTTCTAAGATGACCTTACCAGTAACTCTTTAAGCATAAGTAATGTTCTGAAATTGCCTAAAGCAAAAACTGCCAATTCAGAGCTGATTGTAATGAATCAGGTTCTTCTATACAAAATAATGTGATCAATTTCTCATTTCACTGAATAAATAAGCTGGAAGATAGGGAACTGTCTATGACCTGCTGTTAACCTTTTCCCTCATTATTCATATCAAACCTATGACATGCATGTAAGAAATCTCTGGTTCAATTTTAGCTAATTATTTGTTAGAAGTGGGGGCTCTGTGAAGTGTTACTGATTGTACAAGAACCCAGGGACCTTATGACATCTGATGAAAATAACGCCAGCAGCCACTCAGGTCTGTATGCTTTTTGTCTGGCTATCATTATAACTAGAAATACTCTATTTCTAGGCAGCAAAACCTGTATGTCTGTAAGTGCTGCTTCTCTCAGGTGCAAGATATTCTTAAAATTCATTATAGCTCAATTATTGTTGTAATAAGGGCATCAGAGAAAAAAAATGAGGGGTATGCCTTGGAAGAAATTCTAAATTTGTGCATATGCTTTGTTAATACTTCACAATTTAGTGTCTGAAGTGCTTTGTGTGTAAAAATTACTTTTTGTTAATTAGCTGCTTTTATTTTATTGGCTGGCTAGGATAAAACAAAATGCTCTCATTATGAAATAACTTTCAAACTAAAGAAGTCCCCAGAGACTGCATCATCCCAAGAAGTACATAATGGGAAGAAGGAAATCATCAGGGAAGTGGAGAGTGAGGATAGAAAATCTGAATAAGAAACCCACAGGACTGATCTTTTTGACTATAGGACTTTTGTATAATCAAGGAATACATCGTTTTTAAAGGACAAAAAAAAAAGAATTGATTCTGAATCAATGTAGTAAGATCTCACTGAAAAAAAAAAAGCTTTCTAACATCACACATAGAACATCTCTCCTTACTGATGGGATAGATACCAGAAAAATAGAATTTAAAATCAGTTGATAAAACATGAACCGTTTCATTAATAACTTAAAATGTTTGTCTTTCTAGAAATCCAGCTTATATTATAAAATATGATTCTGTGTGATACAACTTTTACATAATTCCCAGTATTTGTAGCTTGTACTGCCAATTCAGTCTCTCAGGCCAGCAGATGCAAACTTCTGATGTTTGGGGACTGGGAGTGCTCTGTCCACAGAAAGCTCTTTGGAGTCTTACATTCATGAATTTATGAAGGTTTATTATTAAACATGGCTCGTTATGTTAGCTGTCATGGTATGAGGCAGAATGAAGTGAAAGTGAAGTGAACCTTCTTAACTAAGCTGGATGCTTTGCAGATGGATTTTCAACAGAAACTGGCAACAATGGAATCAGGAAACTTTAACATCATGGATGATTCCTCCAATGCCTGGAATGACACAGTGTTTGATTCCAAATTTTCTCTAGTTTTGCACAGGTATAAATAACTTCACGGGATTAGAGGCAGTGGAGGTTCAGGCCAATGAAGCTGCAGCCTTGAAGGAATTTCCATAGCTCAGCGAAGAAGCCCTCGGTGCCTGGGTTTATCAGAAAAGTGGTGGCAGACTCCTGGCTGCAGCCAGGGCCATCAGGCACAGTTAAAATGAAGTTAGAGAGAAGACAAATGAAGGCTGCTCTCCTTTCAGCTGAGTCGGTCCATGGTCTTCCTTGACCCTGGGGCTGGTGATTGCTGACTGGAATCTCAATGGCTGTTTTCTAGTGACAATTTCAGTGTCTGAGCTCATTAATCAATTTCTATTCGGCAGAATCAGTTTGTGGAAAACTTGCAAAGGTTACTTAATCCAGAGGGAACGTGTACTGTTAGACAGAAGACTTTTCAGCCACAGCATTAAAACAAAATTTTCCAAATCTCTGTCTTGTATCACATTTTTCCATTACCATATCAGTTACTGATAGCAAAGAGCAAATCACCAAAATCATTCATAGTGATGTAAGGAAAACACAACCTCTGCCTGCTTTCCTTAAGAAAAGAATCTTTCTGCATCATAAAATCTGTCACATCTCTTAACCCCATGAAACGGCATGAAACAGGAAGCAACAATGCTGAAATAGTCAAAAATGAAAATGTGAGAGAGTCTTTTCTTTGACTCTGTCCAGTAATATCAGTTGTCATCCAGTCTTCTAAGAACTGGATTTCAAAGCAATTTATAGAAACACACAATCTGTTTAAGTCCTTGAAACATTAATCCTTACAAACACCTGGCATAGGACTTGAGTGACTTAAAGGAATTCCTTCGACTTTGTAGCCTTGCACAAGGGTGCACAAACACTACAGCAGGACACCCAGGAGGGAAAACAGATATAGCAGTGGCTTGTGGAAACAAGAAATACTTCAGTGTTGAAGAAATTGACTTAATAGTTTCAATATGAAAGAATAAAATACTGCTTTATTTCTTAAATATGGTAAAAATATTTTTAAAGCAAACCTTCAAATATTTGGGTTTAATCTCTGTTGCCCATTGTGTCTGAATGGTTATTAGCTGGCCATGGCAATATCCTGGCAAACTGCCTCCTCAGTGAGGCACAATGCCAGTGTTTGGTGTGATTCAAAGCTCAGTTCAGTTACTGGAGTCATTTTGTGCTCAATATTTTTTTTCTTTTAGGGTTTTCAGGATTTTTTTTTTTTTAATTTTAATATTTTCCGTTTTATTGTTTCCATGTGTTTTTTCCTGTGCTTCTATGGACCTTCTCTTAGAAGGGATGATGAACTGCTTTGTGATCTCTCTGGAGTGTGGAGCCTAATGGGGTAACTGGGCAGTGTCAGAAACAGTATAGCAACTTTGTCCTTTTCTGATCAGACAAAAAATGAGGTAAGGTATGTACCACAGCCAGCTTTTGTAATGCAGTTTAAAAAATTCTCTGGCCTTTCAGAACTTGTAAGAAAGATGGAGGGAAACTTTTCAGCAGGTCCTGATGTGATAGGAAAAGGGGTAGTGGTCTTCTGAAGGAAGAGTAATTTAAATTTGATATAAAGAAATATTTTTTACAATGAGAGTGATAAACCACTGGCACAGATTGCCCTGAGGTGCCTGATCCCAGGAAACATTCAAGGTGAGGTTAATGGACTTTGGGTAACCTGATCTAGTTGAAGATGCATTGCAGAGGGGTTGGATTAGATGAGCTTTAAAGGTCCCTTCCAACCAAACAATTATGTGATTTTAAGACCATGTTGGTCTTTAATTTTATTTTCCTTACGGCAAAAAGCCACAGTTATTTCTTTCCCTTACGTGAACTTTTCTTGGATTAAAATTTTTCTGGAGCCTGATCAGTTTTTCTGTGATGTTGCTACTCGGGAGATCATTTCCCAGGTCACAGAATCAGTAAGGCTCAAGGGACCTCTGGAGATCACCCAGTCCAAGCCCTGCCATGGCAGGGTCACCTGGAGCAGGCTACAGAACGTGCCCAGGTGGGTTTGGGATGTTGCAGAGGGGGTGACTCCCTGCCCTCCCTGGGCAGCTGTTCCAGTGCTCTCACACCCTCAGTGTAAAGAAGCCCTCACTCATGCTGAGGTGGAATTTGTTGTGTTTGGTTCACGGCCACTGCTCCTTGTCCTGTCACTGGCACCATCCCCTTGACACCCTTGACATTTGCTCTTAGCAGAGCTGATATGAGAACTACTGTCAGAAAAGATAAAAAAATACGGCTGGAGTAAGTCCCAGGTTTAGTCAGTCCACAAGATGGGCAGTTTGTGCAGGTGGTGTTGGCCTGTTTATCCAAGGATCTGCACTGAGGTCACTTCCATGGAAGGTTGTGTGGTGCAGAGGTTCACACCTGCCACAGGACACGGCAGACACCCTCCAAGCTATAACATGGTATGAAAGTGTGGGAAAGGGAAGGACTTTTCTGTACTACCAGTCAGGATAGCTTGTAGGAGATGCTTAAATGTTGAGACAGCAGTGAGTTTACAGAGATGACCAGGCACAGAAATTGAAGTCTGGCTGTGAACTACCTGGAGAAGAATCCTCTGAAATTAATAAAAAGTTACAGTATATCATTGTGTGATTTCCATAAACCACCTCTTCTGTCTTCAACTTTTTTTTTTTTTTTTAACAGCTTACTCAGGTAGTTGGGCATGTTTTTCATGGAAAAGAATTCTTTGTTTTGTGAATTTTTCAAGTATATTAATTAGTGGTTATCATAAAGTCAGGACGATACTCCTCTTTATGTCATTTCCATCTGTACATTCATTGTTTATGATGTCCTGATGGATTCCCTTAATATTAATAGCAATGAGCTGACATAGAAGTGAGTGTATTAGCATCTAGAAAGATTTCTTTTTCATGGCAAAGTTTTAAAAGGAAGGCTATTCTGTAACTCTTCACACAGATATGCATGGATGAGTGGATTGTAAGTGTTACTTCCACAATTGGTTCTGGAGGCATTAGCTAACAGGGTGATTGTGCCCCTTTCCCACACATGTTAGCAATGATCTCGTTGCAGCAGCATTGCTGGAGATACTGAAATGAGCTGACTTTGGGAGTGTTTCCTGAGTTTAAATTCCTTAACTGTAAAGCAATATCCTAACAGTTATATGCTACTCAATGGCAGAGGGAAAGGGGGAAAAGTGATTGAGAGGTGCATAATGATTCTGATTTTTTGCCACTGTCTTGATAATTTGCAACCACATTCCACGGCTGTATCTCTGCTATCTTTTCAGACAATTCCTGTCTGTTATGTTTATGCAATTTCCTGTTAGTGGTAACAGTTCTGTTTTCTTCCATCTCCTTGTTACTCTGTTTCAGTGAAGTGGTGTTGCTCCAGAGGGTGACACAAATAGAGCCTTACCTGTCCTGTTGTCACCAGAATTTGGCTGTAAGCATGCAGGTTGTTATTGGGTAATAGATTGGTAATTTTTGACATTAAAATTCCATCCAAGGTCCCTGTGTGTCAGTGCATTTTTAAAGCAGTCCAATAATACCCTTCAATACAGCCAAGAGCAGTTTCTGCTGGCTGCTGCTCAGGGGAACCAAGGCCTCAGATTCCCTCTGGCTTTCTCCATGCTTGAAAATACAAGTTCCACCACTCTTCTCAGTAATAGATACAAGACATACCAGAGACAGACTGGGAATTGGCTTTTAATGATTGATATTGCTTATGTGAAGCAAGGATGTTGTGCTGAATATAGAATTGCTGTAAGACCATCACCAGCAACACTGAACTATCACAGACATGTCATTGGTGTGAGTATTTAAGCTCTACTTAACTGAAAGCCTAAGTTCTGGCATTCCTTTCCCTTGGATGTAGGTACCACCTTCATCAGTGATAATTAATTTTAAATAACAGAGGAGGAATCAAAGAAACCAGATTAAAAGCCATTCTATTTCTGTCAATTTATGTTGACTTCTAGAGGTGGGAAAATTATTATTTAATTTACCCTAAGAATGCTATAACTGAGGTGAAGCTGAGCTGGTGCTGTGACAACAGGGCTCGTGTGCAAATAGTGTGGGGACTGCTTTGATGGCACCATTGAAAGCATTTGCCTGTTGATTGCTATTTTAAAGGCATATACTCCATCAGACATTAGGATTCGTTGAAGACACAACTATATTTTAAAAAGTCATTCTTCGATGTCTGCAAGGAGATTCTTGCCTCTCACAGACTATCTTAATATGAAAAAGTTCTCCAAAGCTTTCCTGTTCAAATCAAAGACCAGAGTCTGCTGATTGCATTCCTGTCCTGTGTCTCAGTGCAATCTGGAATGAATAAAAAACGAGAGAAGAATTTGACACACAGTATTGAGATGCCAGGCAAAGCTCTGGAGGGCTGAACAAAAGGGGAGAAAGCCCAAGCATTCCAGCCATGGGAACATCTGCAGAAAAGCGCTGCAGCAGAGGAGTGCCAGGTGGTGGGGTGGCCCCTGAGAGAGTGCTGGTGCTGGACACGTGTGTCTGCAGGGCCCTGCTGTGTCTGCTGTGGCCTCCTTAGGGTACATCCCTCACTGGCTGCTCCGTTCCACCGCTGCTGTTCCTGAGTGCTGCCCTGCACCAGGGCTGCAGGGTGGCACCAAGTGTAAACTGGGTTTGCAGTTCTCTAAATGTACATGCAAGTACAATTTCTGCTTGACATATAAGATAATAGGGTTATTGATAGATTGATGGTCTGTGTTTGAATAATGGTTTTCTGGAAATGCAAGTTTTGCATGTATGTTCTTTGCCCTTCGGGGCACGTTTAGTATCAACATCTTTATTTCTACTTGTCTCACTTCTCTTTGATAAAAACACCTCATCTCTGAAATGTGTTGTTTTAGAGCACAGTTTTTATTTGCATTCTGAAAGTATCATTTGCCACTGGTATTCCTGTATATAGTGAGTTAAAGTCATACTCCTGACTGTAATCCTGTCACAGGATTCTGAGGCAAGTGCTACTGCTATTGACTAGAAGTTTCATATAAAAAGTACACAATTGTCATCTTGACCATTCCATTTACTGCAATGTTATTTTGGTCTCACAGTACCCTTTAGGTGCAATTAGGAAATTTAGGAATAGGTGGTAATTTTATGGAATATTTTGTTTACTTGCATAGGGCACAGTCACAGGCCCTAGAAGACATGAATTAAAATAGCAGGTGCCATTCCTGTTGAGTCAAACAATGTGTCTAGACTGACAAAATGGCATGTACAACCTGGTTCCTAAACAACACTTTGGATAAGTAAGAGCACTAATTTGCAAAATTGGAATTGATCTCTGAAATATAATCCAAGAGTAGAAAATCTCAGCACAGAAGTTCTGGATATACTGTGTGTCATGGGTAGAACTAGTTTAGAGCAACACTTTATTCACCATAGCTGTTTTTGGTGGACTAAACATAAAATGAAAGAGGTGACATTTAAATTCTAAATTACAATTTCTTGGCTATATATAAAAACCATAATCCAATCACTTCATATATCTAATTTTTCCAGAAATTATTTTACTTTGCCAGGAAAAAAATATGTTTCAGTTCTTGTTGACCAGCATCTAATGGGAAAATTAGTGACTCACATAGCTGCACACAAGTGGGATGTGGCTGTCCATAGGAACAGGTTTTTAATATTCAGAATCACTCTTAACACCATAATGCTCTTTGATATTGTTTAAAAATAAAAGCAAATAAAAGTGTGAGTCACTACAACCATATGTAATTGAAAAGAAGTTCCCTGATATAACTTCTACTAATGGTTTAAATCCTGCTTCTCTGTGGTCTGTAGAGAATGAAAGGAACAACAGCTATCTACTGTCACTGAATGCTGTTATACAGGTGAGCAGTAATTCCTGTGCACCTTCTAGACTGGAGAGAGATTTGAATCCTTTTAAGGCTTGGCTTGCATGATCCATTTGTTTGCTGCATGATGCACACACAGCAGCAACAGAATGTCAGTTTTCACAAGCCCTGAACTCCTCTGGTTGTCTGATGTATCAGAAACATCAAATATGTAACCTAACTAGTGTTTAATTGTCAGAACTCTTTGTTTATTTTCAAATAATTGCACTAAGTTGTAATGTTTATAATGCAGTTAAGCTTTGCTGAGCTCTGCCAGCCTATCAGCAGCAGGAGAATTGTGAGTGTTTCTGCAATAATAGGCAGATGTCAAAATTAACTGTGGCAAAGAAGCCTGAAACAACTTGTTCTGATATAGTGGATTACTGACTTCCCATCTTAATGTTTTGGGCTTTTTTTTTACATTGATCACTTCTAAAGGAAGGAGTCACAGCCCAGATTTGGATCATAGGGTTAGGTCTTTAAAAGATCTCTTTATTAGAGTTTTATATATCAGATAATGAATGAGAATGTGCAAAAAGGGAATTGTACAAATTCCATGCACGTGGGAACACTTCAGATCTTTGATTATCTGTGGGCAGGCGGTCATTTGAAGGTATTTACCAGCCTAGAGCAGTTTTTCTGGATTCATGCACTTTAATTTCATGCCTTCTGGCATGAGTAGGTCTNAAAAAAATCTTCCTTGAAACCCTTATTTCCGAGCAGAAGAAAGTTAGACTTTCAAATAATTGTCCTGTGATGAGCATGACTGCAGGGCTAGCCCCAAAGGGCTGATTTGCAGCAGCAGTGTGCACTGATGCAGCCACAGCGTCAGGGACAGGACAGGGGAGCAAGGGAGCCACACAGCTGGAGCTGACACTCGGGGACAGGGCAGCACAGCCCTGCCTGCCTCCCGGGGAGGGCATTGCCTGAGGGGAGTGGGGAGGCTGAATATTCAACTCTACATTAATCAGGTACCTTTAGATGGTAAAGTGCACCTGGATCCTGTACCTTTCATGTGTGGTAATACTCGGTAAATTTTACCTATATTCAACTTGCAAGTAGTATTCCCTGTTTAGGTGATACAACAGCATCTCTAGATATTAAATAATTTTTTGTGTGTGCTTCCTGTTGCTTTATCTCAGTGTAACTTAAGGATTTTCAAAGGAATCTTTCTATATGTATATTTTTATTTTAGTAATAGCACTCTGAGTTAAAGCTCATAATAATCTTAGATAAGTCCTGTATAATTTGACTTCTGTTATTATTTTAGTCCTATTTAAGCCTATCTTATGCTCATTATTTTCAGTGTTCTTCCCATCTATCATCTGCCCACAAATCTTTTTAAAAACTCCATCAGAAAAACAAGTATTATACATGGTAAAATAGAACATAATCTCCACACAAACTGCCTCCTTTCTCCCCACACTACTGAAATATTTTTGCCAGATGTGCTTGGATGAAGGGCCAAACAGAGTAGATGTTGATCACATGGTCACAGCTGCAAGCACAGTAGATTCTGATCACATGGTCACAGCTGGAATTAACTTTAAAATTTTTATTCTGTTGGTATTACCAGCTTGTTTTATTTCCCCCAGCAAGAAAATGGTAATGTAGATGACATCTGTCTTTCCAGCTGTTCATTGGGCTTGAAGAACCACTACTCTCTCTCAGAAGTTTGTAAGTCTTAAAACTGAGAAGCCAGGAAAGTACAGAAGCAAACTGATGTGGGAATAGATATAAAACTAATCCAAAAGGGGTCATTTGATGCTAAATTTCCAAGTATTCTTTTAGTTTCCTCATATTGAAATAAATTCCAAAATCACTTCACGGATTTCAAAATTTGTTTCTAAAAGAAAAGGAAGAAAAATTGCTTTGATAGAACAGTAGAACCATTTGTCAGACACCTTTGAATGTCTCTTCTGCACACTGCCTGCCTGTTGATTCGCAATAATATAACTTTCTTAATAGCTCAATATCCAGCAAAAGCAGCCATTTAGAGTATCTCAAACATTCCTAATTTGCACTCAATTTTTGCACTTCTGCACCACACTAATGTTACAGAAATTTTATGTAGTATTTGAAGTTGAACAAGTGAAGGCTCCATATTTGATTACTTTCCCTTTCACACAAGATTTCTGTTTGGTGTCCTTTTTATTATCTTTTGTCTGCTGTCCCAAGCTTGGGCACCTGTGCTTTAGGAACAAAGACCTCTGCTCTTTCATTAGAAGAAACTGGATGTATTTTGGTGATGAACATCTCTTGTTGGAGAAATGTGTTCTGTAGGTTCTAAGGCACCTGACTGGTATTTAAAAAGGACTATGATTTTGAAAGGCAATATATTCTACTCATTGTGACATGAATTGCTGACTAGGTAAAATTTCTGCAGTACATCTTAATAATTGCAGCAAGAATGTGAAGGTCTAGGTCTTCCCTAAACTGGTATCCCTTCAATTTTATTCTTAAGTTCTTAACAAAATAATTATGTCCTCTGAGGTATCAAGATTTTCAATAGCATTTGATGTTTGCTTCCTCAGAGCATGGACAAAGGCTGTTTTCAAACTCCACTGAAGATGCAGATATGGGGTTCAACTTAGTTTCTATGTGCAGTTATGTGCAGGAGTCTACAAAAATTAGTCAGTTTAGTAGCTTGATTTTTCTTTAAATTCAGTCATGTCTCAGACAAGCCCCTAATTTTAACTAAAAGCCCTCTGTTTGCCCAGCACTTTGCCATATTTATTTCGTATTGATAGTCTCAATGACAATGATATGGATAAAAGGAAGTTTAGTGCATTCCCAAGCTACCTTATCAGTCCACAGGCAGTTGGGAATTTTGTGCAAGGAGATCACTTTCAATGTGTCTTTTCAAACACGAGAATTTACAGGCAAAGGTGGGCAGGGGAGGCAGTGGCTGATCCAGGGGCAGCTACAGGAGGGGCAGGCAGGGCACAGTGTGCTGCTGTGGGCTCACTCAGATGAAATGCTGGGTGATTCATATCTCAGCTGAACCAGGGTATCTGTAAAACAAATCTCCTGTTCCAGAACAGGCACAGAGTTCAGTACTTTCCTATGCTGGGCAAACTGTTCCGTGCTGAAACTACCCCTATCAGATAGCTCTGCTGCTGGAGCAGAAAGGACTCAAATGTTGCTTAAACTTGCTAATATATACACTTTTAATTTTTTTTTTTATTTTATTTTCCCCTTTCACTACTGCTTCTTATTTCTGACTGCTGTCTGGGATTGCATTTCTGCATTGATGTTTGGCTTGCTGTTATATTTGCAGGTGTCAATTTTCCAGGAGTCTGCAATCCTTGGAAAATAAAAGAATATTGATTATTTTTCATTTTGAAAAAATACCAAATAATGATGATGAGATTAATTTAAAGTTGCCTCTAATCCTGAGAAGATAGCACCTTTTTCTAGAGGTGCTATCACTTCTGTTGCATTTTTCTTTTTAATTTTGATGTTATTTTCATTTAACAAAATATGGCTGTATTTACTTCTGTCTCTGACCTTATATCTGGCCACCCTCATTTTGGCAAAGCAGAAGTTACAGAAAATGTTCAGTCTTGGAGATATTTAATGTTCAGTCCAAGAGATATTGAATGCCCATTTTAAAGATTGAGACTTAATTGGAAAAGCAGTAAGATTTGGGACAGGTTCTGCAGCTGCTAATACATTTTCCAGAGTGAATTCCAAAAGTAAATTAACTGAAATAAAAATGTTGACTCAAGGAGTAGGGTATTTCTCAATGTGAGTAAGAAGGGTTATCCCACTTTTAGTTACTTACCATAAATGGTTTCGCTGTAATTATAGCATGTGTTAACTTTGAGGCTGGGCTGGATAGGAATATTTATAAAAGCTGACATTTCAATAAATTGACCTGGTTTACAAGTTTCTAAAGGAACAGCAAGAAATATGGAAAAACCACCTGACATGGCAAGCATGTTAAAACAAATCAAAGAAGCCCTGATTTGTGAGTCCACGAGCACTCTTACATAGTCAAAGGAGAAAACAATTCAAATGCTTGTAAATGCTGTTTAAGGGCTTACACACAACTTGACTTGATTAGAAAACTAAATATTTGATTATTTGTGGTTTTGATTTTATGAATGTTGCTTTCCTTTACTTGTGCTCTCAAGATGTTCAACGTCTGGTGAGAAGAATTCTGGATAGTGTTTCCATGTGTGGTGCCCATAGAGCAGATTTAGATCCTCATGCACTGCTCACAGAAATGTCTTCATGCTGTTGTCCCATCAATGTCCATGAGAGTTTTGTAATGAAGAATGCAGTAACAAAAATCCAAGGTTATATTTGGCTTGAGAGTTCAATCCAGGTTCTTCCCTTCAACCAGTATGATGCCATCATCATTTTGATCCCCTGCTGCTTAGAAACAATGTAGGCTTAAAACAAACCCAGATTCCAGTGCCATCCTGTCAGTGTAACCATATTTTGAAGGTCCCTCTAAGCATTTTGTTTCGTTCTTGTGCTCTCCCTTTTTTTCTTTTTTTTTTTTTTTTTTTCCCATGTTTTAAATTGCACATGGGATTGGTGGTAAGATTGTCAACAAGATTTTTAGGACCCATTTACTATTGCAAGATGAATGGGTGTATTTGAGACATTCAGAGCAATCAGACATGCCAAAGCAAATGGCAGATAATTTATGAGAGTCTAAAATGGTTGGTGAGACAGATTTCCTGTGCCTTTGGTTTCAGGCCCAGAGCTGTGCCACCGTGAGAAAAGGATGCACATCCTCCTGTACCTGGGTCTTACTGAGGCATGGAGAGATCCTTCTCCTCCACAGAGTGCCCTGTGACTTTCTTTGAAACTGTCACGGCTTAAAGCTTTAGAGTAACAGAAGCTTTGTTCTGGTAATGCTTGCAATGTGGGTGGCAAGGCAGAGCCAGGAGTGGTCTAAGGATGTGGCATGGGCTTTGACTCTGAAACTGAGAGAACTAAAAACAAGGCAAAGAAAATGTGGGGTTGTGTAATAGGAGCCTGCTGCTGTGAAAGAGAAAATTCTTCCAGAGGAAGAGCAGGACACTGACTCGAGGGTCTTGCAGGGTCTGCCCCACTGGAGGGGGCAGAGCAGCACAGGGACACTGCATAGGAAGGACCTGAAAGTGGGAGAATGAATAGAAAACGTTTCTGCAGGCAGCAATGTTTCAGTCTCCTCCTGGTGTTGATAAAAGCAAAAATCCTTGATCCTCTCCTTCCAAGAGAGATCTGGTTTTGCTCTCCAGGTTTTCTGCATCAATTAATGCAACAATCACCATGAGTTGAATACTTTCCTGATTATGAATGTGTTTTAAGCTTCCATTTGGTATTTTACACTTTAGCAACACTTAACAAGTATGACTATCATACAAAGTTAAAATATTTTGCATTTGTGCAGGAGATATGCTTGTAGAAGAGGAATTAAGATACAGTTTTGAATATGTTTGGTGCAGAACATGCCATTGATTTCCCCTAAATCCACTGGCTTCTGTCTTCCTCTGGAACAAAATGGCAAAATAAACCAGGGCAGTAAGTCACAGACTGGGGCAAAGGGCTGCAGCTATTGCTGCACGGATCCTCAGGTCCTGAAATGAGCTTAGGGACACAAAAAGCCATTCATATTACGAATTACCCTTTGCTTTTGAACTGTAAATTATCTTTATTATTAGGCTGGCCATGGTACTGCAATTATTAGGTGCCCTGTGTCTAAAGGTTTGAGCAATTAGAAGTCTGGGGTGACAGCCTCATGATACAGAGCGATAAAATATGTCCAGTCAAGACAAAGAGATGGTCTATATTCGTGTCTTCAGCATGTATCACTGGGAGCCTGGAAGCTGTGCTGCTCTTAAACATTTCAATTAGCCCTGACATGGCCACTGTGAGCCCACAGATTATCTCTGTGTTGCTGTTAAGCTTTTATGAGGCTTTCCCCTCAGATTACCCATTTTCACAGGAATCTATAAATCTGAAACTGCAACATCTGATTAATTCTCCCAGAAGAGAATAGTGAAGATCTAGATTTTTTCATTAATGAAGTTTGTGCTGTTCTGAGGTCTCATATATTTCAGCCATTGTTTTACAGTTTTCCCCCCATTTTAATCTCTTTCCTAGGGTACCAAGGGAGGCAAGAGCTTCAAAATCACCCACTTCTTTGACCTAGCAAATTAGACTGACTTTTCTTGTAGCACCAATTTGCAAGATGATGGCCAGTTCTTTGTTGTTTTCAGAGTGAACAAAGCTGTAGTGTACTAATATTATTTCTTCATTACTAACAAATGCTTGGCATCACTTTTCTGTTGAATATTGTAGAGTCTTCTTTTTATGCACCATATACCAAATTAAATGTCATGTGGCTTTGCATATTTTTGAGCTTTCAGATGAAAATGTAAAATGAAACTGAGCTGAATCTGCTACATATTTCCTGTTGTCAAATAGAAACTCTGAGAACCAAATACTCCTTCACTCTTTACAGACAGGGAAGCTGAGGCACAGATGTCTATTTAAAGGTATCCTGGTGCAGACAGAGAAGAAAATTTCCCTCTTAGTGTCTGTCTTATCTGGTGGAGAAAGCTGGATGATATTCATGTGGTGTTTTCTTCAACAAAGAAATTCTTTCACTGTAGTATTAGGTAAATTAGCTGAGTGATAAAAGAGAGATAAGAATCCAGATGTCATGTGTAGCAATATCCTTTCAAATAGCTTGTGAGCCCTTGAAGTAAAGCTTCCAGGGTTCTGTATCATAAAGGCCATCAAAAAGGTGTTGGAAGAGCAGTGAGATTTCTCTGTTGGCCTCTCTGAGTCTCATGTAGAGATCAAAAGGCACACAGGCTAGATAACATCAGTCCATAGAAAATATCTTATGAGTATTTTTAAATGCTTTTGCAATGTGGCAATGCCATGGCAATGGTGCTTGAATTGCTGTTGCTTGGAATATTGTTGAAGGAAGGACACTCTCCTCCAATTAGCCTTTAACCTGGGACTGCCACTTCCTGAATTACCCAACACAAGAAGCTTAGAGGGGAGATCAAACAGGTCTGTTTCAGCCATTTTACACTTGCCATCCTTTGCCCACAGAGGGAATCCTGTGTCTCCTTGCCTGGAGTCAGGGCAAGGTTTGCTCTTGTCTTTCCCTCTCTGTGGTATCCTGCCAACAGCAGACACAGGAATGGGCCTGGAGCACAGGGGTGAACCAGATCAGTGAAACAGGTCAAACTGTGGCCCACACATCATTCCTGAGCCCCTAGAGAGTACTGAAAATCAGAAGTATTGTCTAGGAATATGGTCTGTGAAATACCTTTTTGGTTCTGTGTAAGTGTTGCAAGCCTGTGGCCAAAGGGAATGACTCATCTTGATCTTTCTGTTTGCATCCAGTCTGAATCTTTCTGCTTTCTTATTATCTGTGTGGATGTCCAGTAACACCTATCCTGAGATTGTACTCTGGCAGAATATTAACACATCCTGAGATGCAAGAGCACTGGAGATGAACATTGGTGCAACTCAAACAAGAAGAAAGTCATATTTGCTGCATTTGTGAGCAGCTTGGAAAAGTATTAAATGTAGACAGATTGTGACCATTTTAATAAGCTTTGCTTAAAATTTATAAGGAAGAAAAGAGCATACTGAGTTGCAGTTATGTAGGCTTTGTAGTGTTCTGGATTTTCTCTTTGCCTTTACTATTCTTTGAAACAAGGTAGATGAACACAGGCACTTCCTTGTTGTGTTGTATGCAATTAGGGGCTTGTGTTTCTTTTTGTTATATGTGTTTATACATCGGAGGATATTTACCATATTACTCTACTCAGCAGCAGAGAGCCTGAAGCAGCCTGCCATGGTTTTTCAACATATTGGTAGGAATGCCTGTCACCTCATATCTCATACCAAATCTACAACTGCTTCATTTAAATTCAGCCTCCATTTGTTTCTCCTTCATATTCTTTATACTTCCTAGAAATCTGTATTAATAATGCAGAATGTAAATATGGGCATGTGAACATTCATCCTGTGTATCAACTACTCAACAGACATAATGGGCATAATCAGTATAGAGAATTTAGAATATGAAATGTGTGTCAGGATGTTCTGACACATAATTTTCTGCCTAACCTGTATTTTCCATATTCCTCAGCCTTCCATAATTATGATCGTATACCTCTCTCCTCCCTGTCAAACAAAGCCCAATTCCTTTATCATTCTCTTCCTTGTTGGCATTTCCCTCTGCAAATTCTAACAAGATTTTGTCTCAAATTGCCTAATACATTAACATAATTAAGATAAATCACAGGAATTGTTTGCAGTCTATATTTATCTCCAAGTTTGCTGGTGCTGCTTCAGGTGGGAAGCTACTCGTACGTGCCTGAAAGAAAGATTATCCACTTTTCCTCAAACACAGCATTGGTCTTTGGGTTCCTCTTCCTTGCAGACTTTGCCTCTCTTTTAGACCTCTGAGATTCTTTCCCAAACGAGGATCGTGTCAGGCTGCTCTGTACTCGAGCAGTGTTTTATGACCATGATCATCTCAGCAGATAGTGCTCTCCCAACTCTACAGATATATGCATTGTGAATTATATCATTGTTAGAAAAGTCATCCTTTGATAAAGAGACAGAAAACCTGCTCAGCTTTTTTGGGGGCTGGAAGGGGGATCTGCATCATTAAACTGATTAGAATGCTCCAGAGGGTCGTGGATTTTGTGAAGGACTTAACATGGCCCTTCTAAAAGGGCTACTGAGTTCCTCTGTCCCTTCCTCATTACTGTTTAATTCAACAAATCTTTTTTTCTTTTCCTCTTTATTTCTTTATCCCTCACAATCCTTTGCTCCTTTCCCCTGCCAGCTGGCTCCCTCAGCTGCTCCATTGATCTCTCAGCCACTCTGGCACTCCTGATATCAGACACAGTGGGAGGCAGAGTAGCTCAGAGATCAGCAGACAGACCATTATGAAGTGAATCCCAGAGCCCCAGCAAAAAAAACCTGAATTTGTTCTTTTGCTCTCTCTCCCTGTAGCAACCCTTTTTGAAATGCTGGATTGGCATTTAAAAGTCTGCTGTGTTTAGTAACAGCAGAAATAGCTGCTTTCTGCAGTAGTTTCTGTAGGATTTGAGTTCTGACTAAGCTGAGGAAGCCCCACATTGTTTGTCATGAGAGAGTCCTGGGTCTGTCACCAGTCTTGGAGAGTTACTCTGTGCACTTCTGAGCGCCACATGACTGCAGGACCACTGTCTGCAAGTTGAATTTGAACTTAAGAATCAGTATAGGGTAGAGCAGGAAGGTTGTGAGAACAGATTTTGGAGACAGTCGTGATGAATCATACCTTGGTTTTTTCCATTTTGTTGAGTGATTCTTGTTTGTGCTGTGTAAAACAAATAGCACGACAAGAGTGAACTCAGACATGTCAGAATGATTTTACATGACTGTGTTCACTTTCCACCTCCTGGAACGTGAAAGGAGAAGGTGGCAGAGATAAGCTGCAGCAATGTAGCAGATAGAACTGTGCTTGTTCCCAGTGTCACTGGTGGTTAGGTACTGCAGGTCCATGTTCATGCTGAAGATCAGGATGTCAGGAGCTCTTGTTTTGACAGCTCTCAAGAGCAAGCGGCTGAATTTATTTTTAAATTTTGATTGTAATGCACAGTGCCAGTGGAGGTGCCACCGCTGTGTTTATTGAAAGTAACTCTTGCAAGCCTGGCCCTAAGCTTTTCCAGCCACTGATGGTTTCAGTTGCCCTGCTGTATCAGTCTCCATATCCTCCTGTCTCTCCCTGTCCTTCCTCACACGCCTACAGCAGTTGTTGGAGACAAACTGGATAAAACACTTTATTCAATAGAGGAATTGGAAGCAGCAAAAGATCACGTGTTTTATGACATGCACTGGTTTATAGTATAGATCACAACAGTATTATTGTTCCTTTCACAGGAAGATTTGAGAATATTTCACAGGGATTTGTATCATTACCATTCTATCCAGATGGAGTACCTTGCTCAAGTACACCCAAAGATACCTGAGTCATACTCTGTGCATCAGAGAGAGAACTGTGAGCTGAGGAACACCAGGCTTTAGGAATCCAAAATCTGACTCTGGATCCACATGTTGGCATGTGGTTCCTTTTTCAATGTGGGCTGAGTTGGGTAGATCTTAAAACACCCATTTAGGTTATCAACATCTCAATAAAAGAAATTCACTGATTCGTTTTCTAAGTTAAGATATCCCTGTAAGGGAAAAAAAAAAAGGAATGCCATTAGAGTAAGCCATGTATTCATAAAGAGCTGTAGGAATGGGGTATGCTAAAAAGGAAGGGAAAGTAGTATTACACAGTTATAAATGTCTTTAAAAAAACATTAATATTGTATAAGTGGTATTGGTAACAGCTTAAGTATATTTCCATAGGTGTATCTTTATATTTACATATTAATTAGTGGATACCTAAGATCTTATGTTACAGGAATGTCTGTGGTGTTCATGTTTTATTGACAGACTGTGGCATCCAAAAAAAGTTGCCAGACATTATGGAAAACCAATTTGCATGGTATTAACGGAATGCAGAATTTCTTATTCTGCCAAAAGTTTTATTCTTCCCAACGCTGTGACAGTTAAGTGTGCAGGGCCAGAGTAACCCTGCCCCTGCTGTGCCAGAGGCTGCTGCATGAGCTGTGTCACACACACTGCAACAATTTATGTAGAAATTTTGAATGAGATTTTTGAAGTTAGAAAGTTTATCTTTTCTTTAGAACGAATGCTGCAAGCCATACAGGATAATGAGTTGCAAACAGAAGGTACCGTCTGGGTTTTTCTGAATTTTGAATAAGGTTTCTTATATCTGCTCTTGCACATTATTAGGATTCAAAGTGGTTGGCTAATTAGTATTGGCTTGGGTCTGTCTTAAAACCGGTACTGCTGTATTCAGCACATTCAGGAATTTACTACTGTGATGCAAGATCTTGGCACAGAAAGTTTGATTCAGTTGGCAAACTGTAGTTGTAGCCCTTAAAATGTCCTGTGTTGTGTGAGAAATCCTTATATGTGCAGGCCATGAGACTGCTGTTTTGTAGCAGGAATTGGGGGCTGATGGGATCCCCAAGTGCATTTAAAAAGGCACTGGGTATCTCTGTTGAATCAGCATAATAAAGTTCTCAAACTGGACTACAGGTATGGCCCTTTATGAGGACTATTTAGAAAAATTCAGGACAGGGAATCAGGATTTTCCTCTTAGCTGTGCCGTCAACTCAGTTGCATCTCTTTCCTCATATGAACAGAAATAGGAATTCCTACCATATTTTCACTTATAATCTTTGTACAGTGCTTTAAAGACACAAAACACATCATAAATATTATATGCATCACAATAATTAATGGCAGTTGAACAACATAACAGTATGAAATTGTCTGATTTTCCATACAAAGCATGGAATTAAGCAGGGTGATTCGTTGCTGGGGACTCTGTGCTCTGCATCAGCTCCAAACCAGTGGTGTTAGAGGGAAGCTCTGCTGCTGGCAGTGAGCTGCCTTTGTGGAGATGTGAAAGGAGACTCTTGATCACTGTTATTAAAGAAGGGGTGGTGCTTTCAGTTAACACTGGTCTTCAGGCCATCTCCAGCTGAGACAGTTTGTTATTTCTATGCACCTATTTTCCCTATGGAAGTGCTAATTGCATAGCTGGTCAAAGGAAAGAAATCCAAAATTATGAGGTGTGATTTAGACATGGTAAAAATTAAATTTTGATTTATTTGTGTTAGAAAATTGTTCCCCTTTCTCTCCTATGAATTGTTTCTGTACACTTTTAAATAGTTCCCATATTCAAAACTAAAAGGATCCTAATTTCTTTAGCTGTATAAAGGGTGCATTTGCAATTATCTTGGAATGTTTTGGAAGGAAGAAGAAAATTTTTCCTCATCCAAAGAATCCCAAGTTCGACATGTCCTTATCTTTACACAGCAGAACCAGGATGCTCAGTGTGCCTGCTCAGGAGTTGGAGTCCTTTTTGGAAAAGCCCTTTTAAAACAAAAGTAATGTGAAGGTTTTTCTTATGAGGATGTAAGAAACATCATGTGCAATTTGCTCTCAGTAAGTTTTGTGGTTTTCCTTCTAACTGCATCTTAGATCATCTCCTTATTGTAAAAAGGCATTGCCAAATCAAACTGGCACAATGGCATGTGTGGGAAAGTAGATCTTAATTAGCTGGAGATATTTTGGGGGCAGCTGATAGTAATTGTCTGGACTGTCCCATCTGGTCACTGAGGTCAGTCCCATTTAGCACTATGGGCTGTGTAAATATTTGTCTCTCAAGCTGATGCAGCCAGATATAACTGGTGGGATTATGCCCTTGACTGATACAGCTATTTTCTAGTGGCACAATCCTTACTTAAAATGGCTGATGTAGCTCAACAAAAGTTATGACCAAGCTTTTCAGATTTATTCCAATTAAAGTTTAGCTCTTTAGATTCAAATACTAATTTGTTGTTAGATGATATTAATTTTATTTGCTTTCCTGGCCACATTTTATTTTACTCTATCATGGTTCTGTGTGAGCAATCAGAAATAAAATACATTTTATACATCCCTCTTATTTCATAGAGGTGAGGAAAATTACTGTTTTCTCTTGAGATTTTTTCCTTTTCCTTTTTTTTCTAGTTACATAAAAGTTATCAGCTACAGGCACATCACGCTTTAACTCAGAAAACAAAATTATATATTTCCACTTCCATTAAAAATTAAACAATCTGGAAGAATTACATTGGAAGCATAAGATTTAAACTACCCACCTCTCATCACAGATCTTTGGATCCTACTAAGGGAAGGTCAGAACACTGACATCTGAAGGATATTTAGCTTGAATGCCTGTGAGTTGTCTGTTCCAGACTGTAGCTTTTGGTGTCTTTTGGCTTCTGTGAGAAAAGAAACAGTTTTTTCCATGGGAGATCTGTGAAGTAGGTATTTTCTAGATTACCTTCTAAGAATCTGTCCCAAATATATGTCTAGAGCTGCAGATTGATCCTTTGGACTCTTTTAATGTTGTTTCTGTGTTTCACTGAGATTATATTTCATTTAAGCACCTAAATCTCAAAATGAAATGCAGTTAATGTAATGTTAAGGTTACAATGGAAGTTTTTCCAGAAGGTAGTTTTACTTAAATAAATAACATCTATTTGTAAGTAGCATTTTCAGGTTCCTTATTTTTCTTGAATTCATCTGTTATTGGTTTAAAAAAACAGCAGTAGGATCATACAATTTACCCTAATCTCTGATCTCAGCAAACTTCAAGGCATCTTCACGTGAGGATTTCTACTGATGATGGCTGACAGTTTAATGTGTCCACCTCTGTTGGTAAAACTAGAGACATGGAAAGTTCTGATCCTCTAAAATAATGCATTGAAATTTCCTTAGAATCCTGTACTGTAAAACCAGAGCTATGGAGAGGATTTTTTTAAACATAATTTAATGGTTTAAAGTCTATCCAAATTTGAAACTTTTGACCCCAGCTATATCCAGAAGGAGATAATGTTTTGGAGGGAAGTGGAGGTAAAACCTGAGCATAGAGTTGAAAAACCCTCAAACAAAAATATTTTATTTTTTCTTAAACTGTAAAAGTAGGAATATTCAATAGATGAACACAGATTTTGCTCTGTGAACCAGTGAAAGTGAATTGTCTAAGGTACAATTCAGAATTTTTTGCAACTTTAAAACCAACAAAGATAAACCAAAAAAATTGCTTCAACATCAGTTATACAAAGAAAGGAAGATTGATTTAGAAAGTATTATCCTCTCAAACCAGTGGGATATTAAAATGGAAAAAAGCTAGGAGGCTGATCATATGTACACTAACTATTCTCTGTACCAGTCCCATCCTGAAACTGTAACAAAATAAATGAATAAGCATGAAGAGGTGGTTGATTTTGAGGGAGCTTTGGTTTTTATGTTTGTCCATATAAGTTATTATTCCCTTTTCATTGGAAATACAGGGTATTTTCTATTGCCTGGCATGTAGGATATAAACAAAAATGTCACTTTAAATTCAAATATTATGCCTTGGCTGCCTATGAGAACAAGTGACATAGCAAACATGATGGAGATCTTCACTCAGCTTTCAGACTGTGCTCTGCCTTCCAAATAACTCAGCTGCAAAACACGAGTGCTCTGGAGGCACAGGGATGATGCTTTGGTTTACAGTCTTTTAGTTTATTTAGCAAACTAAAATAACAGTTGCTTTGTAGTCAACTTTGTGGAACAGATAAACAATAGTGACAATTTCATATGATGTATATAGACAGAAGAGGTTATCTGCAGCCCCTGAGTGATGGAGCTTGTCATATTCCCTTCTCCAGTAATGCACAAGGTTAGAAATCAATGTCTTAATCATGGGCAGCTCTGGGCAATTCAGATATATCACACACAAACAGGCTTCTAATTACATTTAAGAAATACATATCATACATATATAAACTGACATAAATATCAGAGTGGTGTTGCTGGCTGTCAGAATGGATAAGTATAATTCCCTCAGTGGCCCTTGACAGGTTCAATACCTGCTCTGGAGGTGCTATGAGCAGCATTACACGGCTGATTGAGTTATGACAGCTCCAACCCAACAGGGAAGCCAGGCAGGAAGGAATAGCCTGGGCTGCAGACAAATGATGATAAAGTGATCACTTTAAAGAACAATCTCCATAATATTTCATGCTCACTGCACGGTGTAAAGGCAGCCTTGACTGCGGGGCTAACTGCTCTATCAATTGATTTGATTCACTGCTGCAGCTACTCCCAGTCATAATATTTCAAATAAATGGTACCGTGGATAGAAATAATATCTGCATCAATATTAACCCTGAAAGGACTAATGGACACAAGCTATAATTTCCTGGACACTCTAATAATGCATTTTGACTGGGCTTGGCATAGGATGATTTTTCTTTCTTTTTTTTACCTTTTTTTTTTTTTTT